>CM061914.1:93294512-93591533 GCA_031002005.1 Vandiemenella viatica
CTCAGAGTGTTATGAAAGATTTTACTGTTTTCGCAGCCTTTATACTGTTATAAATATCATAAAAAAATTAATGCGTCAGTATGACAGCTGCAAAAATAGTACAATTTTTTATAATTGACAGTCTCTAGTGGACTCAGCAGGAGACTAGTCCACTGAAGATGACCTTTGGCTTGGTCGAAACATCGGGGAAGAAGGAGGAGCATTGTGACACAGCATTAATCTCATGAAGATATTTATGACAATTACTCAACTTTGGTGATAAGAATGGTAGTAACATTTATTTTCAGAACTGGTCATAGGAACGGCTATTTATAATTCTAATGATACTTTTGGGAAAAGGTTATAATTTCATTTGAACCTGCCTGGAAATTTGAATTCCCCTCTAAAAAAAAAATCCTCCCTAACCCACCTACCCACCCTGCTTCAGTAGACCTACGGACTTGAGCCGAATCAACACTCTGGCTGGGCATCCAGATTTGAGTTTTCCATGAGTTCCCCAGATCATTCCAGGCGAATGCTGGGCTGCTTCCTTCAAAAGGCCATGACCAAATTCCTTCCTGTTCCTTCCAATCCCATCCTGCATCTAATCATCTCGATGAGGCGTAAAGCCATAATAAAAATTGAGACGAATCCTAGTCCAAAAACACTGGCCTCACCGTCTTGCAAGACTGCTCCAAGGCTCTTTCCTTTTAACAGATCCCGCTGCAAATTGTGCTGCATGCACCATGCCACCACCACCTTCACACACCCAGAACAGACAAAAGATTCCCCGCCATTAGACTTGCCACATGTGTTCCTCCAATCTAATTTATCAATTGCCAAACCTGACCCATAGGTCTAACAATGAATCTACTGAGCATTAGAATGAATGTACACAAACTGTATTTTTCCAGAACCCAGACCACCCACTATCTCTACATGCCACCATGCACGATACCAACAATTTCAATTCTTGCTTCACTGTCTGTGCCATCAGTCCCCTCAGATAGAAGCAGCATCTCTGAACTCAGAAGATGGGAACTGGCTTACTAGTATAAATTGGATACCAGACGGCTGCTGGGTCCTACTTTAAAATAACGTCTAGTGATCTTCCTCCTTTTCCACCCGATCTCTTCCCTCATTGACTCATGAGTATCTTTCTTTTTATTCAATTTTTTTTGTATATGTTTAGTTTATGTTCATATAAAAGAAATTTTTTTCTGGTTAATATTTTCTTTTGACTTCTTCCACTTGCTCATGACTTTTTTCTGCAGTATGTTTACAATTTTTGGGTTGTGCTTTTCAACTCTCACCCACACTTCCAGCCATGTTGATTTTTCTCTACCCCAAGCTGCCAATCAAATGGTTTGTGCCCGTTGTTAAATGTCAGCCTCAATCAGGCACTTACTTCACTCTGTTGTTGAAGAAGCGATTTGAGTCCATAAATTTCAATGCTTTATGTGTATACTTGTATTTCCATGTTTTGAGGGCACACAGATCTTCAACTTTGGTAATTATCTTATTTCAATTTTTTAATTTCATTTTTTTTTTTTGTTATTGTATAAATTTACATTTCCCCGTTTTCTTATTTTGATTAATTTCTTTCCATCATACAGGTGGCTGTGTTGGCTGTAGCTCATTCATGTGTTTCTATTTTCTTGATTTTTACCTACCATAGAATTAATTTGACAATTTGAAACATGGGAGTTTCATGTCAATTAATTCATTTGTAACATATTTTTAGACATCCTACACAACAGGTTATAAGTTGTTGTTGATTTAATCTACAATATTTTTAGTCACCCAACCAGTAACATGTGTACCAAATCTCATCGAAAGTGCCCCAGGCATTCAAAACCAGATGCTAGAAAAACATACACTCCTTGATTTTTATATCTGCAAGATAGGACCAGTTACCCTTTCTGCAGAATATGATTAAAATGAGAAGAGTAGGCACATAACCAGCAGCTGGAACAAACTGGTGGAAAGTGAAGCATTTGCTCTACAAATAGTTTTAAGAAATGGGGAAAAATCATTCAACAATAACTACACCATCTTAAAAAAAAAAAAATCAGATATGGATTACTACATATCTCAATTGTAAATACAGTAAAAGTTGTATTATTGGAGAAACTGTCATGTATATAGTGCCGAATGTATCACAATATATAAATTGGCCTCACCATGAATTAGTCATCTTTCAGAATGATTGGTCACAAATACCCTGTAGCTGTCCATGTCAACTCCCACAACTCTCATGACCTCAACAACTGTTTCACTGTCAGAGCCATCAGAGTACAAAACTATGCCCCAATCAAACTCTGGAAGTGAAAATTGACCTACAATCATTTTCTGGATACCAGACATCCCCAGGCCTCAATCTCAGATGATACTCATCTTCCTTACCCTAGTACACTCGTTACTTGCATGTATATGTATTGATGGTCAGGAGAAAAATGCACTATAAAGTGGGTCAAATTAAACAATTGGATAGGAGAATCCTAGCCAAATGTTTAATTTGTATACTTATATTTTAAAATAATTTCTCACCATTTCTAAATGTCATCTTTTTTATTTTATTGTGATTAATCTATTTTTTGCGAGTAACATTTCCATTGATGCTTATTTTGTACCCCTACCACTTCTACTAAAATTGAAATGGTTATACCCACCATTCATAAGTCTGTTAACTATGAGCACCCATGCAACCCAGTCATGTTTCACTAAAAAGGGCATAACCTGAAATTTTTTAATTTTGTGCAGTTTTTCTTATTTAATTGCGATGGAGCACATCTGATCGTGATTTCCCTGCATGCCCATTTTTCCATGTTTCCTGTACCTGCCTGCTTTTCCCCTCTTCAGATTTCAAATTTAAATTCCTTCTTTGTTAATGCTGCCCTCAAACCATAGAAAGATTTTACCACTGGTATACAATTTCAGTGAGGAACATTTTTTTTAAATTCAAATTCCACGCTTCGATGGAAAATAAACTGACAATTGTTTTATGTCATTTAAAGTGATTGCGTAAACTATTTTTATTTTGACTGGATAAATTTTACCAATTAAATAATTCCATTTATTCATAACAGTTCTTTTTTTTGGCTAACATAGGTTTTCAAATGTAGAAAGTAAACTTAAATTGGCTAATTTTAGAAATAGAGTATAAATAGTACAAATATAATAGTATTATTAGTACAAAAGTTACTTGTCTTTGTTTTATAACTTTTTAATATTACATATAAGAACAAATTTATATTAATTATGTTTTATTCACTTTCAGTACTGTGTAGTAAGTGTTCATCCAGATCTGGTTATGGGATGGGCTGGTTCATCAGATCCCTGTGGAGTTGCAACCCTTATGAGCATTGGTCAGTTGGGTGTTGAAGCAAACAAGAAACACTCAGCAGCTATCGCTGATCATTTGGAAAAGAAATTAGGCATACCCAAGGACAGGTAATTCTTACTTGTGAAGATTGCAATTAAAAATTCAAATGTAATGTTGTGGCATGACAGTATTAAGCCAAGTATATTATTTGTAAAGCATAAAGTCACCACAAAGCATTGTTACGCGCAGAGGCGCCGGTGTGAAATTGTAATTGTTGAGCCAGTCTGAGGCTAGCAACTGCGAGAGTAAGTCTGGAGCAGGCCGCCATAGGAGTCAATAGCATGCCACCGCAAGAGTTGTGTTAAGGTTACAGCACAGCCTTGTATAATTGTGTATTGGAACCTAAAAGTAGTAAAATGTTGTCCACTAGGGAAGTGCTTCGTGACGAATGACAAGCTAGCAGTAGTGAGAAGTGGTAACACAGTGTGTAAGACTCGATAGTCAGAGGAAATGAAGTACTATATAGCCTTATCCGCGGTCAGGATGAATAAATATAATTAGTGGTGGTGGATGGGATAGATTTATGTGCTTGGTAAATAAATCAGATGTGAACTTAATAGCGACCTGTGAATTGACTTAGTAGAAAAATCGAACCTGCAAACCTCAACAACCAAGCAAACTACCCACCATACCATTATCGCCCACATATGTGATGTGGTGGGCAAACTAACTAAATCGTTACAATGTTCCTTTTAGTCATAGCATACATTAAATTTAGAAAGAAAGAAACTAAACCAGACTTGGCGAAGACTGGTGGATCCTATGGTAACACATAGGTGAAAGGGAATAACAATAACAAACAATTTTTAGTCATTTGTCAGGTAGAATATTACTGTTAGAGCTAAGTCATTGAAGATGGTCACTCTGAATGGTTTAGTACAACCAAAGGAGTACTACAAGAAAATGCCCTGTCACCTCTTCTATTCATAGCAGTAGTGCATACTATCTTAATAAAGGAAGTAAGCAATGGAGATTTACAGATGGATAATGTGACGTAGGATGAAACCCAGGAAGGAGTAAAAAACAAACTGAATATGTGGAATAATGAGTTTTTGAGAATATGGAAGGAAAGTAAACCCAACAGAAACCATAATAGTGAACATTAGTTAAAAAATCCAGACTGCCACACACAATTGTAAGACCATCAGGTTGAAGTTTCAGATAGTTAGGGATCATAATGGCTAGTAATTCTAGGGATGAGACATAAATAATGACTAGAGTATCCAAAAGATCCAACTTTTACGATATCATGCAGAGATTACTGTTGGACATGGACAAAAATCTCACTGGCCAAATCATATTTGATTCCTGTTCTCACAAATGCTCTGGAAACAAGCACACTTAACATTGAAGGGAGGACCTTGGCGAGATCCAAGTCTGTTCTTAGAACTGCCCTCCAGAGAGCGAGACTTGATTACGTAAAGAATTATGAGGTTAGATCAAACCTATAATTGAATGAACCAATGGAAGAAAGACTTATCTCATCTAGACTTAAGACTTTAGGCATGTTCAGAGAATGAATAGCACAAGATTACTGAAAGCTTATTTGTAAAAAGAGGCTAGTTGAAAGACCAAGAAGATGGATGGACTAACTGAAGGAGGATATAGAGAAAAGATAGAAATGGGAATCTGTTATGGACAATGGAACTTTCTTAAGGCGTATTCCCACGATCCCTTATAACGAAGGCGAGACGAGACGGGACCTCATTAGCCAAAGTGTAGGGACAACCGTGGGCCGCAGGTTAGTCCTAGCTTACCTTGCCGGCACCTCCATACCACGTTGTCTAGTGTCGTTTGGCACAGAGCACTTTACAGCAACAGAAGGGATGTGCAGCGCTGCTGCAAACTGATGGCAACAGCGCACCGCTACACACGTCTGTGATGTTTACCGACTCGGAATGGGTAGCTGCGTCTCGTCTCCGCTAGCAGAGGCGGCCCTGTTCCCATGGCGTGTGATCAAGTATTCGTCCCGTCCTGTCTTGCTTTCGTTACGAGGGATCGTGGGAATGCGCCTTTAGACAGCAGATATTGGAAGATGATAGTCTAATACTACAACACTGGAGGGCTTGTAAACCACACCTTTGAAACTGGAGATGGTCCCCTGATGATAATGTAATGCACAGACATGGTTGAATAAAATTATAAAACACTTTTTATTATACTGGAGGAAAGGTTAGTGTCCATTCCAGATATGCAATTGGCATTTGGTTCAAATTAGGAGTGGCAATTGAAAAGTAAGGTTAGAAGTTGAGCTAAATGTACACATGCCGAGTAAAAGAAAAAAGATAATTTTAAGGCTAGTAATTCAATATTTGTTATTTTTTTACTATCAACATGAATGGTATACGCAGTGTAATTAATTAAAAATTAAACTTTCTTCTGGAATATGAATACTCATGCAATGCTGAACTGTTACATTGACCATGTTTTAGGATAGAGGCAACTGATGGGAAGGGGGGGGGGGGGAATACGACAAAAGCAACAGTTCACAGGGTTTAATGATACTGAAGTGCAGCTTGAGTAGTCATAAATATCAGAGAAATAGCTGAAGCTAATGAAAAAATTAAAGGAATGTCACAAAAGAGAAGGTGAAGAGCATGTGGCAATAAAATTGTTGTTTTGGTTTCAACATAAAAAATACATGATAGTGGAGTCTGCCACAGATGCTATGCTGTTAATGTTTCGATTGTATGGGTTTGCAGGTTCGAGTTTGTCCTGAAATAACATCATGTACCTCTCTAAAGTTCACACTGGTTTTAATAATACATAGCATACACATTCCCCATCACCACCACTAAATTTACTTACTACTTTGACCATGGATAAGGCAATCAGAAACTTCTTCACATTCAGTTTGCAAATTCTGACCACACTATGGTCCAACAGCGTTGTACAATTTGTGTCGGCCACAAACTCCTGCTAGCTCACAGTTCTCCACGAAACACATGGAGTTAATACAAAAAAGGACAGCATTACATTGCTTTTTTCCACTTTATAATGAATAATAGGAAGCCTGTCCCACCCGACTACTACAATCTGCCGCGCTACAACTTTGCATCCGGCTCTCGTGACTGTTAGCTTCAGACTGCTTTCAAATATCACTTGTCTGCTTCTGTTCTGTGCACTTTAACACTCAACCATGCTTTGTGGAGCAACTGGACCTTACAAATAATTTATCTTATGTATTTCTCCGACTCATCTCTACTGTCAAGATCCTTAATTAATCCTTAATCCTCAAAATACGTTGACTTGCTTATCCACTTTTTCTGCCTATAGCCAATTTGGTACTGTCTCGCCACAAGCAATAATGACAATATGCCGGTTCCAGTTATAAGATTGCTACTGGTGAATTGTAGGAGTGTAATGAATGAAGTAATAGTTTGTAACTTAATAGTGGTGCATACTCCACAAATAGTTGCAGGGGCAGAGTATTGGTTAAACAAAGGATTGCTAGAGAGTTTTTTTACCCTTATCTTATAAACTGAATATGTAAATAGGGATAGAGGAGGTTTGTGGTAGAGGAGCATTCATAGTAGTTAGCAAAGAGTATAGTTAGGTGGTATTTGTAGATCATAATCATGCATTAAGTGGGGTAGATCTCTGGGTAGAGAGAAAGAAAAATGTGAGAGTCGTGGCTGCTTACCTTACTGGAAGAGTTGTCCTAGGGAAAGAAAGTAAATTGATATTCAAAACTCGTAAGTCGGCATAAGACGGATACTTTAATTTACCTACTGTGGTCTGGGAAAGCCATAGGATTAACACCACCAGAATTGGAGATTTGGAAATACTTAAGTGGTACAAAAATGGTTACCACAAGTGATAGAGCAGAGCACGAAGAGACAGAACATGTTGTATATTTCTTAACAAAATCTGATAACTGTGTGGGATCTCGGGTTACAGAAGGAAGAACTGATCTTGATGCAGTTCTAATGGAAATAAGAGGACTCAGTAAACCAGTGGTCAAAATTGATAGGTAGTTTTGAGTAGAGTTATAATTTTAGAGACCGAGCGTGGCGGTGTAACGGTTAGCGTTCTTGCCTCGCATTCGGGAGGACGGCGGTTCGAATCCCCGTCCGGGCATCCAGATTTGGGTTTTCCATGGTTTCCCAAATCACTCCAGGCAAATGCATGGGATGCTTCCTTCAAAAGGCCATAGCCGAATTCCTTCCCATTCCTTGCCCCCCATCCTTTCCCGTCTTTAAAGACCTCGCTGTTGAGAGACGTAAAGCTGTTAAAAAAATAATAATAATAATAATTTTAGAAATTGAAGGGAAATGTTCAGTATGCAGAAGGAGAGCACCAGTGCATAGGAGAGGAGGTAGGAAAAGTTCTAAGTAACAATAATAATGAGGGAAAAATTGTTTATTCTAAAGCAGAAAAATTCAGAATCTGCATAAGATAATAGTGAGGTGGGTATAATAAAGAGGCTGTTAAGATGAGAACACAACATAGTTAACAGACAGCAAGATATTTGGGAACACTTAAAATTGGAATTAATAGCTGTAAAGGGAGAAGTTAAACACTGTTTAAGAAGAATATTGTTGGTGCAGTAGGAATTCTAATAGAAATTTCAACAGTTTTGTTAGAAAACTGAAAAGAAGGGAAGATATTCAGACAATTGTAGATAAGGATGAAGAAGAAGTTAATGAAGATTTGAAAAAGGCAGAGATATTAAATTACTTGCTTAATGAGAATATTAGGGATTGTTGCCCAGGCATGGGAGGATATAAATTAGTGAAGGAGCTTCTCCACACATGTAAAAATGAGCAGGCAGAATTTAAAATTATTCTGAGGATGTTATGAAGGAATGAAAAAAGAAGGTACTGGTATGAATAAAATTGCTACAGATGTATTAAAGATAGAAGGATCTGACATTGTACCAAATCTTGAAATATTATTTAGATTGTGTCTTGAAATTTACTGCTTACCAGACTGGATAAATGTCTTAGTTTTACCTGTCAATAAAGAAAGTGAGACAAATGGAGTTGAAAGCTATGAGTCTATTAGTTTGAAATCAGTGGTAGATAAGTTGAAGGAGATATTGATAAGCAGCCACATCAGAAAACTCGGTGCGGAAAGAAATGATTTACAAAACAGCAACATGGGTTCAAGAAAGGTTATTAATATGAATCTCAGTAGGCTACATGGACTATATTTCAAATGAAATGGACAGCTGATGTCAAGTCAGTTGTAATGCACTGGATCTCTCCAAGACATTTAACAGGGAGAGTCATAAAATGGTGGCAGAGAGGGTAAAAATCAATGGAGATGATAATAAAATGAAATGTTGGATAAAGGAATTATTACAAGATAGAAAGCAAAAAATTGGGGTATGTGGTATCAAAATAGTTTGAAGTGAAATAGGGTAGTGTGAATACAAAATTGAGAACAATTTGTAAAAGCCTACAGCGGAAAAATATTGGAAACAGACTCCAAGTTTGACTTTGACTTTTATTCTGCTGTGCTTAAAAATGTAACAGCTTCAATTTGAGACTCATTTATATCTAAATTGAAAGTTAGAGATTGATTGTTTTGCGTTAGCAAACCACACGTCGAAAAATTATGTATGCGAAATTTTTGCAGTCATGCTGAAAATAAAGAAAAGTTGTATGGGTGTCGCAAATATACGGAAACAAATGAAGGTATTTCTTGTAGGCTAATAAGCAGCTCTTTCAAATAAATATGGTAAGAGATCGGTATAATGTGGTATAATTAACTAAAACTCAAGCTTGGAATTGGCTCAGTAGTTTTCTTTAATTAAAAATAATCTCACTCTGTTTTAATGATGCTAATGTATCACGGAAAAAATTATGCGTAAACTTACCTTGAGGCTCGCCAAAAGCAATAGGAACACACAAATCACTACTAAGACACATAAACACAGCGTAATCATTGACCAAGCTCAGTGGAATGGCGCAGCCGACTGGAGCGCTTGATCGGTGAATCACAGGAAGCCCATTGTTCAAATTATTTTTTCTATTGTTATGCGTGTAGTTGTTGAAAATAAACCTTTGTTCCGAGTCCTATGGTTTATCTACATTGAATATTAATAACTATTTTGCCTGCGTAGATTATTATCAAAACTGAATTTTGTCCGTCTAGATTTAGAAAATATCACACTGAGCGGCATCCTCCCGGATGCGATTCCAGAGCGTTAACCACTCACTCAGCCACGCTCTGAACAATTGGATGTTGTGGGCCATTTTTCTTAATTGCAGATTAAATATTATAGATAAATGATATTTTTTTTCAATAAAACTGTTTTTGTTTATTCATTTACCTACCTCGTTACACTTCATCTCGCACGAAGAAACTGTGAAGTGTTTACTATTAACATAAAGAGAAGCAATTAAAAAGTAGTGTCTGGGTAGCTGTGTGACTGAAGAATGGTAATGGAATACAGAACATCGTTTGTTCGAACCTTGGTTGGAATAATATTTTTTACATGCATTTTTTTCCATTTTTGTTTGCTATTTTTGCACTACCATGTTTTTATTCGAAGAATTCATAATAGTTGCTAAGCGTCATGCAAGCGTTTGAAACAAATTGCTGCCATACATGAAAACTTATAATTTTAAACTTACCAGAGATAGAATATCATGCAAAAAATACAGGTGGATGGCGGTGTATAATTGAATTTATTTTAGAAGTGACATCACTTGTAGAAATTAGATACTAATCTTGCAACAGTTCCGGAACACTTTGTGTTCTTTTCGTTGGAATTTTTACGTTACGATACAACTTCCTGACATAAATGCATCTATTAGGCGGTATTTACTTTTAATGTGCAAGTAATTTTCATTTTTTTTTTTTTAATCTGCTTTTCGGTGTGCAAGTAACTTCCAATTTCCTTTTTGAAATCATCTTTGGTTGTTTCTAATAGTTGTAATTCGCTTGTTATCCAGAAAGTTGTGAAGCCTTCAGAAAAAAGAAAAATTAAATAGATATTTTGGTGGATTTTCGGGAAAAAATGATTATGCAATGCAACCAACAGCAACTGGTATCCAAAGAAAACGACAAAAGAAAACAAATTGAACATATTCCGCAGCAAGGATCGAATCTTAGGACCCTAATCCTAATAATTCTAGCCTTAAACATTGTATTACATTCCTAGCAAATAATGACTTTCTTATCCACTCCAATAGTTTTTACCTTATTTACTACCATTTTATGGCTCACTCTGTCAAACGCCTTTGAAAGATCTAGTACTACACTATCAATTTGGCCTCCCTTGTCCATTTCATCTGAAATATCTTGCATATATCCCACCAACTGAGATTTGCATGAATATTCTTGCCTGAACCCATGTTGCCTGCTTGAAAACCACTTACGTTCCTCACATATATTTCTGATGTGGTTGCATATCAATCTTTCCATTAATTTACCTACCACTGATGTCAAACTGATTGGCCTGTAATTCTCAACTCTATTTCTTACCCCTCCTTTATGTACCAGTACTATTATTGCACTGTTCGAGTCCTGTGGTAAGCAGCAAGTATCCAGATTCAGTTTAAATAATATTTCAAGATAAGGTACAATGTCACATCCGGCTATCTTTAAGATATCTGTAGTAATATTATCTACACCAGACTCTTTATGTTTTTTCAGCTTTCATATTTCCTTCATGATTTTCTCAGGATGAATTTCAAATTTTTTACTATCTTCATTTCTAATTGTGTTGTTAAGCTCGTTCTCCGAATTAGATCCTCCTGTTTCTGATTCATTGTCCCTAATGCTTTCACTAAACCAGTTACTTAAAATCTCTGCCTTTTTTGAATCGTCAAGAACTTCTTTCCATCCTTATCTATAAGTGCTTCTACACCCTCCCTTCCCCTCAGTTTCCTGATATAGCCATAGAAATTTCTAGATGTATCAGTCAATGGTCCTCCTGCACTGACAGTACTCTTCATAAACCCATCTATAGCCACTTTCTTTGCTGTTATTAAGTCCTTGTTTAGTTGTTTTAAATATTCCTTACTACCCTGCTGTTCTCTTCTTACCAACCTCTTTAACCTTCTCACTTCCCTATTATAGTACATAGATTCTCTACTTCTCTTTATTTTCTGCCTTGGAATAAATTTTCCTTCCCCCATTGTTATTATCTCCTTGAACTCTTCCCACCTTGACTCTACTGTACTGCCTTCCTTCCATTTGCTGCATTGTTCTCTAAAATATCTCTTCAAATTTTAAACCTTGTGCCTTTTTATAATTGTACCTATTTCCCCCTTCAATTTTGGCTGCTGGTTTACTGAATCCTCTAATATCCATCAGAACTGCGTCATGGTCACTTATTCCTTCAGTTACTTGCCACCCCAAAAGGTTTTCATTGGGCTTAATTAGAAATATATCCAAAATATTTTGTCCCCTAGTGTTTTGTTCAACCACTTGTGTAAATCCTCCTTCCCTTATTAAGATATTTGCAAATCTTTGTTCCCTTGTGTTATTTATCTTATTTCCTTCCCAGTTTACACCTGGTAAATTTAAATCCCCATCAATGATGATCATTCTATTCTCACCTCTGAAATCTGAGTATGAATTTAATTTCTCCCCAAGAGCCTCATCTTCTTCTGTCATTTTTCCACTGCGGTAAACAGCTAACACACTGAATTTTTCTTTTTTACAACCCCAGAAATCTACCCTGAGTAACTCATGGTCTTGATCTATGAATGCCGGGGAACTGAAGTAGTGTTTGCTAACTAGTATGAAAACTCCTCCACCAATTGCTCCTCTATCTCTGCGATACACTCTGTAACCATCAGGAAAAACCTCACTATCTAGTACTTCTTCTTTTAACCAACTCTCTACCACAGTTATTACTTGTGGTTCGTGTATCTCTATTAAGTTTGTAAATTCGATTACTTTGTTCATTATACTTCTACAGTTTACCATAAACAACCTTACTACTGGCTTTACATTTTCAGAATTTATCTCCTCTTTCCCAGTTTTACCCCAGTCAGTTATTGTTTCAGCTACTTCATCTATTTCTTTAACATCTGTGACTTTTCCCATCATGAATCTGCAATCAGTATTACTTTGATAATCTATTTTTGACCTACACCAGCAGCCCCTAACCTAAAAAAGGCACAGTGCTGACCCCATCATCACTGGAAATGGGCTCCCTCACTGATTTCGCGAACAACTCGGAAAGTACTCCCTTCCCCCTTCTATTTAGGTGTAGGCCATGCCTAGTGAAACCCCACCTACCAATGGTGTTCAGAGGCACAACCCCCAAAACAGAACTAATGCCTTTCCCAAGTAGCTCTTCCGTTTCCACATTAACCTGCCTCACAGTATCATACTTTATTTCTGCCTTCTTTTTGTGCTGAAATGCTGATTTAAGCACTGATTCAACGTTTCTGATTGTATTTAAATGTATTTTATATAGCATATAAATGCATATTCAGACCATTTTCCTAGTTTTGGTCATATTTTGATAATATTTATGGTAATATGGTCATATATTGAGGAAAAATCTGGCAGTTTTTTAATAGTACCGGGAATTCAGTTGAAATAGATAAGAAGAAATTAAGATAACAAAGCTGTACTTCTACTATACAGGTGGTACTAATTTTCACTGTGGTCAGAATTCACCAGTAAAGAATTAAAGTTATGTATATATTATAGTCATTCTCTAAACCTAATGTTCCTTCCACCTATTAATCTCGATAATGTAACAGATGCATGCCTGTGTCGATCCTTGTAAATTAATATCTCAATGAAATATCCTCAGTCATCATCAAATCCGCAGTGGATCATTGAGTAGACCTACATCCATGCCAAAAATAAAATTTTCTGAAAGAGCGAAGTTACGTAAGAGAATTTTGAGAGGAGTATTTTAGTACAGATGGAAGAGTTGTATTCTGTACATTATCTGAAATTAAAGTGACTTCAACAAAATGATTTGAAATTCCCAATGGTGCAGCAAGTGCACTGAAGCAAATTATGTTGTCTACATGAAAGCGACACTACTAGATAAAATAAATGGTGTATAACTGTGCATGTTTTGATGTAGAGTAAATTTAAATGTTTAGTCATATTTTGTCATTTTAGGTCATATTTACCCATTTTTAAGGTCATATTTGTCTACATATTTCTGTTTTTTTTTGTCATAAAGATCCGAACGCTAGTGATCAGTAACTCCAAAGAAAGCAAAATTGAAGAAACCTAAACAATTAAAAGAATATAAACATCTGTGGGAGAAAGCACATAACTGGATAAAAAAGGGATCCTCAAAATAAATTCTTTTTGAAATACAGTATCGGTACTGTGACTGAGTTTCACCATTGTGTCAACTGGGGCTAGACATGTAAAGCAGTCAATATCAATTTTCAGTCATTTTCGGGATATTGTGAGCATGATCTTTCATTGAATAAATTGTAATTTAATGTGAAATTGTGGCGCTGTGGCCAGAGGCGTATGGTCAGTATACTTTATTCTAATACTATACAATTCAAGGAACGGAATGCTCTTGTACATTATTAATTTCCAAATGCCATATTAGTGCTTATGACAAAATGAAAAAAATGATGGGAAGGGAGAACAGAGTGTACTTAAATTTAATTAAAAATGAGATGTTCATTTATTTATAAACCTAGGTTTATAATGTGGCAGTAACTATAACACTTAGAAATTAAACAAAAAATTAATATCTAGTTGCGTAAGTGCTAAAATATTTGTATTTATGGCAATGAATACCTATATTTTTCCTTCATATGCTTTTTATTTTCCTCTTCAAAAGACAAATATACTTTATTTTTTCTAAATAAGTTGGCAATGGAAAATTCATGCAGAACATTGTAGGGAACGGGAAGGGATGTACAGGGTTAGCCAGTGAAATGGGAAGATTTAAATAAGTAACTAATTCTTTAAGAAAATTAATTTTATTTTTTAATGGTTATAAATATAAAGAAAAAAGGTAGCCATTTACTGTACAATAAGTGAAAAAATTATTTTTTGAATATAACATTTGTCAAATGTCCTCCATTGGAATCTATGCACTGCTGCAGCCGGGCCTGGAAGTTTCTCATGACATTTTGCAGCATATTGACTGGTATTCCTTCGATTTCGTCCCGAATTCGTTGTTTTAGGGCTGGGATAGTTCTAGGTGGATCGTTCTGAAAAACTCTTGTTTTTAAGTAACCCCATAGAAAAAAGTCGCAGGCTGTCAAATCTGGTGAGCGAGGGGGCCAAGGGATATCCCCGTTTCGGGAAATAACGCCGCCTGGAAACAAAGCATTCACGGCAACTCGTGCAGTATGGCTTGTTGCCCCATCTTGTTGGAACATTGTGTGTTCATTCACTGGAAAACGGGCGAGTTGTGGCGTAAGAAAGTTCTGGATCATTGCAACGTAACGCACAGAGTTAACAGTCACAGCACTTCCATTGATATCCTCAAAGAAAAATGGGCCTATGATTCCTCTTGCCGACATTGCGCACCAAACCGTCACTTTTTCAGCATGAAGAGGCATTTCATGAAGTGCGCCAGGGTTTTCCTCCGACCAGTATCTGAAGTTTTGTTTATTAACAAAACCAGACAGGTGAAAATGCGCCTCATCGCTCATCCACAAGTTGTTTACTTGGTCGACATTTTCTTCAAGTCGTCTGGCCATTTCCTCACAAAATTGTAATCGTTTCTGATTGTCAGTTGGTTTGAGAGATTGCACAATCTGTATTTTGTATGGATGAAAATTTAAATCTTCATGAAGAATCCTTCTCACAGAAGTGTTACTTATTCCAAGGCATAGAGCATGTTGTTTGGCAGATCGGCGTGGACTTTTGAGCATTGCCTGTTGAACAGTAGCGATGTTTTGAGGGGTTCGAATGGTTTTTGCACTCCCACCTCGTTTTTTAGACGTTGATCCAGTTTGTTCAAGGTTGTTTATCCACGAACGAATTGCGTTATCCGAAGGAACAGGCCTGTTGCGCGGTATGTTGAAATGGCATCAAAAAGCACGTCGCGTTTACACCAAACTCTCACCATTCGTATAATACGCTTTAACCGCGTAGCCGCGATGTTCACCCGTCCAACGATCCATCTCAACTAAATGGCGGGACACGCAGGTGGAACGGAGCCGGCCACTATTACCCCCACCACTCACATTACAACTGTCAAGGCCATCTCCAATCTTCCCGTTTCACTGGCTAACCCTGTATATTGTAGGGGATTAGGGTTTAAAAATAAAAAGGTTTATCGATTTTTCCGGTTATTTTCTTCCCACATCTTGTAAACTAGTTGCATGTGGTTACACTTTCTTTTGTTTTTTTTTCTTTCCAGGTTGTACATTAACTTCATTGATGCCAAGGCTTCAGATGTTGGGTATAATGGGACTACTTTCCATGCCATATTTGGTGGAAAATAATCTGTACTGTGAAAAACAGTTAATATTAAACATTATGCTTATTTTGAAGTAGTTCAGATGACAGTGTATTTCAATAGTTTGTATATATACCAAATACAGTAATTGGTTTCTAAATATATTTCCTTTGTTTTGAATAAAAACGTTTTAAAGTGTACTTAGGTGCATTTGGAAGCCAAAAAACTGACCATTAATTATTAAATTGCCATGAAATAATGTAACTATTAAGGTATATTTTCATTGTATATGACAAAAAAAGGCCAATTTTTTGAGTACATGTTTTTTTTGAGATAGCAAGAGTTTGTGTAGTATACTGAAAAGAGCTAATTGTCCATATTTGGCATTAAACATGATTCGAAATACTTTGTAAAAAAAAAAATATTGATGTATTATTCTTGAAAATAAACGTATATTTTTTGATTCCATATGGGTGTTATATCATAGACTAAAAATTAGTTTTACTATTCCCATTATGTTTTTTACTGTGAATGTTTTATTGGTTTTGGTAAGATGTAAGCTTATAAACTGCAATACAGCATTTTCTAATTAAGTTGATAGTTGAAATATAAAACATCATAATAGTCATAAATGTATTCTTATACTTTCTATCATAGCAGTAAATTTAGACCTTGTGATTACTGGTTGTTTGAAACAAAGATAGTAGTGTTTGCTGTCCAGGGACCAGGATTTTATTTTCATCAGTATATGTTTTTGACTATTTATTATTCTACTGTAAATTTTATTTGTTGACTTCCTTCTTTGCTTAATGGTTCATCTCTCTAAGCTGACAGATGTGAGAATTGTTGCACTATAAGTCTAACAACACATGCTTCAAAATTACTGACTAGAAAATATTCAGAAAAATACAGCGATAGTAGTTTGGGTTTAGGAAAAACTGCAGTATAAGTGAAGCGATTCTAGAGTTAAGATTTATACTTGAAGGGCAGATAAATAAAAACAAAGATACTTTTATGGCATTTGTTGATTTAAGAAAAGTTTTTGATAAAGTTAGGTGGGACAAGATGTTCAAAATTTAAAGATGTCAGGTCTAAAATACCAAGATAGAGGAATATTTTCTAATCTTTATAAGAATCAAGTAGCTATAAAAATAAAGTAGAGAATCATGAGACACCCATAAGTTAAAAAGGGGGTGAGGTGATGTTGCAGTCTATCTCCATTAATATTCAACTTGTATGTAGAAGAAGCAATAGAGGAAGTGAATTTTTTTTAATGTGTTCAAGGAGAAAAAATTGGTATTATAAGATTTGCTGATGACATTGTCTTTTTAGCAGAACAGGTTGAGGATATTGAGAAATTATTGAATATCATGAAAAAAGTACTGAAGGAAGATTTTGGACTAAATATAAACCAAAGCAGGACAAAAGGAAATGTAGCAGAAATGATACCAATAATAGTAGGCGTAGATTAAATATAAAAATAGGGTCGGATAGGTGTAGGGAAAGTTAGTGAAGTTTGCTACTTAGGAGTAAAATTACAACTGATCGCCAAAGCAGGAATGATGTTAAAAGCAGAATATGAGTAGCAAAAAGAGCCTTCATGAGAATGAGATCGTTTAGTTTCAAATATTGATCTAGGACAGAGAAAGAACTTATAAAACTCTGTGTGGAGCACAGCACTTTATTGAAATCAATATGGACTTTAGGAATACCAGAAAGAAGGAAAATTGGAGCATTTGTGGTGCTACAGAAGGACGCTGAAAATTAGGTGGGTGATTAAAGTACGAAACTGAGTTTTGGAAATGATTGCTGAGGAAAGAAATTTATGGAAGAATCTTACAGAAAGAAGAGACAGGATGGTAGGTCATATTTTGAGACATACAGGATTGGTTAACTTGTTAATGGAAGGAACAGTCGAAGGTAAGAACCGCAGATGAAGACAGAGTTTAGAATATATGAAGCAGATAATTGAGGATGTGGGTTGAAAAGGGGTATATTGAGATAAAAAGGTTAGTGCAAGATAGGAAGGAATGGAAGATTGCATAAATCCAGTCAAGAGACTGATGACAGAAAAAAAAAAGTGTTAGTCTTTGTTCTTGCTGCCTTTTATGTTTGGTCAGTGATGAGTCTACTTGAACTATCCAGGGATGCATTTGTGTATAGGCTTTTTAGATTGTAGCCTAAAGACCTGTACCCCATGCAAAAAAAAAAAAAAAAAAAAAAAAAAAAAAAATAAATAAATAAAAAAAAAATATTCTGAAACTGTTTAAGCACTGAAAGTCCTAAAAGGCTCATGAAAAATGAAAACAATGTTTGCGCATGCGCAGTTCAGTCCTTGGAAGCACAGGTGTAGTGTTAAATATATTTCAGTGAACCTATACCGAAATGTAACAACTTTACTACTCAATGATGAGGACTTTTAACCATTGTAGAATTAGGCTGTATTAGGGGTGTATGAAATTAGATTTAAATCGCTGTCGCTCACCTGCAATATGAACTAAAATTCCCCAACATTCATGTGCGGGAGGTTAGGTAAGATAAATTCATTTTGTATACAATGTAAACAGCAAACAGCGGCGGTAGGTCCAAGTTTTAATGTTTTGTTTGAAAGTAAGTATTTATAAAAAAAAATTACATTCATTTATAATTGAAATAGGTGTTTATAAATCAATATTAATTCTATTTTTTTAATTAATTTCTGTTTAATATGTTGTTTTAAGTCACTTTTTATCTTTTTAAAAACTTTGTTTCAGTATTCAGGAATCTCGATTTCTTGGTGTGGCATGGAAAGGCCCTGACTAGTGTAGCGCTATCTAAAAAAAGTTTAATTACTACCTTCCTGTTGACGTGTGTGTGATTAATCAGTGTTGTGTATTTACTCTTTTTCTATTGTGTGCTTAATCATCTTTTATCGATTTTTTTATCTTAATCTTTCATATTGTTATTAAAACTCTTTAGTTTGTAATTCTGTGGGCTTTTGTTCAGGGTGTTTGGTTAAAACTATACAACTCCAATAGGTAGCTACTTATCTATCGATCATCAGTCGGAAAATAGAACGCCAATCTCGTTCACCCAGTCATGGAAACGGTACAGAAAGCATGTTTCGAACTTTTTATTTTTCAGTAAGTTATTCTCGCATATTTTTACTATCGTTATATTACCCAGTATTTTGCATTAAAGGTTTATTAATTTAATAATAAGTAAATGATATTGCTGAAATAAGATTTATGTTGTGAAGATTTTACTGAATTATTCTGCTCTTTTCACAACATTTTGCACTGCTCAGGTACACTTCAATTCACTATCCCTCTCCCCCTCTCCCTGATCTCTGTTTGAATTTATCCTCACTCGTGACCAAGTAATTCTGTGCAACAGTCTCCAACAACACTCACCCTCTATAACGTTATCATGTTGACAAAGGGCCAAGACCTGAAATATCTGTTGTCTGTGTTCTTGTCTTTTTTGTGTGTTCACGCCATGCAACCATCATCTAAGGTGAGTTGTGGTTCATTTCTCTATGCTAATTTCTTATTAGTTTTCGATACTTAGCACTTATTATTTCCTGTTTTATATATATTTGTTAGGCTCAAAGACCGAAAGCGCTCATTGAGCAAAGAAAATGATCACAACGCATTCTGTTTTTTAAGTGGCCACAACATGTTATTCACCTTATGGCACTTACAAAAGGCAGCCAGAATGCATTGTGGTTAACTTGAAATGGCCACATTACGACAATCGCATTTGGTCCAGGCCACATTCTCCAAAAGTGACAATTCACATTTTTTTTTTTTTTTTTTTTGGGCCTTGTAATGTGATGGGCAAGAAGAATCATATATATTAAAAAGCAGCCTGGACCGATTCGTCGTGAACACATAGTTAGATACTGATAGGCCACAAAGTGATGTGACCATTTTCAAGAAACCACAACACATTTTTTTTTTTTTTTTTTTTTTCACTCAATGAGCATTTTCAGTCTTTGAGCCTAATATATATATATATATTTATATATGATGCAGTCTCCAGTGGCGTAGCTAGGTTAACAAGGGCCCCGGTGCAAATATTTTGGGCCCTCAGGCCAAATGAAGATCTACCAAGTCTTGTGAGGTTTGCAGGCAGGGGCTCCTTGTTCTTTAGGGCACTGCCTAGCTCTCTGATAGCTATGCCCCTGGCAGTCTCCTACAACACCCACCTCTGTTCTGTTGACAAAGGACTCATCCCGAAAATTTCAGTATCATTTGTGTTCCTGTCTTTTCTGTGTGTTTGCACCCCACATCCATCATCTAAAGATAAGTGGTGGCTGATTTCCCTATCCTAATTAAATCTCATATATATATATATATATATATATATATATATGAGAGCCCAGCCCAGCCCACACTACAGTTATAGCCTAGGGGCTACAGATCCTAAATGTGGCCCTGGATCTATCCTTTGTTATTTTCCTTTCCGTTGTTATTTTATATGTAGATTACACATTAGAATAGGGAAATTAACAACTGCGTATTTTATGTTATGACAGGGTGGCTTGGACACACTAAACAGATATATACACAATAAACAGTGGAGTTATTGTTTCTTGGCCCTTTATCAGCAGTAGAACATAGTGGAAGGTGGGTGCTGTTTGCCAGGCCCTCAGTGACTAGAGTAAGAAGGCACATGGTGGGTTTAAGTCCAGAGGACAGGGAGTGTGGGTATTGAGTTGAAGTGAATACCTGACCATTAAAAATTAGTAAATATATGGGTGGACAAAAGGAGCAGATAGCAAAATAAAATAATAATTATTACCTATATAAATAAAAACAATAAATTGTATAGAAAAGGAGAGAGAAAAAATGAGAAAGCTTGAACTGATCATTGGTTATCTCGAGCTGAGACTCATTGTTCGTCTTCTGTCCAGTTTGTATTGGTCTTACCTTCTCGATTCAGTGGGGCTGCTGTTGTTTGGAAGCATCATGATAGTATGGACACTGAAAAATAAGTAATATTGTTGATGTTGGTGGCAATTGTTACAGGGTGGTCTGCAGCAACTATGGAGTATCCAGGATTAAATAGATTTTAGGAAGCAGATGTAAAATAGCAGTGTGTGGATTTTAGGAATGAAAAATGACTGCAGTATGAGACATTGGAAGGACCCATTTAATTGTGTGAATTCTTTAATCATTTTAATGACAGCAGAAGAGGGAGCTGTAGGTATAGTGTGTGCTAACTGAGGAATGGCTTCAGCCAGGTTCTGTGATTGAGCCCTTGTCTCCTGGAATGATAATCAGGTTTTAGTTGAAAGTTCTTCCTGGCACAGTTTTTGGACAGAATAAGTTTGCTGATCGTGCAAACTTCAGCAATTGTTAATGTTATTTTGGTTGTCCTGGTAGATGGGGATCTTGTGTTCCCTGGTTTCCTGAGCGATTGTGACTATATTTGGTAAAGTTGTAGCCCACTCTCCGCATTCTTATTATCGGGCCTTTTTTTTTTTAGATTATTTCCAAAGGCTCTCTGTCTCGTCTGGGTCACATCGGCTTTCATGAACCATTATACTCATGTCACTGAATAAAATAGCATGCCCGCTGTCAGCTGAATGTTGTACTACAGTTGATTTGCTGACGTCGTTATTTTTATAAGTCTTGTGTGTTCACTCAATCATTCCTTGATCGTGCACCCAGTCCCGCTGATTTATATCTGGCCACAGCTGCAGTGTATCTGGTATACATCCAGTATTTGCAATTTCTCCATCTTTAACCTTTAGGAGCACATCAAAAAAATTTCCTCGGTGACCTGTATAGCTGAACTTATATATTTAAAAAAATGAACAATAATATGTCATCCCCTGGATGTAGGGTAACACTGCCATGGGTCTGTCCGTTTGTCTGTTAGCCTCTTCTGCCGGTGCTGGAGTACAGGGCAGTGCTTGAGGTTCAGGCGTTGTTTTGGCCTTGTTACTATCATCAAGGCTGTAACTGTTGGCCAAAAAACGTCTCCTTTAAAATTTCCCTTTCAGCATATATGCTCACTTTGTTACTAACTATGGATGCACTGACGGTTAAAATTTTTAAAATTCCTCTTTTAGATACTGGATGGTGGTGAAAGTCTGTATGGAGATAGTGGTTTGTATGCGTGGGCTTCTGATAAATCCGTAGCCCAAGGAACCACCTTCCTACCGCCTCACGATTACACCTGTAAAAGGAAGCTTTTGTCCA
Source organism: Vandiemenella viatica (assembly GCA_031002005.1). Lineage (NCBI taxonomy): Eukaryota > Metazoa > Arthropoda > Insecta > Orthoptera > Morabidae > Vandiemenella > Vandiemenella viatica. Next base: position 93,316,381 of record CM061914.1, read on the forward strand.
TCTCCACTGCCGTAGTGAGCACTAGTTAAATGTTGGGAAAAAAAAGTCTGAAAAGTTTCTTGTCCATGGTGCCTGATGACAAATGTGTCATCCACATATCGTAACTATAAAGGTTTCATGTTTTAATTGTCTACGACTTCAGCCTCAAATGCCTCCATAAACACATCAGCCACAATTGAATACAGTGGTCTACCCGTCGTTGATCCCTTATACTGCTGATAGAATTTGTTCTTTTATTGGAGAAAGTGGTCCTTAAGCTGAGTTCTGTAAGTGACACCTATTTTGCGGCAGGCTGAGATTTACTTCTGGTTCCTTAGTAATGTTGATGGCTTCATAATTTGGCACGTTTGTGAATAGTGACATACATCGAAGCTTACTAGTAAGTCGTTGTCTTCCAGACATCTGTCCTTGATCATGGAAAGTGGCGGAAGCCAAACTGATGGATACGAAATCTGAAAGTTTTGGAGAGGAAGTTTTGTGGGTAGAGGTGGTTGTAGCTGAAATTTCTGGGTACTGAACTCCTGGTCATCCTGAGGAACAGTTTCACAGGTATGAAAGGGTGTAATGGATGAGTTCTTTCATGCTCCACTTACCTCCTTCCCTTGACTGCTGTTATTTCTCTTCTGATTGAAAGTGGTGCTGTTCCTGTGAGATGGTGGAGCCATTAAGCCGGAATGAATTTCAAACAGCCTATTTGATTCTCCAGGTATTGTTGAGAGCAATGTCTACCTGTTTAGCCTGAGTTGAATAGTACCATATGGGACAGGCATACTCTTCAGCCGAATAACACATTGCTAAGGCAGAAGTTCTGAACATTTCAGTTGGCTACCCCACCGATACAGTCATTTTATTATTATTTTAAGGAGATTGTTCCTAGTGGAACATTTCAGCTTGGAATTCATGCAATAAGAGATCTGTAAAGGGTTACTCCTATATATCTTGGTGTGTTGCATTTTTCCATTTCGACCCCAGGCCATATTACCTTTAACCTACAAGTGGCTTCTCGATGCCTTAACTGAAAAGCACATGTGTTTTCGTAGGATTTGGTTTAAGCCTTCAATAGTGTTAGTGAGAGTGTTCTCTACCAATTTGCTCTGTGAGGCCGGAAAGAAATCATCAGCCTACAGGAAACTCCTGCTGTCGGGGGATATAGACAGATCATCGATATAGATATTCTAAGGCTAGCACACTTCCTTGGAGTAGTCCATCATGGAGGAAGGAATATATGGAGACGAAATAACGCTAAATCCGTGAAACCTCATGAAAAAACTGCTCTCCTACTGCGCATGCGCGGCGGCCATAGGGATCCCCCCAAAACATTGGGCTGTTTGCACTGTCTCAGCTGCTGAGAATATTTCATTTTCTAATATTCTAAAGTTTTCTATAACGCCAAATTGTGTTGCATATGGTTGCACAAACAGACAAGATAGGAAACAACCTGGAATAGCGTTTCATAAGTAAGTCACATTGTAATTATCTTTCTTGAAGTATCTGATAAGTAAATGCAACATTAGAACCTGTCGCTATTAATTTATTCATTGCTCTCAATAATATCATATCGTTCTCAAATTTATGTTGGTATAGTGTAGACAATTAGCATATGTTACTATTTTGCACCTGAAAAGCTAGCCTTATTGTAGACAAGTGTTGAAAATTTAATTTAAGTGGGTCAAGTTTACATCGCGACACAGTGAATATGGTATTCTGCAGGCTTTATTCAAGTTTCAGTTTACACTGAAAGTGTATTGTGAAATTAATTGTGATAATTTGTGCTGCGCGAACTACTAAACGTGATTAAATAAATGTTTTTGCCCGAAATGTAGTGCGCGATGCATTACATGTGTTTGATTTTGTAGTGGCAATATTAATGGAAATGTTGGTAGGTTGAAATGCAGTGTGTACCAGAAGAGAACAAACAATTTTTTTTATTATTAGTTGTTAGCTTCTGACTTATGAATGCACTGATTTTGCTAGCAAAATTATATTTTCCACTAACTGCATAATATCTTCTAAGTAAGCTCAGAAACTATGATGTCTTTTGAAGTGATAATTTATTTAAAAGTTCTAAACATTGACTTGGACTATTTTTGAAATTTCAGATTTTGCTGACGTTTTTATTCTGGTCCAGGCCGCATGTCAACCTAACCACAAGGATTAGTAAAAAAATAAAACACCCAGTCTGCATGTGCATGGTCCAGTCTGCATCATAACCGGCAGTTCTATCATTACCGTAGCGCCACAATCTGATGATGAATTTTTATAGAACTCAACAAAAAAAAATTGCATGTTAAAAATCAGTTATAGGTATAGTTCCTTGTAATTTTGGAGACTTTTTTTTTCTTTTTTGTTTCAGGCCATATTTCAACCTAACAACAATCACTAGGAAGAAAATAAAACAACTATATTGAATTTCCACAGTGTAGATATGGCGGTTTCGGTGATTTTTTTTTCTGGTCCAGAGCAGATCTCACCCTAACCTCCTCACATTTGAGGTACAAAATCTCGAGTAAGCGAAATATCAAATTAATTTATTCCTTTTTTTTTATTTGTCTCATTAAGTTGCGTACGAATTCATCATCAAATTTGAATATGGCGAAAGTTTTCTACTGATCCAGGCCGCGTTTCAACCCAACCACGTCAATTATGAGGTTCAATATCTCGAGAACTTAGCGATATGTCAAAAAAATTTATTCTTTACTTTCAGTTACTCTCATCGAGTTGCATAAGAATTCGTCTTCAAATTGCGGCGCCATGGTTATCGTTGAATCCCCTCAAAACCTAACAACCTCACTTTTGAGACAGTATATCTCGCGAACTAAGCGAGATATCGACAAATTTTATTCTTTATTTTGGATCTGTATTGTCATGTTATATAAGAATCTATCATTAAAAATTTGACTTTTGGAACATGTTTCTTCTGAATTTTAACCAGAAACTCCACTCTTTTGAGACAGTATATCTCGAGACCTAAGCACGATATCTAAAAATTTTATTCATCATTTTTGATCTGGCTCGTCGAGTTTCATAATAATCTAACATCAAATTACGGTGCCACGGTTGTCTTATGATTCCCTTGAGGTTTTTGTGCATATTCCCCCTGTTTCTACGGCCAAACATGGCGGCCTCCCCACCCCACTTCTCTCTACCCAGTTTCACTCCAGTACGTCTTGAAGGTCCCTTGCGTCGTCCCCATATATTCTTTCCTCCGTGTAGTCCATTCTACTGTAACCTTCATTGGCTACGCTCATGGAGGAAGGAATATATGGAGACAACAAGGGACCTTCACCACACACTGGAGTGAAACCGGGTAGAGAGAAGTGGGGTGGGGAGACAGCCATATTGCTGGGGCCGGAGAAACACGGGAAATGGCACAAAAACCTCAACGAAATCATAATACAACCGTGGCACCGCAGTTTGATGATGGATTATTATGTAACTCGACGAGACACATCAAAAATGAAGAATAAAATTTTTTGATATGTACTTAGTTCTCGAGATATACTGTCTCAAAACTTAGGTGTTGAAATTCAGAAGAAACATTTCCCCAAAGTCAAATTTGATGATAAATTCTTATGTATCACGACGATACAAACAGACAAACAGAAAATAAATAATAACATTTTTCGATATCTCTCTTACTTCGCGAGATATAATGTCTCCAAATTGAGTTTGTTAGGTTATGATGCAGACTGGACCAAAATATAATATTGCTACACTTACAGATTGGGTGTTTAATTTTTTTTTACTAATCCTTGTGGTTAGGTTAAAACGCGGCCTGGACCAGAATAAAAATGTCACCAAAGGAACAAGGAAATATACCTGTAACTAATTTTGGATAGTTGATATCTAGAGAACTAAGGGAGAAATCAGAAAAATTTACCCTTGATGTTTGATTAGTTTCGTCAATTTACATGAGAATCAATCATCAAATAGCATCACCATGGCCATAATAGTGCTGCCCATCTCAACACACAAAATTCAATTTAAGCTACAGTTCTAGCTACAACAACATTGACAATATCAGGATTCATAGTTCACGTAGAATAAATTATCACAACTAATTTCAACATATAACTTCAGTACAATTAATTTCATTGTACACTTTCAGTGTAAACTGAAACTTGAGTAAAGCCTGCAGAATACCATATTCACTGTGACGCGATGTAAACATGACCCACTTAAATTAAATTTTCAACACTTGTCTACAATAAGGGAGCGTGCACAAACCACGTGGCTCGGTCCAGGGGGAGGGGTGAGGGGTTGGCCGGAAGGCTACGGTGGGCTACGTGGGAGGGAGGGGGGTGGTTCCGAGCCAGGCCACGTAGCTTTCCTTTCATAACATTTTTCACAGTTAAAATGAGGAATAGAACACACAACAGCATGTGAATATTTATTTCCCTCAGTTATTTCGTTATATAATTTACAATCGTCTGACGAGAGAAAACAGTATAAAATGTCTTCTGGAATCAAAAGGGAAAAAAGCTACGTGCTACATGGGGGGGGGGGGGGGTAGAGGCAAAAGCCACGTAGGGCTACGTGGGGGGAGGGGGGGGGTTCACAGTAGGCCAAAAAAAAGCTACGTGGATTGTGCACGCTCCCTAAGGTGCAAAATAGTAACATATGCTAATTGTCTACACTACACCAACAAAAATTTGAGAACGATATGATCCTATTGAGAGCAATGAATAAATTTATAGCGAATGGCACTAATGTTGCAGTTACCTGTCAGATACTTCCAGAACGATAATTACAATGTGACTTACTTATGGAACGCTATTCCAGGTTGTTTCCTATCTTGTCTGTTTGTGCAACCATTTGCAACACAACTTGGCATTATAGAAAACTTTAGAATATTAGAAAATGAAATATTCCTTGCAGCATACACAGTGCAAACAGCCTAATGTTTTGGGACTCCTGTGGCCGCTGCGCATGCGCAGTAGGAGACGAGGGATTTTTATTAGGTTTCACGGATTTGGCGTTATTTCGTCTCCATATATTCCTTCCTCCATGGCTACGCTATCCTTGGAAATCAACGAAGAACCTGCGATTCTGCTGAAGAGCAGCAATGAACTTACTAAGACTGAAATTGCTGGTCTGCTTGTAGAACTTGACTACTAGTAGCTCATGGTTGAAGGTTTTAAACGCTGACAATCAACAAATACAACTCCTGGAATCTTACGAGCTTCGAATCCATGAGTCTATGCAGTGGCGTAGCTAGGTCAACAAGGGTCCCGGTGCAAAAAACTTTATTCTGGGCCCTCAGGCCAGATGGGCGACCTTTTTTTTGCTTTGTGTTGCTGGTAAGGGCCCCCTGTGCTAAGGGGCTTAGGTGCCTCCTGAGCAGTGAGATGGACCTTGCCCTTAGTGAAGGGCTTCCTGTAAAAAAGGCTCGTGGACCTCTGAACTGCACTTGGGGTTCCCCAGAGGTGCGTTTTGGGGCCCCACCAGAGGTATGCTTGGTGGCCCCCTGAGCGTAGGGGCCCCAGTGCACTGCACCGCCTAGCCCCATAGTAGCTACGCCCAGGGCCGGCGCTAGGAATTTCGGGCCCGGGGTGAAATGGGCGACCTTTTTTTTTTTTAGCTCTACTAAACAAAGCGACAATGGGCGGATTCCCTACAGCCGGCGGGCCCGAGTACTTTTGACCCGTTTACCCCCCAATGCCGGCCCCGGCTACGCCCCTGAGTCTAAGAACTGCGTGAGTTTGTTAGTTGTCCTGTGCAGCTTCTTCCCGGGCGGAATCTAGCTTGCTGAGGTATAAGGAAAGGATCAAAAAAAGAAATGCTGTTTAAGATCATTCTGTTTAACAATTTGTAAAGGGGACATAAAAAGCGCAACTGGTCTAAAATTCTTTGTGTTGTTTCGCTCTGCAAGAATTAAGCAAGTCAATCGCTCGGTTCTTCCGCCGTATCTTTGGAATTTGACGTCAGCTCATTTGGTTATTAAAGAGCTGAAGGAACCATTTCCATATGTTGGTAGACCAAAATGCTTAATTTTCTGTCCTGATACATATCATCCAAGCCCGCTGATTTTCGATTTTAGTATATCTAATAGCCTTCTATAATTCTTCTATGCTGAATGGTGGTCGTTTTTTTCCTCTCGGTCTTCTATTCATAACTTGGACATATTGAATATGTGGTTAACTTTCCCATTTAATAGTAGCTGGTGCGCTATTTGGTTGGCAGTAATATTATAATGCATATTGGTCTTAGTTGGGTCATTGTTTATATCAATAGTTTCCACCAGTGGGCGTAGAAGACCAATTGCCGCCTTCTTGCTTTCCAAAATTATATCTGGCTTGTCAATAATGGAACGCGGCGATTTAAATTTTCTGATGATAAATATGGCGCAATATATCGAAAAATTAATGTCATTACACTAATTTCAGCCCTCTATTTAATAATTTTTTCATAATATGTATTTCTTAATCAAACTGTGAACCATACACAAATATTGTTAACATGTTTCAATAAAATAATTTAAGTACTTTTTTCTGTATATGGCATCGTACACTTCATCGAATCACTGTTTCAAAAAGTGGGAGCAGTGTGGATTACATTATTACAAGTGAGTGTGTATTTTTTTGTTGTTGAAAAAGGGGACGTTAGGCAAAACCTATGGTTTAGGTGCTTCAGAAGTCTCTATGCTTTATGGCTTTCTTGCGAATATATTTTCAACAGTTTTAATCCACTGATTCCCTTTTGTTTCTAATAGTGGAAATGGGTTGTTTTTTCCTGCTTCCACATTTGCTTCAAAAGAATCTAAATAAATGGATATATTCTTGTAAGTAGAGCAGTTTGATCTGATGTGAGACCGGGATTGTAAGATGTCCACAACCATTAGGGATAGCCATGGTGAAGAAATTATAGTATTCTGGTGTTTGTTCTACTTTAAGTACATCGGCATCCAACAGTTCTGAGAATTCCTATCAGTTTGTCTTTTTGAAGTTGTACCTTCTACGGAAAGGTACCTCCTGTGGTCTAACTACGGCATATATTTGACACGTCATTGGATTATGCTGTGAGTTAGGTATTGGGGAACAGACAGATTTAACGCATTGGTAACTGATTCTGCGACTACTGAATATGTCAGGGTTGAAACCACGCATTCATCGACTGTTGAATGATAGAAGTAGCTTTGCATTATGAATTAGAGTTAGGTGATTTATTTCACCTTATTCTTGTACTGCTATCGCATTCTCATCAAGTCCAAATGTTGCTATTAGTGTTGAAATCGCCGTTCAAAATCTGCATTTGTTCATTCTGGAAATTTGATGGTTTTTTGATAGTGAATTCAACACCAAGTGGTTTATAAAGAGGCGAAATGATACTCTTCGTCATTTCTAGAGTGAAAATTTCAGTGTTATTTTGCTCCGTATATGCGGTGGACATTAGTTGTACATCTGGACGGACAAAGATAGCATTTCCGTACTGATAATGAATCCTTTATATAGTGAGACGCATTCCGTTTATTTTTGGTCTACGCATTCTATAGCTTCTGTGTGCCTCCTGTAATAGTTGCACTAGTAATATCAATTAGAATTTTAATAATTATACCATTTTACAATAAAACAAAATTTCGAGGGATTGAATTTTATCCAATCAACCAAATTATATTCTGAATAATAATATTAATTGCAATGATATTAACAATATATGGCTCTAATGTTGACTGCATAGGTTGATTGTGGCACTGGAGAGGACTTGGATAGTGATTACAGATTCGGTAGGCGTGATAAAAAGTAGGGATAGACGAAAAAAGTGAGATCCTTGGTGTGCTGAAGGTTAGGATACTCATAGGTGGGGTGAGGGTAGGTTCATCATTTACAGTTTAGGCTTAAGAGATGGGCTTGATCTAAGAGAGTGAGGGGTGGGTTTTAAAGAAGAAGATTGAACTATGCTGAAAATTAGGCAATGGGTAGTTTTGAGGTGGCTGGGTGACTGACAGGGAAGAGACTGATCTACAATGAGCAGGAGCTTTAATGAAAGACAGGCAGTTTTATGGTGAGGCTATTTGGGGATATGTTGGTGAGAGGCGTATTTTTAAGAAAAGCTAGTTGTATCTGTATGTTCGCAAAAATTGAATCTGTTAAGAAAAGTAGTTAGACGTTTTAGAGAGTGGGAAATGTGTCTAAATGTGGGTTTACATGCTCAAGTCATTTGCACAGACTGGCTGAACTCTTTAAACATTTCACAAACACGGAAATGACTTGTATTGTTCAATAAATTCAGCAGGAAATTCTTTTGCTTTGGACATGAACAAACATTAAATGAACACAAAATGAATTACTATCTGTGTTTATAAAAATGGGTGCTAGTATATCCGAGATTAATTGACAGATCAACATGAAAGTTGGCACATATGTGTATTTTTTCAAGGAGAAGGTTTTTGGTTTAAAAAATACCTCCCTCTCTTTATACCAATAATTTTTTATGTAAACCAACTTTGCACTTTAAAACAGAAATATTCTGTCTATATTTGGTTTACAGAAACCCAACCCCTATCTCTCTTTCAACTCTCTTAATTTTCGTCAATTTTCCTTATACAAACCCACAGTTTTTATCCGATATCGATGGAACTTAGCACATGTATACTTTAAAATAAAGAGAAAAATACTGTCTACGTTTGGATTACAAAACCAACCCCTCTCTCCCATCTCCCCATAAAGAAAATTTATATGTGAAACTATTTAGTTTTTTTACAAACATCTCGAAAACTTTAGCGAATTCGGCCAAAGTTGATAATGATGAAGAATATTTACTACTATCCGATTTAACGGGATAAAAAAATCATTACTTTCATAACTATTCCTCGAGAAACGCCGCAATATCTGCTAGTAAATAATAAGATATGTGAATAAAATTAACAGGTAACTGCCAACTTATAAGGCCACGAGCACAGCTGGTCAAATGTCACTAGCACCCATACGCATGTGCAAGGTTGGAGAAAATGCTTGAGCCTTGTTTAGACACTCGTGCCGACACAGCAAACTCAATACGATTTTCTGTCGGGACAGATTTTACTCAAGCCAATTTTTTTGGCTTGTGCAAACTTCATGCTTGCGTTTACACGCAACGATTTACTTGCACAAACTGGCTTGACCAAACCAGTTGTGCAAATGGCTTGAGCATGTAAACGCACCTTAAGAAAAGGTGAATAGGGAGCAGATAAAATCAAAACAGAAAATGGGTTTTATTGTCTACAATTTAAAAAAAAAAAATTATACATTTTTAAATTTTCTGCCATCTATATAATTTTTCAATATAATTTGTTCTGTTGTCAAATGAAATCGGAAATTTATGAAAAAATAGTAATGAACGTGTTACATCGGTCAAACCATTCGCACTGTACAAAACAGGTGCGAAGAACACAAATGCCATCTTCGCCTGGGACAGTATAGCAAGTCAGCGATCGCCGAGCATGTGTACAACCATGGCCACAGGGTTGACTTCAACAACGCTACGATATTGGCTAGGACCTCATACATATTGGATTCCACAGTCAAAGAAGTGATTGAAATTCGATTGGCTGATACCTACAACAGAGATAGTGGGCTAATTCTTAGCGAGGCATGAAAACCAGCCTTGGCAACTCTACGCAGAGAGCGTGGCACGCATGTTCAGCAACCGCCACAAAACGGCCCAATATTAACTTCTTCGGCCCGCAACGAACAACTGTAGCTCCGCCAATCCACTGCCGGGCGCGGGCGTCGGAGAGAGCCGTTGGCCTATATAAGGAGGTGCGGCACATCAGGGAAATACTAAACAAAATATGGAAAAGACAAAACTTGATTCGACTGGTACAAGGATGCTTTTTCGGATGCAGCGACAAGACGGCAATACACACCTACAAGACGTACATAAGACCACTCATAGAATACGCAGCGATACCACTTGCAGGAATGAACAAACCACAGCCAACAAACTATACGCGACAGAAAGACGACTACTGAGAAGCATACTGAAACTCCACTACCGAACTCCCTCGGAAGCGGTTTACGAAGCAGCAAAAATAACACCACTGCAGACGAGGATGGCGATCCAAAGAGCGAAATATGGATACAAGATAATGAAAAACACACAGGACATGGCAAACCTTATGACCCTCAAACCAAGAACAACTATCAAACCAAAATACAAATACATATACCCACCAAGAGAAATAGCCCTAAACACAAAGCAAACCTTTCCAGAGACAGACGAACAAGAAAACGAACTTACGCAAAACGAGCAACTACCACCTCACCTCTACCTAAGATCGTGTCCAGCTGCACAATTTCTTCTATAAAACTACCACAGAATACAGAAAACTAGAAAAAAAAGCCCAAGCAATAACAGGTCACAAAAAGGGAAAGTTGCCAAAAAGCCAAACCAAAAACTTACAAAAACAGAAACCCCTAAACAACATTAAAGAAATGTAAATAACACAACACAATACAAAAATAGAGAAATAGATAGCTATATAAATTAGAAGAAATACTCAATTCATAAAAGGAAAAATAATGTAAAAATAAACTAGACAATAGTGAAACAGAATAGAAATAGTTAGCATTAAGATTAAATAGAATTAGATTTAGCATTGTGTAAGTGAACAAATGATATAAAAATACTGTAAAACGATACAAATCAATAAAAATGTTAAAAATACTAATCTAAAACCCAAGGCTGAAAAGAGCTCCTGGTCTCCAGCAGCCCGCCTCCAACCTTCAGTTGGGGGAATGAAACATAAAAAAAAACAAGTCTCAATATCCAACGGTCAGCCGACCTGTGCAGATGTCTCGATACCTGATGAAGACGACGGAACTAGTCGTCGAAATATCATGTTTTCAAAACACTATCTGGCGGTACACCCTGGAACACTTCATTTCAAGCATAAGCCGGGAAAGTCTCCGTTCTTACAAAAATAATAATGTTTTAGGAGATATTTTGTGTAAGTTACTAAAAAATCAAGGTAACTCATAATAAGTGTTCATTGATAGAAATACAGTTCTTCTACCGAGCGTGGTGGGTGAGCGGTAACGCCGTGTCCTAGCATTCCAGAAGATACAGGTTCAAATCCCCATCTGGCTATCCAGATTTTGGTTTTCAATAGTTTCCAGAAATACCTTCACGTGAATGTCGGAATGGTTCTTCAAAATAAAATAGCTGAATTACTTCCAATCATTGTCCTTAGTCCTTTGCCGCCTCTTGTCAACTCTACACATACGAGACGTAATGCAGCGTTGTAAAAAAATAAAATATGTCCGGTTTTGGTTTTGTGAAATGTATGTACTGGAGACTACTTCGTCGTTCCCTTGCGGCCGTTCGGCTAATTATAAAGGCACAACGTTGTTTGACAAGGGTGTATCCCCTAGCGAAAATTTTGAAGAGGAAGTTAGTGACTATTAGTTTGGATATCGAATTGGTCCCCTTTCCCCATCCATCAATAGAGCTGTAAAAGTAACGACAAATTGTGTACCAATTTGTATTCGTTAATAAACCAATCACTACCCGTTACTATCGTATCGTTATTCTTTACTTTTGTATCGAGTCACAACGCGTACGGGACTACGTCGTTACTATCGTTTCTTTTGACAAAATCGAGCACTAGTATCAAGCATCGTATCGAGTCGCGTCACGTACAGGTTACGGAATGGCTTCGTTTGTTTAAATAAATTGTTCGTTTGTGCTGTAAAATAAATTACAATTTGCAATAAACGCATTTCATAACTGTTTGAAATTAAAAAAAATATCTCACTAAGATATGATCAATAAAAAAACAATAACCATTCAAATTATCTATCCAAATATTCTATTTACAAATTATGCTCTGTATATTTTAATGTTAAACAAAAGCAAAACTACTAAATAACTGTTTATGTTGTCAAAATTACTTACCTCGTTACAAAATACCAACACTTAACAGTAAATGATATTAATTATATCGAAATAATGTACGCGCAACATGTTTGTACTTAAACATTTTCTTTTGTAACTTAGCGAATTCAAATCGTAACTGCAAAAAAAAAAAAAAAAATTTTAAACACGATGTTCAAACATTTATTCCATTCAGGTTCATTTAGTCGCTGGGCGAACCGTTCCAGTTCCCGCATGATGCTTCGTATTTGTTCACTTTTCGAATCAAACTGACATCCATACGACAAATGCGAGTAACGAAGTGAATGACGCATGATACGTCGTGTTCGTTCGTTTATCGAATCAAACTGACATATTTACGACAAATGCGTGTAACGAAACATGTGAGTAAATAAATGAATTTGTGAGTAACGATTCGGTACTTCAGTTCAAGCAACGAATCCGTTACTCAGTAACGAATATATACGGTTTGTTACAGGTCTATCAATCAAAACTTTCTGAATTGGTACCGTGACTGCCAGTTTTTGTGTCTGGGGATCCATAGTTTTCTGCTTATATGCCTCTTATGATTTTGATGACATATTGTAGAGTGGATTTCTCTGTTGCACCAACATGACCAACATATCTTAAGTCAGTTACAATTAAGAATGCTAAAAATATATAGAGCAAAAGGATTAAGTGAAGGCAAACAAACGTATTGAAAACACTTCTAGTTCCAATTGACGCAGACATAACAAAATATATGATGCAATACATTTAATTTAATTAAATTGCAAAGGAGCACACACTCCAGGGACAATTTCGATAAACACCCATCATCCCCTTTTCCTGCATCCATCTACATTTGCCCTCTACAAATTTTAACTTTAAATTCTTTCAACGTTTTTGGTGATTATTCATCATTTCCCTTGGTAACTTATTCCAATCCCTGACACCCTTACCTAATAAAGAGAATCTTCCCACACCCTTGTGCCTGAAGTCCAGTGCCCACTATCTCTACTTTCTGCCCCTATTGCATGAGCCTCGACGAGCTCATCCTCCACAGGCTGAGGCACCAAGGCCACCTCCCCCCCCCCCCCCCCCACTGGTTGAGCCTCCACAGGACGAGCCTCAAGAATCCTCATCTTTTCACGGAACTCCCTGAGCGTTTCGCCCATCTCCCTCATCCTATCATCCCCAAGACAAAGTGAACAAAACCATGGGAGAGCCTCATTTATTCCCACGTTTCCTCTTCCCTACATGCCCAATGAAACCACTTGTTACACCAACTACAACCCAACCCCTTCACAACGTAGCTGCGACGGCGCCACACTTTCCATTCATGATTTTTCCCAAGTACTTCAAGCACCTTCTAAACAAATCTTAAATTTATTTGATAACGTAGTATAATAAAGTTTATACCATATTTTTAAACGTTCTTATTAAATATGATAGGCTCTTTACTCCTGTGAGTATGTATAAAGAACATTGGAAAAAAAAAATAAGGGGGGAGGTAAAGGAGAATAGGGTTTTAGTTCTTGCAATCTAAATATAGAAGATACTTTTCTGTTTGTTTTGTAGTTTGCGAGTGCAAAGTTACGTCAAATCGTATAAAAACTGTGGGTATGTATATGAAATATTGACAAGAATTAGGGGGTTGGGGTAAAGGGGGAGAGCTGTTGGTTGTTTAAAACCAAATCTAAACAGTATTTTTCTCCTTGGTTTGAAGTATACAAATGCAAAGTTCCATCGTAATCAGATAAAAACTGTATGTTTCAATAAAGATCGCTGAAAATAATAGGGTTGGGTAAAGGGGGAGGTGGTGTTGTTGGGCTTTGGATGTGCAAACTTCTTGTAGGGAACTGTAGCTTTGTATAAAGAATAGTGACAATAATGAAGGTGTGGAAAAGGCTAGAGATATTGGGTTTTTGTAAAAGTAAAGTCTACAGTATTTTTCTAGTTTGTTTAAAGTATATGTGTACAAAGTTTAATCGAAATCGGATCTGACGTTTGGGTTTCTGTAAAAAATAAGGGAGTGGGGTGGGGAGAGGGGTTTTTTTTTGGACACGATATGTAGGCAGTATTTTTCTGTTTGTTTTAAAGTATATGCGTGCAAATTTCCATCAAAATCTGATAAAATCTGTGGGTTTTTTTAGGTCTCACCCTTCCAAAAGCCGGTAACACCCCCACTTTTCGACGAAATACCCCCCTAAAATCGACTTTCACGTCATTTGTAGACTTTTTTGTTACCTCTAAAGTCCGACAATTTTTCCAAAACCTCACGTGAGATTTCAGTTGACCCTTCCCCTCCCCCCCCCCCCTTGGTGAAATTCCGCCGGACCCCTCTCCATATTTCACATCACGTAATTTATGGACGCCCCCTTATGGGGTATGAGCGGAAAGATGGGGTGGTTTTGGGTTGGAAAAGGGGAGAGAGATTGGGTTTTTGTAAAACTAATTTCTACAGTATTTTTCTATTTTTTCTATATATGGTATATGTGTACAAAATTCCATCGAAATTGCATAAAAAGTGTGGGTTTGTGTAAAAATCAAGGGATGGGAAGGGGGAGAGTGACTGGTTTTTTTGTGAATCTAATATATACAGTAATTTTTTAAAGTATACGTATAGAAAGGTCGATCGAAATCGGATAAAAAGTATGGGTTTGTGAAAAATTAAGGAGTGGGAAGATGAAGAGGGGATGCGTTTTTAGGAACCATATGTAGGAAGCATTTTTCTGTTGTTTTACAGTAGACATGTGCAAATTTACATAGAAATCAGATAAAACCTGTTGGTTTTTTTTTTTTAAAAAAATTATGGGATGTTATGGGGAAGAGGGGAAATTACTTTTGGAAACTTTATTCCTTGGGAACCATCTCCGACACGTACTCGAGAACTCACCAATAATTCACCGTAAACGAATGAACGGTTTAGGAGCGCATAGAGGGCAAACAAACTCACATTGATTTTTATATATAAAATACGATTGTCGTTTTCAGTATTTTCTTCGCAATTTTTCCATTTTTTCTCACCGTTTAAACCTTCCCTGAACTTCCACAAATGTTTCAAGATCAAAATTAGCCAAATTGGTCCAGCCATTCCCGAGTTTTAGCGAGACAAACGAACAGCAATTAATTTTTATATATAAAGACTAGGAGTTGGCTAAGATTAGGAGGTTTTCTGAAGCAAGCTCTGGGAGGGACTGGGAGAGTTTTAGGGTGAATGGATCTCATTCCTGGGTAAGTTTGCAGGAAATTGTACCCTTGCTGACGGATTGTGTTCATAGGTTCGAGGACTGGAAGTACTGTGTGACCAGGAGTTGACTGATTCTGGTTTTGGGGGTTTAGGGTGGTTTAAAGACTGAGCCAGTTGTGATGTGGTCAAAAAATGTATTTTTGTGAAATAAAACAAGTAGGTAGTTGCAGGATATTAATGCTTTGGAGACTATGTCTTTATGCGGTGTTAGGACTGCTGATTTTAGCATATGTGATTACCTTGAATGCCAAAACTGGCAACTGTCAGAATAAAGATACTGTTATAGATTGTTGGGTTTGATGTGAACCATGGAGGAAGGAAATATATGGAGGAGAAGTGACGTTAAATCGGTGACGCCGGCTCGAAACTCTCGCGCATGCGCGGTGGCGGTAGCGGCGATATTGCGAACCCAAACAAATGCAAAGTTCACATTGTGTTTGATGCTGTGATTATTTCATTTTGTAATGTGTATAAGTGTTGCATACGGTTGCACAAATAGGCAAGAGAGGAAAGAACCTAGAATATCATTTCATAAGTAAGTTGTATTCTAATAATTGTTCTTGTAGTGGGCGGTAGGAATTGCAAACTTTGGTGCCTGTCTATAAATATTTAGTCATAGCTCTCAATGGGATGACTTTGTTCTAAAATGTTTGTTGGTGTAGTGTAGAAAATCAGCATACCTTGCTATTTGGCACATTATAGACTAGCATTATTTTTTAACGAGTGCTGAAAATTAGATTTAAAGGGGTGTGTTTTACATCGCGACTAAGTGAATTTAGTATTGCGCTTTCTTTCGTCACGTTGCAGTTTATACTGACAGTGTATGATGAAATTAAATGTGTTAAATTATGCTATACAACCTAGGAATCTTGATGAAGCAAACGATGTTGTTACCGCAAATACAGTTTGCGATTCAAATACGGATGTGTAGGTGTGTACATTGTTTGATTCTGTAGCGGTAATTTAATGAAGATTGTGGTTAGGTCTAAATGCAGTCTGTACCAGAATGGATTTGTTGTTCCATAAGGACAAAGAATTTATCGAAAAGTAATCTTCACGGGTTTTCCGCCGTGTGTTGTTGAAATGCGACAACGAGCTTTAGGCGGCTGACTCTGCCGCCATCTTCAGGTTGGATGTTGTGCAGGGAGAACCAGAGTTGCACTGGCGATGTCTGGCCTCCGTGCGCCCTTATAAGGCCTGGCCTCTCCCCTCCACTCGCTCCCTCCCGTGGCTGCCGTCTTGCGCTCGCCGTGAAAGCCTTCGATCTCACATCAGATACCTCTACGGGGAGGAGATACACCTACGCGTCACACGCCTCGGGAAGTTACGCAAGAAGAAGGCTAGACTTCTGTGCTCCTTAGCCTTCTTGCTGAGTTGTCGAGATTCCGACATTATACACCGTTTCTGGACGGTCAGCCATTACATCGATAGCACGAAGGCTAACCGCATCCTGCGCCGTGCCAGTTTAGCGCTCCTCCGTGAACGTATCCGTTACACCCGTTTAGCGCTTGACCAAAACGCACGGGAATTATGGCACTGTCATCTGGAGCTTACAGCCACGCTATCGCCGACCTCTTGGGATTGGGTGAATGCAGCCACGTAAGCACGGGGGAACCTGGAGTACCACAGAACAATGGCCAGACAGACGTCAAAATTCAACCGTCTGTTCCAAGTACAGCGGCGAACAGAAGATCTAGAACCCAAACGCACAATAGTCAATCTCGCGGGAATAAGTCTGGACGAAGCTACTGAAAAGGTTCTGTCCAAGGGACTGAACTTCGCCCCAACACCTGCTGTCGTTCCCATGAAAGACATCATCTGCGCTGAGGAACAAGCCACTCGCAAGCTGCCAGGAGATGTAGCCGAAGAGATTCGGAGGGAGACGTGTAGAGTGTTGTAGAGAGCCATACCTCCGAAGTCCAACATTACAAAAGCAGAACGCCTAGCTCTCCGCACCTTGCATTCGAATGTAGAGATTGTGATTGTACCAGCGGATAAGGGAAATGCCACTGTACTTCTTACAGCTGAGATGTTCGATGCCAAGATAAGGCAACTTCTTGATGACACCAACTACAAGCTTCTCAACGGCGATCCGACTTCGAGAATTGAGAGAAAGACGACGGTCCTTTTAAAAAAGGCCGGATACACACCTGACGTCATCAGGAGCCTTCGACCTCGTGATCCGAGGCCACCCAGACTCTATGGCCTCCCCAAGATATACAAGGCAGACGTTCCTCTGCGGCTGATTGTAAGCGCCATAGGTAGCCCTACATACACTTTGGCCAAGTACCTGACGGGAATGCTCAACCCGTTTGTGGGGACATGTCCCCACCATGTGAAGAACTCGGCACAGTTCGTGGAAACGATCCGAGAGATACGGCTTTCGGACACTGACATAATGGTCAGTTTTGACGTCGTCTCCTTGTTCACCAAGGTCCCTGTGGCTGACACTCTACAGCTTTTGCGCCTTCTCTTCGAACCCCAAATCGTGGACCTTTTCGAGCTGGTCCTGACCTCTACCTAATTCACCTATAGTGGGAGTTTCTACGAACAGACGGATGGGGTAGCAATGGGGTCGCCGGTGGTCGCCGATCTGTTCATTGAAGAATTCGAAGCTAAGGCGATCGAAAGCTTCAGCCTTAAGCCGACTTGCTTCTATCGCTATGTGGATAATACTTTTGTTATTTTGCCACATGGAATTCACAGTATTTATAGATTCCTAGACCATCTTAACGGAATCCACCCAAATATCCGGTTCACGATGGAGATGGAGAAGAATGGCAGCCTGCCCTTCCTGGACATCCTGATCCGACGGAAACCAGATGGAAGCCTCTCACACAGTGTGTACCGAAAACCTACACACACGGACCGCTATTTACAGGGCATGCGTTTCCAACTCCCAGCACAGAAGACCACCGTGATCCACACTTTGGTGCACAGGGCAAGCAAAATCTCCGGCGCGGATTCCCTGCCGTTCGAGCTTGAACATCTGTGCAATACTTTCAAGAGGAATGGTTATTCTGATCGAGAAATAGATCCAACCTGAAGATGACGGCAGAGACAGCCGCCGAAAGCTCGTTGTCGCATTTCAACAACGTACGGCGGAAAACCCGTGAAGAAAACTGAAATATCCATTCTGCATGTCCACCATGTAATTCATTGTGGCTTTGGCAGAATTAATTTTTGGTCCACATATCAACCCAATCCCAGTATATCCCGAAAACAAAGCAGATATCGAAAAATTTTATTCTTCATTTTCGATTTGTCTCGTCGTGTTACATAAGAATCGATCATTAAATTTGACTTTTGCGAAATTTTTCTTATGCATTTCAACTCAAGACACCTCACTTTTGATACAGTATATCTCGATAACTAGGCGAGATATCGAAAAGTTTTATTCTTTATTTTTTATTTGTCTCGTATTTTTAAATAAGAATCCATCATCAAATTTGACTTTCACCAATTTTTTCTTCTGAATTTCAACCAAAAACATTTCACATTTTAGACAGAATATCTCGAAAACTAAGCAGGATATCAAAAAATTTTATGCTTCATTTTTATTTGTCTCATCGAGTTACATAATAATCCATCACCAGATTGCGGCGTTACGTTTATCCTAGAGTCCCCTTCAAGTTTTTGTACATATACCCCGTGTCTGTATGGGTACGGCCTAGCCCCTTCCCCCCCACCACCACTCCTCCTCCGTCCGGCGTCACCTCAATGGGTGGTGAAGGTCTCTCGCGTCGTCTCCATATATTTCTTTCCTTCATGATGTGAACCAAGAAACTAAGGTACCCATTGTAGAAGGACATCCAAGAAAGTAGTCTGGATGTGGGAGTAAGACCACGCAAAGTTCAGGGTATTAAATGCCTTGAAATTGTCTAGTAACTACTACTTCTTTTCATGTCGATGGCAGCATAAGATATAAGGCAGTTTTTCTGGCAGTGCGATGGCTAAGTCACTGACTGATTGAATGATTAACTGAGAGATATTTATTCCGAGTTGTGTGCATGACAACAAATGTACCATGTCCCGGAACTTTAGAAGGTTGTTTTTCCCGTTTCCTGATCATAAAAATAACATCTATGACTCTGAGCTATATATACCATGAAATATACACTGTTGCTATTTTTGTGTGTTATATGGTAGGTAACAGGTTCTTTATTTTTTTACATCATTGTGTTAATATTTTTTTCCTTTCATAAGTGATCAAAAACATTAACATTTTGCAAAGTTACTTACACATTCTAGTGTGTTATTTTTTATGACCATACTAGCTGATCCGGCAATGCTTCGCTATTGCGAGACTTGAATACACATATAGATTAAACGAATGCGTTTGAAAGTTTGTATTTAGTAAAAATAAGATATCATTCAATTTGAAGTTTATTGCAATGGTCTTAGATATGCAATGTTTTTGGGGATTCCAATCAGCATAAATACCAAAACACCTAAGATTGTTTTGGAGATATACGCTAAATAGAGAAATGTTGCACGTGCAAATCAGTCCAGAGACAATCAGTCTTAAGAGGGGTGAAACAGGGGAGTGGGTGCAGTTTTGTAAACTAAATGTAAACATCATTTTCACTTATTTTAAAGCAAATGTGTGCAAACTTCCTTCGACATAAAATTCAAAATGTAGGTTTGTGTGTAGTCACAAAAACTTTAAAATAATTTTTAAAATTCAAGTTCGTATTTTTTGGTCAGCAATTGTCCGATCGTAATTTGTCCATGCTGTTTAACAGGAAATAATGTGTACTTTAATAATGTTGCTATCTACTTTGTCTAATTTCCCCAGCATTTTCGAGATATTTCTAAAAAACTGAATGGTTTCAAGTGTAAATTTTTCTTACTTAATTTTATAGAGAAAATGGGTGGGTTTTGTAAACCAAAGAGACAGCTTTTTTCTCATTGCTTTAATTTATACATGTGCAAAGTTCCATCAACATTGAATAAAGTTTGTGTAAGGAACAATGAAAATTAAGAGAGGATGAGAGGATGAGAGGTTGGGAATTGTGAACCAAATGTAGACAGTATTTTTCTCCTTGTTTTAAAGTATAGGTGTGTGAAATTCCATCGGTATCGGATGATAGGCGTTTTACTCCTCAATCAAGTTGTTGTAATTAATAGCTAGATAAAATACTTTAATAAAATGCCGTACTTAAACTGTTTTTGCTAAGAACTCTCTATTTGAAGCTTTATTACCGAGTGAAAAATATTTTTATTTCGCCGCAATAACAATAATCCTAACTATTTACTTGATAATCGAAAGCTTTAACCTAATTCAGATGGTAGAACTTTCAAGTTTAAATGTTGCAAGACAAGCGGATTCGGTCTATTTCTCCCCCCCCCCCCTTGCCAAACGTGTGCGTTGAAATTGTTGAGTTCATTAAGTAGAAGTTTATGATGTATTTTTTTAAAACAATTTTTACCTCGAAATTAAAGATGTAAATAGAAGTCATACTTGCGGAATTAGGTAATTTTTGTTTCGAGATCAGTATCTAAAACTCTGTGGTCTCCGAACTTTTGTTCCTAATTATATCATATTCCTGCATTTATACAACAAATTTTTATATATTAATACTATTTTATCAAAAGTGTTCCTAATTTGCATCCTTAGACATTGGACAGTTACTACTTATTTTATTAGAATTGACTGATTACACTAGCGGTAATCTTGGGGCCGCTTGTGAATCCTGTCATTCACTACTGCTCTGAAAATATGTAAATCATTAATTCTCGCGAAAAAAAATGCAGTTTAACCTAATACGTTCACATCGCCATTAGAAGTGCACAGAACTCTAATTGCCGGAGATTCTACTTGCACTTAGCAGGTTATTTTTTTTCGAGAAATGAATACTGAGAAAAAAAATCTTTATTGTGGAATCATCACGCCAAATGAGGCGATTAATAATAATCATTATTGAATCGTCGTGTTACAAACACACAATATGTAACTGAATAAATTTATCTGCGTTTTTACAAGTGCATTTGTTAACGTGCCCTTAAAGCAATAACAGATACAATGTTTGTGTTTGCAGTGGCGTAGCTAGCGTGGGTGACACCCGGGGCGGATATCGATGGTGTCACCCCTTGAAAACTTAAATTCATAATTAAATAAAATATATCTTGTAAGTGTAAAATATGATATTAATAAAACATAATTATAAAATTATTATTATTTAAAATAATAGTTAATAAAATTATAATATTAACAACATTTAAAAGATATACACATAAACTAAAAACAACTGCATCCACAATTTCCTCTTTCCAGCTGCAAACTCGTAAATCACATTTTCAGAATTAACAATTTGAGTTACTTCATGCTCAATAGTCAATATGACACTATCGGTGATCGAAAGTGGTTTTAGATTAATTTTAATGTCTCTGAAGATCGGGCCTCACTTGCCCGATACTGTTCCGCACCGACTGGTTTCTTAATGCTGGCACTCACTCAATGGAAGTTTGTCCAAATGACACCGTGTCTCATCCGACACTTGGCCATCATTGGTTTGGTTTATGTTTTGAAGGTGCGGTCCAGTGTCGGCCTGTTGGATGTGGAGAAGCGCATAGAGAGAGTTCGGAAATTTCCATTACCTTACGACCAAATGTTGTTTTCATGTTATGTTTGATTTAAAACATCCATGTTCATCAGATGTTCGTAAAAAGTAGGAAGAGTCATAGCATCTTCGCATTAAAAAATCAAAGCTTTGCCAGAGCTGAAGATCAATTTTAAGACCCACAAAAATTGCAGCCGAGATTTGCATTTGTAACGGGGACCTTCTACACCCGAATCGCACGCCGGAACCAGACGCCAGAAAAATCTAGAAGTAATGAACAATATGTATTGAAACACATAAAAGTGGATTCGTGTTTTCTGATAGTAAAAATAGATGATATAGAAAAAATGTTCATTTTATCATGTTTGCATACTTATTTTTCATTACACCTACATTCGGACTGGTGACTGAAATGACTGCGTGCAATTTGGGTACTGAATGTCCCGGTTCAAATCCAGGCCTCGACTGTAATGTTTGCGGGCCTTAAAATTGACATTTACATCTGGCAAAGCTTTTATCTGTTAATGCAAAGATTCTAGGAAGCTCCGTGGTTCGAATTTCACGTTAATCTGTAGGTCTCATTTTCATGTTAGGTGACTACGATATACGTGCACTGACAGTTTCTCAATAAGAAACTCTGTGACTTGAACATTGAGATAACTTGAAATTATTATTTTTATTATACAAAATCATTACGACCTATATTTAAATTTAAATATGTTATAATCTCCTTCTTTACTAACAAAAAATAATGAGAGAATCGAAACGAACCTCAAACAAAACAAACGCGTCAATGCGAAGTGATTGACATTTCTTTCTGATGGCGTTGAAACACGCGAGAATGTGTCATTCCGGTACAGTGTGGTGATGATTTGTTAATAGTGTGATGGGAAACTATTTTTGTACATTAAATATCAACCAGTAAGAGTAAGATAAAAAAGTATTTTTATGTACTTTCGTACCAAAACTGTGCAAAATAAAGTACAGTATAATAAAGTAAGGTATCAGACCTACCTGTCATCCGCAACACTTATTCCCTGAAACAATCACTTGAAAACGTTAAAGGAGACTAAAGACACGGTAGGAACGCGGGTGAGCTATGGAAAAGTGTGGACGCGAGGGGGCGAGCCGTCACTCAGGCCGACTTGTTGTTGCGGTGACCGATACAGGCCAGTATTGGCAAAGTGCAGCTCGACCTTTACACTTAGCAACTGACACACAAATTGGCGCAAATTAAAATCCCAACACCCAGACGGTGTTGTGATAAATGAATGAAATTTGGCCCCAAGTATCCCCGCATGAATAGTATTAAATGGTTAAAAATTGAAAGTTTTGTATGTAATAATATGAGAATTACGGTGCTATTTATTATATAAATTTCAATTTAAAAAAAAATTATCATGTAATATGACACTTTATTGTCTACAAGTTTTTGTTGGCTAAATATGCCAAGGCGAAGAGTGACAACTCTCTACACCCAAATGTCTAACTGTGAGAGAGGTCGGAGAATTGACGTGTTTTTGAAGGGTGCATCATATCGTGAAATCTCCCGAAGGATTGGCCGTAGTGCAATGTCAGTATACAGACTTGTTACACAGTGGATGAAAGAAGGTTCTAATACTCCTAGAGCAGGCATGGGTCCATACAGATAGATAACAGCACGTGAAGACTGCCAAATGGTGTGGGTGGCTGTTGCTGGCAGATGGTTGGCTGCAGGCCAGATCCAAGCAGTAGTTACAGATAGTCACCCCCCTCCCCCTTCCCCGGACGATTGTAAACTAATTGCTTGAAGCTGGGTCACACTCTCTGGCCCCTGTACAACGTGTCCCATTAATCTAATTTCATTGCCAGTAACATCTAACCTGGTGTAATGCGAAACACAAATGGACATGTCAATGGCGTACATTTGTGTTTAGAGACGAGTCTCAATTCTGTCTGTGGCAAAGTGATAATCGACGACATGTTCGCAGGCGTAGTGGAGAAACGGCTTACCTACTGTGATTTCAGAACGTCACACAAGTGTAGCCACTGGTGTCATGTTTTGGCGGCAATCAGTTTCGACAGCATGACTGAGTCGGCTGTTGTTGATGGCACAATGACAGCCCACCACTATCTGGACGGGGTACTGCATCTTATTTTGATACCCTTCATGTTCACCATCCAAATCGCATTTTCCAACAAGATAATGCCCGTCCTCATACTGCGGCCATCGTCACAAATGCCTTGGAAGGAAGTTTCGATCACAATTTGGACAGCACGATCCCCAATAGAGCATGTCTAGGATACTGGAAGTAGACACATTAGATCACATGGTCACCCAGCACAAAAAGTTTCCTAAAATTCTACCACTCATGTATGCATGTTGTGATTTTAATTTCCGCCAGTGTAACTATAGGGAGACCATAAGATTCCTCTATAAATTTTTTAAAAAGTCGAAAGCTAGCCATTTGTTATTGAAACGTTAACATAGGCTGTATTTAAATGACTTTGCAACCTCGGTATTTGCAGGACCAAGGGATATTGAGAGGAAAGTTAACAGAAGTGGCTTGATCCAAGTAGAAGCAATTCCAGACCCAGATGGGTTCCCATTGGTGCAAACCCAGGATCCGGGTAAACATAATTAAATGTAATTAAAAAAACAACGGGTCAGATAGTAAAAGGACAAGCCTTTGCGATATCTGCCGTCTTTACATGAAGTAATTAACAAGTATTTTACCACCCGTCCTAAGAAATAAGTATCTACAGACTCCTAAATATGACATTGTATGTACTGAAGATTTTTGAATTTCTAGCACCGCTTTGTAGCGTATAAATAAAGATGTAAACGGCTCGAATGTTCGTTCAGTTTATGATTAAAGCTCAATTTTTGTTCAGGAACGGAAGTTCGACATCCCTGTTGATTTAAGGAACCCGCAAGAATTTAGGTACCTGTATTCGACAGAGAGGTTACCCATAATAGAAATCTTCTTCTGTAAATTTATTATAGAAAATTCTTAGAGAATCATACGCTTATTTATTTCATCGCGGTCATATTTGCATATTCTCCATCAATAGAAAGTATAGCAAATTTACGTGAACCTAGAGTTAAAGTGCTTACTAATGTTACGATTTCGCTATCAAGATACGCGGTACCGACTGTTTTAAACACATGCCCTAAAAAATCTGATTACCAACGACAGACGATACAATCAACGAACACTTGGACTCGTTCGGATTGACTTGAAACCTGACAGTATTGCTAGTTTAATGCAGTTTTCCGAATCATTTTATTTGCATAAATTCGAACATGATACGGTTTCATGTCGAGTATAGGTGCACTGTCACAATAGGTAGGTACGCAGACCGGATAACACGAAATGTACTCAATTTATACATCACGAATCTGTTAGATGATAAATTCAAAAATTACTAGAAAATACTTCAATGCACTTGTGAATCTTAGCTAGAAAGCTAATGGAATTCTAAATAAGCAAAACTATTTTGAAACGCTTGTTTGCCTTTTTTCTTTCTTTTTTTAAAAAAAGGAAAATCTAGCATTTTTCTTGAAATAATTTAGAGGATTTACAATTTAACTGTCTAATTACCATGATTTTAACAATTTTAGATATATATAATACATCCTTTAATTTTAAAACTACCTCTGTTTATACAAGAAAACTTACATTATATCCACCGCCGCTTCTAACAAACCAAACAACAGTGACGAACGGCAAGCACAATGAGTTACTGTGATTGTTGGAGCTACAGAGGGATGCTCTCTTTGTTTAAGCGTGCGGTGTTGCCAATAATTATACTCTACTGTAATGAAAGAGCACAGCCCCCTGGATCGTACTTGAAAAAGCGATAGATCAACTTGAAACAAATATTCAAAACATTCAAGGTAGACGTGTTTCGACACCAAAGGATAAAAGAAGTCTAACAAAAAAAAAAATTTTTTTGTATCACACTAATTTCGGTTACTAGTTTGGAAATGCGGGTGTCACCCCCAAACGGGTGACACCCGGGGCGGACCGCCCCCACCGCCCCCCCCCTAGCTACGCCACCTGTGTGTTTGATCTGAAATGATATTAAAGTGTAATGTAATACATAAAGCGCTTATCTATTTAAACCTTGGTTGTAGCTATAACCATTGAAAGTGGGAAACTTTGCGAATATGGAGTTGAACTTCACGCACTTACCTTTTGTTTGATTACATTAGAGAAAGAGGGTGAACATTATGGTAATTGGTTCTGGATTTACGCATCATCGTCGCCGAGGTCATTAGAGGCGAGGAAAAACAAGGAATGGGAAATAATTAGGCCATAACATTTTGAAGGAACCATCCCGGCATTCGCCAGAATTGATTTCGGAAAACCATGGAAAACTCAAATCTGGGTGGCCCATTTCCTTCCTCCATGGGGTGGCCGGACGGAAATGATAGTTGGAATGCAACGACATTGAGCGAATACATATCTGGTGTGACCACTTGGTATATGTTGTTTTAACATACAGGTTCATATACACATGGCATTAGTAGTAAGCGTTCGGATACTTTGTTCTTATTGCATTTAATGACTGAAAGTATTTTTTACTTATAAAACAAATAAAACTCTGTAGGTTATTAGCGGTATCCTTCCTCCATCAGCGGTATAGCCTCGCAGGAGGTACATTTCACAAGCTATTTTGAGTAATCCAAAGATATTGGTGTTTCTTTAAAAATCATAACATGGCTTCGCACTTGCAGTTTATAGATCGGCGATGGAGGTAGCAGATAGTTGAAGTCCAGCTTAGGATATTTACGAAAGTAAGCAAAACGCAATGTTTTGTATTTGCAAATCAGATTTGTATAAGGTGTTAATTTATGACATATATGGCGGATTATTGATGGGGATATCCGAAATGTTTTTGTGTATTAAAGTTTAGGGAGTAACGTCATGGGACTTGATTTCGATGTTCTTGAGTTTTGTAGAAAGTTAAGAACATCCAAACAACCACCGTATGAGTGCCCTTTGCCAGAATGTGGTAGGGTGTATAAAAGTTTGTGTGGTTTACAATATCATTTAGTGAATTTCGACCACAATGCATCGACGCCGACGAACGCCGTTGTTACTCCAGGTAATACTTATTTTAACCGCAAGTTAATAGAGTAAGTTCTAGATAGTTGGGGTTAATGTTTTTATTTTTTTCATCAGCAAGAAAAAAAGGCCGTGGCTCTCACTCTAAACGCACTCCAACGGCTACGTCTGATTTACTCACGACGCCGACGAGGGAGGGTCTTACATATGCAGAGGCTCAGAAGATGGTAGAGTTTGAAGTTGATGGCAAGGTGACCAGGGTCAGCATACATGAACCACTTCCAGTGTTCTCAAAACAAGAGTTTGATGAAGCTTTCGGTAGCGGCGATGAGATGGTAAGGAAATTTTTTAGTGTTATATTATTAATAAAATTCTTCGACAATTGTTTTTTTTATTGTAGACATATTATTCTAGAGCTCTCTTAAATTAAACACCAATGCTAATTGTCTATGCCTTTAATACCGTGTTGACATTTTTTCGAATGAGGGAGCGATTAGGATATGCAAAGGAATTAGCTTGTAGGAGGTGTACATGTCAAGCATTGCACTGAACTAACATAATATGGCTAGTGAATTTGGGCAGAACCAAGGAGAAGTACATTTGAATTACAAGTTCATTTTGGTTGTATTAGAAATCAGACATCACCCAAGGAACATTTTTTTTTTTTTTTTTTTAAGTGAACCTTCCACAAACGAATGCATTAGAATTGGTTTCTGTTGGCACTATTTAGTGGTACGCAATACTATTCACGGTTAATGTGATTGTTTGTGACGTATGACAGTCATGTATTTTATTCATTAATCCGTGTAGTGTTGTTACTAATCATTTACCGAGTAATAAAATTGGCTTGGAAATGCACTCGAATAAATAAGAAAAGCTGTATAATCTATTCTTCATTCTGTTAGCCCCATATCCATTGATTATGTATATTTCATTCCATTCCCCTCTATTTCCTTGCATGGTTGAAATTGCCATTAAAATGATCGGTTATTTGATACGTGGCGATACCGCATGCACTGGCGACGGCGGACATGACGACACCGTGACGCAATGATCCGTACAGTCACAGCTTGTAAACATATGTCACTATCGGGACCGCACGGAAATGTGGGGTTTTTTGGGCGGGGAGAAGAGGGAAAAATATGTGCATGTTACAAATGGGACCGCACGGAAAAGTGGGGTTTTCTGGGCGGGGAAAGCTGAGAAAGGAATGAAAAGTAAGTGCATGTTACAGGAATGTACACTCCGCGAAATAGTATGTTACGATACCACGTGAATAGAATTACGGTGTTTTAGAGAAATAAGAGACAAAAAGTAAAGCTGCACAGGATGTTTCGCTTTCTACACATGTGCACGCGCGGTATCATTTTCTACAAAACAGCCCATCCGCGAAATTGTATTCAATGATACCACGGGAATGGAAATACGGAAAAATTGAACGTGGATTCTTGGTATCGTTAAGTACAAAATAGCCCATCCGCGAAACTGTATTTTACGATACCTTGAAAGTGGGCATTTGTGAATAACATCTTATGCAAATTAGACACAAATAAATATGCTCCGGCGGTATCGTTTTAGACAAAAACGGTAATGCGGTGATGCTCCGTATTTGCATTACCGTGGTATCGTTTAATACAATTTCGCGGATGGGCTGTTTTGTACCAAACGATACCCCGGGTGCATATTTGTACAAAAGGAAACCGCTTATTTGCCTCTCATTTCTGTAAAACACCGTATTTCCATACAGGTGGTATTATAAAATACTATTTCGCGGATGGGAAATATTTTACGAAACGAGACCGCATTGCTCCGTATTTGCATTACCGTGGTATCGTTAAATACAATTTCGCAGATGGGCTGTTTTGTACCAAACGATACCCCGGGTGCACATTTGTACAAAAGGAAACCGCTTATTTGCCTCACATTTCTTTCCATACGGGTGGTATTATAAAATACTATTCCGCGTATGGGAAATATTTTACGAAACGATACTGCGAGTGCATATCTCTGCTCTCCCCCGTCCACAAAAACCCCACATATCCGTGCGCGCCCGTTTGTGACATTTCTCACATGCGGATTTTCTTCTCCTGGTATCGTGGAGTGCACATTTATTTCCTGTAATTTCTCCCCGCCCATCAAACCCCTCCTTTCCATGCAGTCCCGTTAGTGAGATATGTTTACACGCGCTGACTGTACGTGGCGGTGACGTCACGTCCGCCGTCGCCAGTGCATGCGGTATCGCCACGTAACAAATAACCAAATGATCTATATGAAATAAAATATTTATAAAGCATAATTTTGTCAATAACAATTTGTCGTTACGTTATAATGTGGCCTGGACCACAGTAACACCAGCAGTACAGTATGAAAATTGGATATATTCAATGTTGCGTGCTGTGGTTTCATTTCGCTATGGTCCAGGCTGCATTATGACCAAACTGCTAGCGAAATATTTATAAAATATAATATCGCCAATAACCGTTTGCATTTAGGTTTTAATGCAGTCTGGAACACATTAATAGTAAAAGATACAACATGGAAAGTGGGTATCCCCAATAATGATGATTACGTCCAGGCTGCATTACAATCTAAGTGGTAACAAATTCATTCTTGTGCTAACAGTGCAAAATTAACGACACATTTGTATGAGACGTATTATCAGTGCTGGACCAGTAATGGTAAACTAGGTGACCTGTGCGAAAATTTTGCGAATACAATGAATAGTAAGAATTGTCTCCATGTACAGTCATACATTGAAATATTAAACGAGTCCATCAGCTTCTACATTGGCCAATTATTTCTTGTAATTGAGTTGATACTTCTCCATCAGGAGGGCATATTGATTTTTCTGATATTTATAATGTGCCAAATTCGAAAAGGCAACAATTTGTATCAGTAATTTTACATCCGTATATTTTGGCAGGTTGAACCAAGGGAAGTAAAAAAGTGAGTTTATTTTGATAGGAATGTAATGCAGGCATCATGCTGAGGTACATATTTTGGTGGCTCTGCAATGACTGGTACTCAAGAAGAATTATCCTTCTGGTCTTAAAATTTTTACATACGTTTCTTAGACGTTATTATATAAGATTCTGTTATGGCCATCAAATATAAACATATAATATGAGCTTCATGAAAAACTGCCATAACATTAAACATAGTGATTGCTGGATTCCATGTTTGGTTATCGTGCAGCATACATCCAATCTATTTTTGCGCTGTCCATTCTGGACTGTACTCCAGAGACAATGGAGACTAGCAGCTGTGTATAATAATTTTCAAAACATTATAGACTGGTGGTTAATATGTTGGTGATGAAAGAAAAACAAAACAAAAAACTGAGTTGTCATGTTTGGAGAATACAGCCTGGAACACAGTAAATTGTAATTGTAGCAAACAATATTGGGAAATCCTGTTTTCTTGTCCTATCTGTCACTATTACTGTTGTCCAGCCTGCATTACAACCTAAACAGAAAAAAAAACTACGTTTCAATTATTCCTTTGGTCATGGCTGCCTAGATAGCAAATGAGTACAGTCCAGAATGGTCAGTGTAAAATTAGACCAGACAAATGCTGCAAGATAGCTCCGTGTTTAAACACATGTGACCTCTAGCGACATTAATAGTAAAAATCAAATTCCTAGTGAATTACACTATAACATGGAGCATTAAATACCATTCTGGGCCTTGGAGGAAGGAATATATGGAGACGAAATAACGCTAAATCCGTGAAACCTCATGAAAAAACTGCTCTCCTACTGCACATGTGCTGCGGCCATAGGGATTCCCCCAAAACATTGGGCTGCTTGCACTGTATCAGCTGCTGAGAATATTTCATTTTCTAATATTCTAAAGTTTTCTATAATGCCAAGTTGGGCTGCATATGGTTGCACAAACAGACAAGATAGGAAACAACTAGGAATAGCGTTTCATAAGTAAGTCACATTGTAATTATCGTTCTTGAAGTATCTGATAGGACCTATCGTTATAAATTTATTCATTGCTCTCAATAAGATCATATCGTTCTCAAATTTTTGTTGGTGTAGTGTAGACAATTAGCATATGTTACTACTTTGCATCTGAAAAGCTAGCCTTATTGTAGACAAGTGTTGAAAATTTAATTTAAGTGGATCAAGTTTACATCGCGACACAGTGAATATGGTATTCTGCAGGCTTTACTCAAGTTTCAGTTTACACTGAAAGTGTACTATGAAATTAATTGTGATAATTTGTGCTGTGCGAGCTACTAAATGTGATTAAATAAACGTTGTTGCCCGAAATGTAGTTCTCGATGCATTTCATGTGTTTAGGTGTGTCTACATAGTTTGATTTTGCAGCGTCAATATTAATGGAAATGTTGGTTGGTTGAAATGCGGTATGTACCAGAAGAGAACAAACAATTTATTTAGTACTAGCTGGTACCCACGACTTCATTCGTGTTTGTAAAGAATTTGGATTGACAGCTACCGACATCTAACCAACATAGAGCACGATGGGAGACTCGATGCTATTACCACACACAAACGCTATGTAGTTCATGCAGCAAAGTAAAATATACGGACACATGTCTTTGGTCAAAATATGAAAATGCCCTGCATCGATCAATTTTAACCATCATATCTCCCACAACTATCGACATTCGGCCAACGTTGTGCATGACAGGAAACTCCATGCTACTTCCACACACAAAGACCAGTGATCTGTGCTAGGTAGGGGTGGCTGAAAAGTGAAATATAGGAAAACACACCTCTATTTTTATATGTATATAAGATTAGTTGTTAGCTTCTGACTTATGAATGCACTGATTTTGCTAGCAAAATTATACAGGCCACTAACAGCATAATATCTTCTAAGTAAGCTCAGAAACTATGAGGTCTTTTGAAGTGATAATTTTTTTTAAAGTTCTAAACATTGACTTGGACTATTTTTGAAATTTCAGATTTTGGTGAAGTTTTTATTCTGGTCCAGGCCGCATGTCAACCTAACTACAAGGATTAGTAAAAAAAAATAAAACACCCAATCTGCATGTGCATGGTCCAGTCTGCATCATAACCGGCAGTTCTATCATTACCGTAGTGCCACAATCTGATGATGAATTCTTATAGAACTCAACAAAACAAAGAATAAAATGTTTTGATATCTTGCTTGGTTTTCGAGATATAGCATGTTAAAAATCAGTTATGGGTATAGATCCTTGCAATTTTGGTGACTTTTTTTTGTTTCAGGCTGTATTTCAACCTAACAACAATCACTAGGAAGAAAATAAAACACCTATATTGCGTTTCCACAATGTAGATATGGTGGTTTCGGGGATTTTTTTTTTCTGGTCCAGGCCAGATCTCACCCTAACCTCCTCACATTTGAGGTACAATATCTCGAGTAAGCGAAATATCAAAATAATTTATCCTTTATTTTCAATTTGTCTTGTTAAGTGGCATATGATTTCGTCATCTAATTAGGATATGGCGAAAGTTTTCTTCTGGTCCAGGCCGCATTTCAACCTAACCACGTCAATTTCAAGGTACAATATCTCGAGAACTAAGCGAGATATCAAAAAAAATTATTCTTCGCTTTCAGTTTGTCTCATTGAGTTACATAAGAATTCATCATCAAATTGCGACGCCACGGTTATCGTTGAATCCCCTCATAACCTAACAAACTCACTTTGACACAGTATATCTTGTGAACTAAGCGAGATATTGAAATTTTTTATTCTTTATTTTCGATTTGTATTGTCGTGTTACGTAAGAATCTATCATCAAATTTGACTTTGGGGACGTGCTTCTTCTGAATTTCAACCAGAAACTCCACTCTTTTGAGACAGCATATCTCGAGAAGTAAGCACGATTTCAAAACATTTTATTCCTCATTTTTGATCTGTCTCGTCGAGTTATATAATAATCCATCATCAAATTGCGGTGTCACAGTTGTCTTATCATTCCCCTGAGATTTTTATGCCTATTGCCCGTGTTTCTAATGCCAAACAATATGGTGGCTGCCCCACCCCATTTCTCTCTACCTGGTTTCACTCCAGTATGTAGTGAAGGTCCCTTGCGTCGTCTCCATATATTCCTTCCTCCATGTTCTGGGCCAGGTTGAATTGCAACCTATCCTAAGGTGCTGTTAATTCTTGTAAAAATCAAGGCAGCAGATATTTTTAAAATTAAAATCCAAATTTCTAATGAAATATGCTTTAATAAGTCTCAGTTTTCTACTGGCTATGTTTCAACCCGTTGCTTGAAAAACAAATCGGCTTAAATTATTTACAAAAACTAAATTCTTCACACCGTATCTGATACAAGGATATTGCTGTTCTTTCAACCTAAACACAACCTACATTAAAATTACCACCAGAACTTTTGATAAATGTCCTAGAATATTATTACTGAAGACACTAAAGCAAGTGCATATTTTGTATGTCTTAGGTATGTAATACCTATTGTTGGGCGTTGTAGTATGGCTGTTGGTGATCTCTTATGTTTAACATCATGGCAGATTTTGTTTGAAGTATATTTGGTGGCTATAGTGAAATTTGTATGGTAAGTGTATATTTGATGGCGATAATAGAGTAATATTCTTAAATATCATCACCCAAGGGATGTTTATAAAAATTTTCAGACAGAAAGGCCAATTCCTTCTTGAATACCAGATGTTGTGTATGTGCCCATTTTTTATTATTTATTTTGTATTAACCTTATATCAGCGGAAGCAGCAAAGGTAATTTTTCCTAGCATTATAGTATGGAGAGCAATCCTGTTTGCAGGTAATAGCCTTTTGTGATTGGTTGTGATGTATCACAACCAGCTGGTTATTGAATTTGCATTAATCACTGACTTGCTAATGAAACTAGCAGGAGAAAGCACTTCATTTACAAAAACAAACAAATTGCATGTTTATTACTGTCATGAAGAGAATGTAGTCGTGACCACAGTTAAACTTAATCATAGCACGCAATATTGTTGATACCTATCTGTCACTCACTGTCTCGTCTGGAATCCCAAAATCTTCTGAGCCGCTTCCAGTGTGGATTCAGGAAGTTGCGGGCTTGGACAACCCGATCCTACTGGAAGCGGCAATTCAAGACGCCTTCATCCACAGCCAACACCTCTTCGGTGTGTTTTTCGATATCAAGAAGGCATACGATACTACCTGGTGGCACATTATTTTAATGAATGGGGTTTCAGGGGAAAACTGTCCTACTTTTTAAAATCTTTTTTATCACGTCGTTGCTTCCGATACTGAGTCGGTAGTGAAGTGTCAGATCTTTTTATCCAGGAAAACCGGTCCCTCAGGTGTCATTTTTAAGTGGTACCCATTTTGCCATTCCTATTAATATCATTTCAGCCATAATAAGGTGTCCCATATGGTACTCCTTATATGTGGATGACTTTTTAATTTTTTGTACATCCTCCAGCCTGAGATACGCTGAGTGGCAGCTGCAACTGGCGCTGAAAAGGCTGGATGAATGGTCACCGGTTTTCGTTTCTCTGCTAAGAAAACCCAGTGCATACTTTTTTACCAGAGCCCCACCTTACCATGAGGAATGCCGTTTTACTGAATCTGTTACATTTCTGGCCCTCATTTTAGACATTAGGCTAACCTGGCTGCCACATCTTAAAGATGTGAAAGCCAGAGTCTTAAAAGCTTTGAATGTTTTAAAATGTCTGTTTGGTAGATAATGGGGTGCTGATCCCTCCTGCCTGTTATAATTTTATCCAGGAGGCTTTGTATGGTTGCAGTTGGAGTATGGTTGAATAATGTACAGTTCGGCACGGGACAGTTATACGTATTTTAGATAGTGTCCACCATGCGGGAATTCAGATCGCCCAGGGTGCCTACCGTACCAGCCCGATACCCAGCATCTGTGCTGAGTCTGGAAGCCGCCACTTTTCATCTGCCGGCACCTCCTCATGTTGCGACACTACCTGCACATTGCCACAACACTTGGCAGTCATGTGTATGACGTGGTTACTCACCCAAGCTTCAATTGGCTATATAATAATCACTTAAGAGCAACCAAACCATTTAGTTGGCTATTTTAGAAGAGAATAGGTTTGATCTGCCTTCTTCTTATCACCAGGGTTGGAGTAAATCTCCTCCCTGACTTTTAGAGAGGCCCAGAACAATTTTGGGTCTGTCTCAGTATAACGAGCTGTTTACCGCTGACAGTGTTTTTACTAATGTGTTTGGAGACATTTTAAATGAGTATCACATATTTATCCCGTTATAAACGAATGGATCTAAGCAGGCTAACATAGTTGGCTGCTCCGTAGCGTTTCCCCAGACTACTTACACATACAAGATGGATGGTTGATGCTGCATTTACACCGCTGAGTGTTATGCTATGCTTAAGTCGTTCCAGCATATGAAAGTAATGTGTGATAAGAGGTTCATCAAATGTTGTTATTCTCTCAGCTGTATTCAGGCATTAGGAAACATGTACCCAGCAGGCTATTTAGTCCAGGACATCCAGGAGGCCCTCCTTTACCTCCAATCTTGTGTAAAGTAGGTTTTATTCTGCTGAGTACCTGGCCATGTGGGAGCCAGGGGGAACGAGGCAGCTGATGTAGCTGCCAAGTTAGCCTGCTACAAGGTCAGAACTGACTTTGCTCGGGTCCTGAAGTCAGACCTTGCCTTGGTTGTGGACAGTTGTTTTTTATGTTTGGCAGAGACAGTCGCTGGAAGTAGAGCATAATAAGCTCTGATTGGTCAAACCGACCATGGAACAGCTGCTTCCAGTGGGTGAGGAGGGATGAGATTCTCCTTACTCGCCTCCGCATAGAGTACTGTCCTCTTACTCACAGTTTTCTTCTATGCTGGGAGGACCCACTGGTATGTGATGCTTGTGGCATACCTTTGACGGTGCGCCACATTTTAACTGACTGCATGTTATTTTTAAACTTAAGGGCAGACGTTGGCCTATCCAATGATCTGACCCTTATTTGAGCGATGAAAGTGACAGTGTGGCTAAGGTTTTAAAGTTTTGTAGCTTGGCTGGTCTCATCCCAAAAATTTTGGTCAGATCGGCCTAGGTTTTAGGTTGGATTGATGTTTTTTTACAACCATCAATTCAAGAACCATTCTTATATTTTACATTTTGCCATATATCTGGCTGGCCCTTTTACAGCCAGCCTGGTAGTTCACTGTTTTGATCTGGCTGGCCCTTTTACAGCCAACCAGTCAATTTTTGTATTTTTACATTTTATGGCCACAACAACTACTATCTGTCACTGTTCCGATGGTTCAGGTTGCATTACAACCTTTACTCAAACAAAATGCTTATGTGGAATAAAAAAGTTTCTTTTAAAATCTTTATTGTTTTTAAACTGTTAAATGGTTTTTGCTTTCTCGATGACCCTTGTATAATGAAGTTTGTGAGCTTAAAAGGAATAAAGCTATTTATACAGATATTGTCACATGTTTGTGTCGACCTGGAATATTATTCTCATTGAACCTGTAGGAATCCTAAAAACCATGGGTGTAACAAATCAGCTGATTATGAGTTATTAGTCGATAAAAAGAATAGGAATATTTACTGGATTTCACTGAGCTTTATTGGGTCTGTGAATTGTGAGCCAAGGCAAGCATAGGCCAGTTCATACTCCCATATCAGATGGGTTACTAGTCGATTTAAGGAATATTTATTGTATTTCCCAGAGCCTTATTGAGTTTACGAACTGTGAGCCAAGGAGAGCATAGGCTGGTTACCACTCACAGTTCAGGAACACACATCCTTTTATCAAAGTTTAATATAATAGCAAACTATGCTTCAAGGATGAGAGAGGTTAAGTGCTGAAAGTTTCTCTTGTCCTTTGGGAAACACAGCTTCAGTGTCATTTATTACATGCTGAGAGCGTGAGGAGTCTTAGTCTCCACTTCACATCTAATG
This sequence comes from Vandiemenella viatica, assembly GCA_031002005.1. Taxonomy (NCBI): domain Eukaryota; kingdom Metazoa; phylum Arthropoda; class Insecta; order Orthoptera; family Morabidae; genus Vandiemenella; species Vandiemenella viatica. Next base: position 93,352,971 of record CM061914.1, read on the forward strand.
TAGTACTCCAGAAAACAAATTAAGAATCTCTATTGTAACTCCACGTGAAATCAGTTGCCAATTAGGAAATCCTACCCCGCCAAGTGTTGTAGCAGAAATGGACTCAAGAGTCACTTGTGCTGCAATTCATTTACCACCTTTGATTCTATGAATTTCTTGATACCAGGGTTCTTACGGGCCTTAAAAAGCCTTAAGAAGGCCTTAATTTTCATTTTAATTTTAAGGGCCCTTAAAGGCCCTAAAATGTCCTGAAAAGCCTTAAAATCTTTGAAAAAGCCTATTTTTTTTTAACGCCGAGATACGCCGTAGTAAATTTCACTATCCCGGCGACGCGACGATCGGCAGATTTCTCTCTGGCTCGACCTTGACCAAGTGCGAGTCAAAGTGCTTATATTTCAAGCAAGTAGTAGTCTTTGCACAGATCCTCTCTTATGTAGTTCTGCTTCGTACATGCCTGCGTCTTACATTTCTTGGCAATTTCTAACAAGTTTCTTATGTATATATTGTTTTATTGCATATTACAGCTTAATTTACGTTAACTATTTTTTTTTTTTTTGTATGATTTACGATGGGAAAGTGTGCATTTAATGTATTATGGTTAAATAACGAAGATTACAAACATTGGCTCGCTCCATCCCGTGATAAATACAAAGGCTATTGCAGTATTTGCTGTAAAGATTTTGAACTCTGAATAATGTCTGAAAAAGAAGTTTTTGAGAAGAAAATGGAGGTCAAAGACTTCATTTTTATGATGATTAAGCACATACTGGACAAATCTCCTATAAATTATAGAGTTCTAAGAAGTATGACTTGCCTTGATCCTAGACAGATGGCGCTAAATAGTAGCATCTGTTATGTAAAGATGAAATATCTTCTGATTCACTTGTCAAAAATAAATTTAATTGGAGGAGGAGACTGTGATGAAATTCTTATACAGTATCATAGTTTTTTATCACAAGTTGCCTCAAATGCTTCAAACCACTTCAGCTCATTTAATCCGCATGATGAGCATTCACGATTAGATATATTTTTAGAGAAGTATCTAGGCAAAGAAAATTATAACAGAGTACACAAAGTAATAAAAATATTGTTGCTGTTATCACATGGACAAGTTGATGTTGAACGAGGCTTCTCTGTGAACGAGCAGTTGGAAGTTGAAAATTTAAAAGAAGAGTCTTTAGTGGCTCAAAGATTAGTCAGTCAACATTTCAAAAACAGCAAAAATAAGTTTTAATAACTAAGGAGTTAAGGATGTATGCAGCTATGGCTCGTCAAAAGTATATTGTGTACCTGGAAGAGAAAAAGAATGCAAAGAATACAGGGATTCAGGGAGTGAAACGCAAATCTATTTTAGATGATTTGGAAGGTTTGAAGTGTAAAAAGGCACACCTAGTAACTGCAACTAAGATCTTGAAGATAATGCTGATAAACTAACAGATAAAGCTGAGGTTATAGGGGATGTTAAGAACATCACTTAGCCCAATAGTTTTCGACGAACCGCTAAAGTTAAAAAAGCTGAATTTGAGGATGTTGAAAGTAAAATTAAGGCTCTATTGAAAGATTTAAAAGAGAATTGACCTTTGTTTTTAAACAATGTGAAAAAAAAAAAAATATATCATTTAAAAAAGTGTATATTTTTTTTATTTAACCTGCATACATTTTAACTAAGGTGGTACTATTTCTTTTTGCCCTTGTGTCAGTTTTCCGGGGTATAGTAGTTTTTTTATTTTATGTTTAATATATGAAAAGGGAAAAAGTTTCAATATTCACTGTATTGTGTGAAAACAAAAGTAAATTTATTAGAAATTTATTGTTTATTAATTTATAAACTCAATTAAAGCTTATTTCATCATAATCTTAACATGAATATTTTAATTTCTTTGCTGTAAGTTGCATATTATTTTTTTTTATAACGTTTTAATATACGTTAAATATAGCCTTAAAAATATGAAAAATTGCCTTAAAAAGGCCTTAAAAGGGCCTTAATTTTTCTTTTGCTAAAAGAGTAAGAACCCTGGATACAGGTAACACAGCCATCTGATATACAAAATTGCCCATGGGCTAAAGACTTTTTCTAACACCTTCCAGTCACTCATTTCAAGGGATGAATCTTATGATAAATAGATCGTAATAAAGGCTATATGTTTTTAGAATGAATTATAGATTGTGTTGATTCATCCACGATCATCAAGTGATATAATAAACTAGTACTCAGTATATGGCAGTGTTTTCTTTCAGCAAATACCTTTTCATTTAAATAAGGATAGAACTTAATTATGATATTACATATCCATTAAGTAAATAGTTTTTCTATATGCTCCACTAGCATTAGAGAATATGTACTTTACCTACCTATCTTGTCTCAGAGTAGCAAGTAAAAGGGTATAGTACCTCATTTTAATAGTTCAGCTAGACTTAAGAAGCAATTGGCCCACCTCTTCCTTAACCCAATGGTACATCAGGAAGTTGAAATGGAACTTGCTGGCCTGTTTGTTGAGGACATGCCAACATTGTCTACATCCTAAACTTCTTGGGGATTGGAAATGCGTCATAGAAACAGCTTGAATGGGACAAGGATAAAAAATAATACTAACACCTATCACTCAATCACTTTATTTTCAGTTGTTGCAAAGCTTCATATCCACTTGTATCAGGAGCATCTCTGAAAATAATTTGCCTGTAAAGTGGCAGCTTGGATTTATCCATTTAAGTAGGTCAACTTGGAACAAAGGTAAATACCAAAATTCATATACAAAAAAGGGGGGGGGAATTTTATTCGACTGTGAGGTTGATTGGAAGTTATAGGATATAAGTCAAAATATAAATATCTGGATAGTTGGAGGATTACTGAGGTGATGTACCAGGAGAAAAAACAAATGGGGTCACAAAATTCAGACTATTGATTGAGTAGCAGGAGCTGGAGAGAGTGAAAAAAAAAGAGTTGCTAGATGTGGGTGTTAAAAATGAGTTCTGTTGAGAGGTTTTGAAAGACATGTTAGTAACAATTTGTGAGTACATATAAAGATCCAACAGGAATGTGTTAAGTCCACTTTTCTTAATTTTACATGAAATTTTATTGCGACGGATCACTTGCTCCGGTGACAATTTCCCAACACACTCATTTTTCCACCTTCCTTTTCCCACATACAAAAAGTAATTTCAACTTTAAATTCTTTTAACATTTTTGGTAAATAATTCATCATTTTTCTTGGTAATTTGTTCTAATCCCTGATCCCCTTACCTACGAAAGAAAATCTTACACCCTTCTGCCTGAAATCTAGTGCCAGTTTGTGATAATGGTCATCTTTTCCCTACCATGCACCTTTCCTAATTCTTCCACACTTCATCACCAATATGCACCTTTGTATACCCCCATGACTCTTCACGCTCCTCTTGTCTTCCAGTGAATCCTATTCCAACTCCTTTATCATATTGCTTACCAATTTTGTTCTGTGGTAATGTCCAGAGGCAAATCTAGCAGTCCTTCTATTTAACTCCTGCCAAAACTATATTTGATACTCAAAATGTGGGTTCCATACTACACCACCATATTCAAGCAATGGTCTGACCAAAGTTCTGCAACCCAGTTCCCTTACTTGTATAGTACATCCCTGTATCACTCTCTCCAGCGAGTGTAGGCAATTGAAACCTTTTTCTAATACCTGATAAATGTGTCCTGCCCAGTTGAGTTAGCTATCAAATGTTTGCTAAGGTACTTACATTTCAAATCTTCAACAAGCAATTCTTTCCCCATCTTATAACTATAATCAACCTTTAGTTTTTTTATCTGTGTACCTAATAAGCAGACTCTTCTTTGCATTATCTTCATCCTATGTTGACCTACCCGCCCAGATAGCCTGCCCAGATAACTCTGCAACTGTTCAGTCTTCCACCATTTTGATCCTTTTATATAGCATTATGTCATCAGCAAAGAACCTAATTTCTGACAGTAATCCACCAAAACAGTCATTCATTAGAATGATGAATAACAGTGGTCTCAATACGCTAGCTTGAGGCACTCACATTTTTGTTTCCACTTCCGTTGATGCTGCATTTCCTACCCTAACTTTTTGCTTTCTACCTTTTAAGAATTCTTCTACCTAGCAAACCACTTTTTCATCTACTCCAATAGTTATTACCGAAAAAAAAAGAAAAAAGTATATCAAAATGAACCGCCACTTACCTTAGATGATGGTTTCGTAAGGTGAACACACAAAGAAGCACAAGAACAGGAAAAACAATGAATACTTTGGGACTTGGCTCTTTGTCAACAGGAGAACATCATGGTGGGAGGGTTTAGAACCATTTTACGGTTCACTCTATCAAATGCCTTTTGAAGATCTAGTGCTGCACTATCAATTTGGCCTTCCTAGTCCATATCTTCTGAAGTATCGTGCATATATCCTACTAACTGAGATTCACATGAATATCCTTGCCTAAAGCCATGTTGTCGATTTGAAAACCACTACGTTCCTCACAGACACATCTGAAGTGCCTGCATATCAATCTTCTCTGTAATTTAACTACCACTGATGTCAGACTGATTGGCCTTTAATTTTTGACCTCATTCGTCTTCCCTGCTATACGTAATGGGATTATTATTACACTTTTACGGTCCTCTGGTAAGCAAGTATGCAGATTCAATTTAAATAATGTTTCAAGATAGGTACAATGTCGTATCCTGCTAACTTTGACATCTATAGTAATATTATCTACACCAGCCCTTTTGTAGTATCCTGAGCATGAATTTCAAATTTCTTCATCTGCTTATTTCTAATTGTTTGGATAATCTCATTCAGCGATTGACACCCTTCCATTCCTGAATCATAATGGTCTCATGAAACCATTTACTTAAAATCTCTGTCTTTTTCAAATCCTCAGTAACTTCTCTGTCTTTATATATAATTGTCCTAACACCCTCACTTCGCCTCAGTTTTCTAATATTGCTAGTGGCCCCCCTACACCAATAATATTCTTCTTTAGCCCATCTTTAGCCACCTTCTTCACTATCATTAATTCCTTATGTTAGTTGTTTTAAGTATTCCACACTGCCTTGCTGTCTCTTAATTCTGTTCTCTTCTTGCCAACCTCTTTGACCTCTCACCTTCCTTTTATAATATGTAGGTACTTTTATTTATTTTATGTTTTGAAATAAATATTTCTTTACCCTATTTTATAATCTTTTTGAAGTCTTCCCATTTCTACTCCTCTGTACTTGTGCCTTCCTTCGATATCTCTTAAATTCCAAAAATTGTCTTTTAATAATTGGACCTATTTCCCTCTTCAATTTCGTCTACTGGTTTACTAAATCCTCTGATACCCATCATGATCACTATTCCTTCAGTTACAATATTCAGTATGAATTCAGGACTGTACATATACTTCTCTAGTGTTATGAAATATATCTTGAAGGCTAAACATGTTATAGCTGTTAAAATTGGACTAGCACACAGTATTCATTAATAGCCACCACTTAACATTACAATATGTTTTTTTTTCTTTTAAAAGTTTTAATGATTTTTTCTGATGATACTTCATATGTGAGAAAGGAATAGGACTAATGTCTAAAAGGGAGAACCCTGCCATAAGTTTACACTTGATTTTGAACATACATAAAACTGTGTACAGATTTACCTTTTCTAGTTAAGTAAGTCAGAGATTGGAATACCTTACCAAAAATAGTATTAGCCATTTTGTTGTGAACAAAGGATTTAAATAAACATCTATTTCGAATGTAAGCAGTCATGGCCACATGTTCGACACCGTTCTATAAGCAAGGCTGTTTTAAAAAGCTAGACAGACAGTACCACTTGACAGTCAACAAATTTTGTGCAACTTTCACAGCCTAAAATCTGCTATCTTTTGTAAGAGAAAGTTTAATTCTTTTGCTGGTAAGTAAACTAGTTTTCAATTCACTCCTCTGTTTTCCTAGTTCAAAAAGAAACTTGAAATTAAATAAGAGGTTTATTTCTGTTCTGATGTTGCATTGTTTTCTGTTAAAACAAGAAATCAAATCTGAAGATTAATTTAATTATTCTCTACTACAAAAAGATTATATTGAGAATCTTTGATAAAACACTAGAATATGTGATTGATATAAGCTGCCTGATTGATTGATTTGGTGGGATACACTAAAACTATTGAAGATACACTGAAAACCTTAAATTTGAAGAGCGAGTATAGCTATGTACTTGAGTTCAACATCAGATTCCTATCTCCTTTTAGCTTAACATTACATTTTTGTGTGACAAATAATTCCGGGAAGGAATAGGTTAATGCTGAAAATATTAAGCCAGTAATAAGATTGTTACTGGTCAACTGTAGAAGTATAATGAACATAGTAATCAAATTTGCCAACTTAATAGAGATACACGTACCACAAGTAATAATTGGGTTAGAGAGTTGGTTAAAAGAAGAGGTACTAGATAGTGAGGTTTTTCCTGATTGTTACAAAGTGTACTGCAGAGATAGAGGTGGAGGAGTTTTCATACTTGTTAACAAAAACTACCACAGTTCACTGATGTTCATAGATCATGACCATGAGTTACTTGGGGTAGATTTCTGGGGTAATAAAAAGAAAAAATCAGGGTATTGCCTGCTTACAGCAGTGGAAGAATTACAGATGAAAGTGAGGCTCTTGGAGAGAAATTAAATTTATACTCAGATTTCAGAAGTGAGAATGGAATGGTCATTATTGGTGAGGATTTAAATCTACCAGGTGTAAACTGGGTAGGAAATAAGATTAATAACACAAGGGAACAGAGATTTGCAAATACTGTAATAAGAGGAGGAGGATTTACACAAGTGGTAGAGCAGAACACTAGGAGACAAAATATTTTGGACAAGCTGGTACCCACAACTTCGTTCATGTTTGTAAAGAATATGGATTGACAGCTACCGACATCTAACCACTATATTGCACGATGGGAGACTTGATGCTATTACCACACACAAACGCCAGTCATCTGTGCTATGTAGTTCAGGCAGCAAAGTAAAATTTACGGACACATAAGAAAATATCCTTGATCGACCACTTTCAACCAGCATATCTACCACACTCCCACAGTTACCGAAATTCGGCCAATTTTGTGATTGATGGGTGACTCTGTGTTACTACCACACACAAAGACCAGTGATATTCGCTTGATAGTTTTGGCTGAAAAGTGATACACCAAGACACATACGTTTTTTTGCTAGAAATTCGAAAGTGCCGCAGGTCGATCACTTTCAATCCCCATATCCCCCACACCCCCTAGCTACCAACATGTAACAACCATAGTGCGCGATGGGAGACACGATACTTCTACCACACACAAACACCAATGGTCTATGCTAGCTATGTAGTTGGGGCAGAAAAATGTCATATGTGGAGACACAACTTTGGTCGAAATACGAAAATATCCTTGATCAGCCACTTCCAACCACCATGTCTCCCACAGTTACTGAAATTCGGCCAAAGTTGTGATCGAAATGTGACTGTGTTACTACCACACATAAACACCAGTGATCTGCGATAGATAGTTTTGGCTGAAAAGTGATATACCAAGACACATGCGTCTTTGGCAGAAATATGAAATTGCCGCAGGTCGACCAATATCATCCACCTTTTCTCCAACACCCCCATAACTACCGACATCTAACCACGGTAGTACAGGGTGCGGCAGCATAACTTCCTTTTTTCAAAACTTAATAAAACCCATTGTATGAATAAAAAAATTTTTATTTATTTTTTATAATATAGGCACATACATAAAGTTTTATTTTAATTAGTTTTGAAGATCAATTCAGGTAGCTGACGTCGCCTATTCTGCACACATTGAGTAAACCAATTTCTGGTGTTTATCATGACTCCTGCCAGCATAGCAGGCGTTATGGTGGCAATTTCTTCCTGGATGTTGGTCTTCAAATATCCTTGGATGGTTCACATAAACACGGGATTTCAAAAAACCCCATAGAAAAACTCACAAGGGGTCAAATCGGGAGAGCGGGCGGGCCACTCCAAATCGCCCGTAATTGAGATGAGGCGCTGTGGGGAGTGTTCCCTCAGTACAGCCATCGATGTTCTTGGAATGTGTGCCGTTGCACCGTCTTGTTGGAACCAAGTGTCCCCTAAGCCTAACTCATCTAGCCGTGGGAAAAAAAAAAACCTGTAACATGTTTACATACCGGTCCGAATTCACTGTCACTGTGACTTCATTTTCCTCAAAGAACCAGGGACCAATAATTCCACCTGAGGAAATTACACACTACACTGTGACTTTGGGTGAATGCAGTTTGTCTGAAAGTAGCTACCCACGTAACAATTGATTTCGGGTACGGGACAGGGACCAATGGGGCTAAATGAAAGCGATTCCGAAAAGCGTGCTGGATTGCGATCACAGAACATCCACTCGAAAAGTAGGCCTCAACGTCAAACGCACGCTTCTCACTGCTCCAACGCATGATGGCGACTGAACTGTGTCGGGAAAAAACTTTATAGTCACGCCCCTCGAACGAGACCACTAGCGCTGCGCTACGATATCAACCGACTGAATGACGCGCATTTTAAAAAAGGAAGTTATGCTGCCGCACCCTGTACATGACAGGAGACACAATACTACTACCACACACAAACATCAGTGGTCAATGCTGTGTAGTTGTGGCAGAAAAGTGACATATACAGAGACAAATGTCTTTCATTGAAATTTGAAAATATCCTTGATCGGCCACTTTCAACCACCACATCTCCCACAGTTACTGAAATTCGACCAATGTTGTGGTCGAAAGGTGACTCTGTTACCACCACACACAAACGCCAGTGATCTGCACTTGATAGTTTTAGCTGAAAAGTGATACATCAAGACACATACGTCTTTGGCAGAAATATGAAAGTGGGGCAGGTTGACCACTTTCAACCATCATATCTCCCACACCACCAGAGTGAATGATGGGAGATTCACTGCTACTATCACACACAAACATCAGTGGTCTATCATATGTATTTGTGGCAGGAAAGAGAAGTATAAGGAGACACAAATTTTTGGTTGTAATATGAAAACGTCCTGCATTGACCAACTTTAATCATCATATCTCCCACTTCCCCACAGATATCGGCATTCGGCCAACGTTGTGCACGATAGGAAATTCCATGCTACTTCCTCGCACAAACACCAGTGATGTGTGCAATGTATTGGTGGCTGAAAAATGAAAAACACTTATATTTTTTATATATATGGATGATATATTTCTAATAAAGCTGGGCGCTAATGACCCTGTCGTCAACGCACCCTTAAGCCCCAACAACAACAACAACCTAATAAAGCCCGCAGGCAGAATATCATAAACTCTGATACCATATTCGTACTGTATAAGGCTGCATGCCCAACATTTAAAATCCTTGAATATTTCAATGACCTGGCAAAAGTATGGCATTTTCAGGATGAGATAGAACAGCACTGTTTCTACAACAGTCTATTCACTTCCATGTGGCATCTAGAGATTAAGTAAATGACGCTTTACTTAGGGTTTTAAGTGGGTATGAGGAACCGTGGTAGTTGATAAGATTGGTAACGCGAGTGGTGAAGTAAATAAAAATAAAAGGCATACAGTCTAGCGCAGTGTTTCCCAACGTGGGGCCCACGCCCCACAGGGGGGCAATTTGGTTCTTTTAGGGGGGCAATTTAGAAATTGACTTGATACGACTTAACCGCTTTCTCTTCGTGTTAATAAAATCCCACAAAAACAATTCTTGTAAAAATAGGCCAAGTCTCGTGTTCGTGCAGTGACAAATAGTTATGAGATCTTCCTCTGAGCCAAGTCTACACTTTTCAGTGTATATTCACTTCACTTTATGAAACAGAATGGTTTCTCTCGGTATCATAGATCGTTTATTTAGGATAAAAAATCTGATGATTTGGCCATTATGCATGTCATACTTTGAAATTAAATTGAGGGCATAATATGTATACTTGTCAAATTCGAAAAAGAGCGATGGAAATCTTGTCCTTTACGTATTTATAAGTTTGTGTACGTTAACTAAAACATGGCATGCATAATGGCCAAGTCATCAGATTTTTTATCCTAAATAAACGATCTATGATACCGAGAGAAACCATTCTGTTTCATAAAGTGAAGTGAATATACAATGAAAAGTGTAGTCTTGGCTCAGAGGAAGATCTCATAACTTTCTGTCACTGCACGAACACGAGACTTGGCCTATTTTTACAAGAATTGTTTTTGTGGGATCTCATTTCTTTTTGTAAGTTTATCGCTTATCCTGAATCACCGCTCAAATGTAATGATTCCACTTGAAAATCGGTTAGTAGGAAAATTTCAGATTTTAAGACATAAATATACGTTTACCAACAATGCCCCAATCTCTGAAAACTATTGATGTGACCAGTAGCCGAGCAATGCAGATTGCCGCTGGATTAACTACCACCATAAATAAATTACTAGTAACTTCCAAACTAAGCATAAGACCAAAGTAAAATTTAAGATGTCACTTAAAATTGCTTCTCTTTGCATTAAAAAAATTCTCAGCCATGTAGCATCATCGGGAGAAAAGCAATTCAGACGCAAATATGTGCCAGAATTTTTCATATTTGGGATTGTAATTAAATAAATACGGGAGAAAACTCCAATATAAGACTTTTCACATGATATTGGGGTGAAATCAAATATGTGTACCAAATTACTTGTTTCTGGGATGGCTGGAGGTACAGTGGGATTTTGATATTGGGGTGTCGTGGTCAAAATAAAATTTTGAATTTCAATAACTTCCAGAATAAGAAAGGCAAATAAGTAACATTTAACACATTAGTTGAACGTAGCAAGCTCACTCTACAATTGAAATCTGAAGTGTATAAAGTTATTACGGTAGGAAGTGATTTCACGTTAAGGGTAGGTAAGGGGTAGATATATGGAAATTTACGAGTTTTTGGTATGTGAGTAAAATTTTATCTGTGTAACAAATTTCAGCTTTCCACGGCTACGGGAAGTGCCTTAGAGTTTTGATGATGATGTCAGTCAGTGAGTAAGTGAGTGACAAAATCGCTGTAGTTTGCATCCTAACAACAACCGAACTAAGACCAGTATCGAAATAAAATTTAGTAGCTACGTTTGCTAAGATTGCTGATATCTATGCATAACAGAAATTTGAGACATGTAGCTTAAATACGACCGAAGAAATTGAGGTTCAAAAATGGCCCGAATGGCTTCGAGAAAAGGGTAGGCAGTGCCGCCGTTGATTCGACTTGTCGGGTGTACTGCCGTGCACTCAAATTATAAATGCGCAAGTAGGTCTCTGTCTTTTCGTTACATTTTGACGACTTAGTGGCTATACCAATAATGATGGAATTTGACAAGGAAATACTGTGTATATGTAGGAAGGACATCGGAAATATTTTTTCGGTATGAATAACAGTTGTATCCACGAAATATTTAGAACTTGTTGAATGGTGACGTGTGTTAATTTGTAATGATACATCGGTTGCTCAAGCTGTGCTTCTCGCGCGATGTGTTAGTGTATGATTTGTTATTAAATTTCGTTTAGAGCCAAATCGTATTATTTAATATAAAGTTCGATTTGCTCAGCACTGTACTATTATTTTGTGTCTGCTTGAAAGTTTCAAGAATTGGATGTTCATACTAAAGAAAGAAGAGAAGACCAAGCTGCCATTAGTTAAACACCTCCCCCCCCTCCCCCCTACACACACACACACACACACACACACACACACACACACACACACACACACACACACACATCCCCGAACCCCCGCACCTTCTTTTGTTTTTCTGTTTTTAAATATGTTGGAAATTAATTCTCTTCATGAGACAGGTTCGACGGTTTGAGCATACTGATTCATCCAGAACAAAGCAATTAACCTGCAAATATATACCGGAATGTTTCACGTTTAGGTTTCCATCGAATGCATATAAGGAAAATCAGCAATATCATTACCAACAATGCCCCAATCTCTGCAAACAATTAATGTGCGTCGTAGCCTAGCAATGAGCATTGCCGCTGGTTTAACTACCACCTCAAATAAATAACAAGTAACTTTCAAACTAACCATAGGAACAAAGTAAAATTTAAAGCTTTTGTTAAACTTGTTTGCCTCTATATAGTATACAAATGTCAGGTTTATAGCTTAATCTGGAGCAAAGTAATTAAGCTGTAAATATGTGCCAGAATTTTTCATGTTTAGGATTATAATTAAACTAGCTGATACCCGCGACTTCGTACGCGTGGATTAAGAATTTCTTTGCCAGAATTGAATATAGAAAGTTTTTGGTAACGAAGGATTGGTCCCAAACTACACCGAGTCGGCATAATATCACAGGAAAGCCATCACTATATCATTCTACCGTCGAACCTATCTCTTGAAGAGAATCAATTCCCAACATATTTACAAAAAAAAAAAAAAAAAAAAAAAAAAAAAAACGGAGGTGTTGAGATGGGGGGGGGGGGGGGGGGTTAACTAAGGGCAGCTTTATTACAGATTGGTCTTTTCTTCCTTCTTCTGCATGAGCATCCGATTCTTGGGTTCTAATAACTTTAGCTGCTCGTGCTCCGCTAGAGCTACAACTTAGGCCAGTTTACGCCCGCAAGGCATGTCAAAAAAGAAGACAAAATAAACTGGTGTCAGAAACATTTAAGCAGACGCAAAGTAATAGGACAGAGAAAATCTACATCTATACTAAATAATACATTTTTTTTCTCTAAACTAAATTTATTAACAAATTATTCACTAAGATAATGCGCGAGAAGCACACCTTGAGCAACCGACCTAACGTTAGAGACTAACACACACATCCGTCCCTCCGTCACCATTCCATAAGTTCTCAAAATTTCGTGACTACAACTGTTAATCATACCGAAAAAAAATGTTCTGTACCCTCCCTACAGATTTTCTTGTCAAATTCCGTCAATACAGGTATAGGCATTTAGTCGTCATAACGTAACAAAAAGATAGTGACTTACTTCCGCATTTATAGTATTATTACTGCAGATCACACACACACACACTGACTGCGAATCACCCCTGAGCGGTCAATATAACGTAAAAAAGTGTACATCTACAGTACTGCAAGACTACTTACGATTTTCCTCGCATTGCACCCATAAATTTGTGATATCTACAGTTTAACATTCAATCCGAATAACCGACGGTCCAGGCGTGACTCTTACGATCAAAAACAATTTTTAAAAATCTTGGCATACATTGGGATTTGATCCGGCGGTACAAACATTAGTAAGCAAGCGCGTTAACCAACGAGCCACCAGCCCACAGTAGTATACGGAACTACAGAGTCTTCCACATCCTAAACGTCGGTCTATGTTTGTTTCAGCAATTTTTCAAATTTACGTGATAATATGACGAGAAATTCTTTAACCAAATATAGACACTATTTTTCTCCATGTTTCAAAGGAAAAGTGTGCAAAATTTCATCGAGATCGGATGAAAACTGTGGATTTGTATGAAGAATAAACAAACAAATATTCATCTTTTTATATATAGATAAATATGGGGAAAAACTCCAATATCAGATTTTTCTTATGATTTAGGGATGAAACTATATATGTGTACCAAATTACTTGTTTCTAGGATTACTGGAAGTACAGTGGAATTTTGATGTCGGGGTGTTGTGCCGAAATAAAATTTTGAATTTCAATAACTTCAAAAGTAAGAAAAGGAAAGAAGTGTAATTAAACACTTTAGTTAAATATATTAAGCTCACTCTTCAGTGAAAATCTGAGCTTTATAAAGTAATTAGGGTAGAAAGCGATTTCACGTTAGGGGTAGGTAAGGGGGTAGGTATATGAAAATTTACGAGTTTCAGACTTTTCTTATAATATGTGGGTAAAATTTTATCTGTGTACCAAATTTCAGCTTTCTACGGCTACGGGAAGTACCTTAGAATTCTGATGATCATCAGTCAGTGAGTGAGTGACAAAATCTCTGAAGTTTGCATCCGAATAACATACGAACTAAGAACAGTAACCTAATAAAATTAAGTATGTTTGCTAAGATTGCTGATATCTATGCATAACAGAAATCTGAGACATATAGCATAAATACGACCAAAGAAATTGAGGTTCAAAAATGGCCCGAATCGCTTCGAGAAAAGGGTAGGCAGTGCCGCCGTTGACTCGACTTGGCGGGTGCACTGCCGTGCACCCAAATGCAATGCTAGATATAGGTACAAAATATAGCAAAAAAGCAAATTCTTAAAACAGTGCTGTAAATTATTATTAGATATAGTTTCGTTTGATGTTAGTAAAATATATCATCTGAATGATTTGAGTTGTCAACTTGACCTTTTGGGATTCACCGCGTAATGTGCCTCCTGTCTCGGGAACCCGGACCTTTTAAAACGCGCCAATAACACCGTAGTTCGTGATTTTTCCAGCTTCATATTTAGCCGAATCTGGATTTAGTGCAGTAAATGATTTACTTATAAAAAAAAGAAATCGATTGGATATAACACAACGTGGAGACTTGAGAGTAAAGCTTACTAAATTGGAGCCTAATGTAAAATTTGTATGTAGCAAGCATCAAGCGCAAGGATCACACTAAATTGCCATAATAAATCTTTATTAAAAATCTTTTGAATTTTAGTATTTCATTATTTGTTTTTTAATTTTACTTACTGTGTTTTATGACAATATTAAAGTGTTTTCTTTTGAAAACCATCTTATATGAGTTTCTTTAATAAAAAATATTTTTTTTATTAAAAATTATGTATGGGAGCAAAAAAAAAAAAAAAACAACAATGTTAAAAGTGGGACATGACCCAAAAAGGTTGGGAAACACTGGTCTAGCGTCTTTTATTTTGGTTTATGTATGTAGGCCGGTGGTATCTTGTGGTGTGTCAAGTAACCGAAGGTTTAAGTGAACTTGAAGCAGTTCTGATTGATATTAGAGTATTCTGTAAACCAGCAGCCAAAATTTAAAAGGGGAGGGGGAACGGGTACAATTATAAAAAGGCACAAATTTTGAATTTGAAGAGATATTTCAGATAACTTTTCAGCAAATGAAAGGAAGGCACAAGTACAGTAGGGTCAAGGTGGGAAGAGTTCAAGGAGATATTAAGAAAGGGGGAAGAAAAATTTATTCCAAAACAGAAAATAAAGAGAAGTAGAGAACCTGTGTACTATAATAGGGAAGTGAAGAGGTTGATAAGAAGAGAACATAAGAGTTAAGAGACAGCAGGGTAGTAGGGAATATTTAAAACAACTAAACAAGGACTTAATAATAGCTAAGAAGGTGGCTAAAGATGGGTTGCAAAGAGTATTGACAGTGTAGGGGGACTGATTGATTCATTTAGAAATGTCTATGGCTATGTTAGAAAACTGAGGGAAAGGGAGGGTGTTGAGACACTTATAGATAACTAAGGATTTGAGAAGGCAGAGATTTTAAGTAACTGGTTTAGTGAGAGCATAAGGGACAGTGAATCAGAAACGGGAGGGTCTAACTCGGAGAATGAGCTTAACAACACAATTAGAAATGAACAGACCAAAAAATTTGAAATTCATCCTGAGGATATCATGAAGGAAATAAGAAAGCTGAAAAAACTCGAAGGGGGTGGTGTAAGTAATATTACTACAGATATCTTAAAGATAGCCAGATGTGACATTGTACCTTATCTTGAAATGTTATTTAAATTGAGTCTGGATACTTGCTGCTTACCACAGGACTGGAAAAGTGCTATAGTAGTGCTGGTACATAAAAGAGGTGTGAGAAAATTACAGGTTGATCAGTTTGACATCAGTGGTAGGTAAATTAATGGAGAGATTGATATACAATCACATCAGAAATATATGTGAGAGGGCGTAAGTGGGTTTCAAGTAGGCAACGCGGCTTTATGCAGGGATATTCATGGAAATCTCAGTTGGTGGGATATATGCATGATATTTCAGATGAATTGGACAAGGGAGGCCAAATTGATAGGGTAGCACTAGATCTTTCAAAGGCTTTTGACAGAGTGAGCCATAAAATGTAGTAAATAAGGTATAAACTATTGAAGTGGATGAGAAAGTGCTTTACTGGTTTGACGAATTTTAAAAAGGTAGAAAACAGAAGGTTACGTAGAAAATGCAGTATCAAAAGAAGTGAAAGTAAAAATGGGAGTGCCACAAAGTAGTGTATTGGGACTATTGCTATTCATTATTCTAATGAATAATTGTGTTGATTGTTTACTATCAGAAATTAGATTGTTTGCAGATGATGCAATGCTGTATAAAAGGATCAAAACAGCAGAGGTATGTAAACAGCTTCAGGGTGGTAAACATGGGATGAAGATAAAAACAAAGAAGAATCAGCTTATTAGATACACAAATAAAAAACTAAAGATTGATTATGATTATAAGGTGGGGAAATAATTGCTTGTTGAAGACTTGAAATGTAAATATCTTGGCATTACATTGGACAACCAGCTTAACTGGGCAGGACACATTGGTCGGGTAGTAGGAAAAGGTTTCAAAATTCGGCACTTGTTGGAGAGAGTGATGAGGGAATGTACGAGAGAAGTAAAGGAATTGTGTTAAAACACATTGGTCAGACCATTGCTTGAATATGGTAGTGTAGTATGGGACCAACATTTTGCATAGCAAATAGAGAAGTAGGAGAGGGTGCAAAAAAGGGCTGCTAGATTTGTTTCTGGAAATTACCGAAGAATGCAATCAGTAATGAGAGCTGTAATAGGATTCATTGGAAGACTGGAGGAGGGTCAAGAGGGTCATGAGAGTGTATATGTCTTAGATTGGTGATGAAGCATGGAAAGATATACGTGTAAGAATTAAAAGTTATGCTTGGAAGGGAAAAGATGACCACAAGTTCGCACTGGATTTCAGGCACAAGGGTGTAGGGAGATTCTCTTTTCTGGGTAAGGGTGTTGGGGATTGGAGCAAGTTACCAAGAGAAATGATGAATAATTTATCAAAAACGTTGAATTTAAAGCTAAAATTTGCAGAAGGCAAATGTAGGTTGGTGGAGGAAAGAGAGAAGATGGATGTTTAGGGAAATTGCCACCGGAGCGTGCCCTCCATTGCAATTTAGTTAAATATTAATATTATTATACCAAACAATTTTATATTAGTATATTGAATAATAACTTATTTACCCATGTTTTTGCTATTCATTTTATGTTATTGCTGAATATTACCTCTAATCAGCTATAGTAACAATTAGTTTATCTTGTTATTTGAAAAATGCTGGAATCAGGCTTTCATTTCCTCTAATTGCAGTGTGGAAACCAAGGTATCAGTGATGGCAGGAACGGTGTTACCGATGAAAAAGTTAAATTGCCTGAACCATGTTTTACAGTGCTCGAAACTTATAACATTAGTGATGCACCTCCAAGGCCCAATGCCTATATTAGGTAAGTTTATTAATATATTACTAAAGAACAAATCATTAGTTGATAAGTTTTCTGCTAAAGTGATAGACTAAATCTACATCCACTCTATCTGAATGTAGATATCTTCCCCCCCCCCTCCTCCCCACATCCAATAATAGGTAATTGTTTTTATATTGTTGGATGTTTCAAATCTGAATGGCTTTTTGTTTTATGTTTACTAATTTGTATATGTACTGATTATTGCTTTTATTGGTAACTGATCTAGTCTTGAATTAAGATTACTGTGATTGATAACGTAATTAGTTTTCAAGAAGTTTATTTACCAGTTCTGGTTGTTGTTATATTTATTTTGTTTGTTCTATCGTACCTTCCTGATGTACATTTATTTTATGAGTGTTTGGTATGTGTATTTGATCTATGCAGAAGTTCCCTCTGTGTTGAATTTATCAATAGTGTTATAGATATTTAATCTCTGAATATTTCATGGGTGTATGCAGTGCGAGAGTCAGTTTTTATTGAGTCACCATTTCGAACAGAAGCTACCATATGTCTTGTAGAATTCTGAGCAGCAGAAGTTTGCTTCTTGTTAATTGTAGAGAAGTTTCTATGTGTATCTGACAGATTGTTACACCAGTTATATATCTGCATTCAATCACCTACATTTCAATTGCTGTTTTTTATAGTTCTAAAATTAATTATGACAGGTATTTGACACTTTTAAACCACTGTTTCTTAGTTGCAGTCATACCATTTCCCACATTGTGTTTACTAGATTTGTGTAGAGATTGTGACTGCAGTGTGTAGATGCAGGTTGGAGTGGACTTTACAATCAGTTTGCATCTTTGCTGATGAAAGTCATGCAGCCGTAAGGTGTCCTATGATAATAGCAGACAAAATGGCCATCAGAGTTCATTGTACGGGCTTACTGCTTGAGCCTTCATACATGGTTTGATTCAGTGTGAAGGGTGTTGTATAGCAATTTTATCCTCTACTGCAGCAAGTCAGTTCAGAGAACTGGTAGATTCCTCACTTTAAATTATGGACAGACTGCTGACCATGGCAGGACCAACATGTGATACAGGCGCTCAACAGACACACATGCCATGTGAAGACAGGCATTGTCCTTTTGAAAGGTTGAAGAAGGGTTCAGATTCAGGGAGTGTAAGAAATGTGGACGCAAGATGTCACATCTGTATTGCTGTGCTGTCAGGTTACGGTGAATTCTAGATCTGAAATCGTACCCTATGGTTTCCCAGACCATAATGGCAAGAGTTATGCTAATGTGTCTATCCACAACACTGGCAGGATTGGTCCTCTCTCCTTGATGCTGCTATCCGTGAACTTGATCATCATCTGTGATCGGGCAGATCCATGATTCATAGCTAAACATTTTGTGACTTACCTCATCTGCTGTCAGTGTCTCTCAGGTCCAGCACTACTTCAAAGACAGCCGTCGGCACTCCAGTGTTAAAGGCAGCTGACAGTGGTCTGTGCACTTGTAGTTTGGGTTAAACCAGTCATTGGGGTGACAAAGGGTGTTGTAGGGTTTCGAATGCCAGTGTCCAGATGACTGTTGCAGATGCATGGGTTGCATGACGTATGAAGCTTGGTATTATGAACCTCCCTTTGTGTGGTCTGTCTTGGAAGACCAGAACCTTTTTGTAGTGGGCGGGTGCCTTCAAATACTTATTGGTTCCTATGCCAGGCCATTGTGACATCTTAATGGCCCACATGCAAAGTAATTACCCTTTTGCAGTCTCATAATGCGATCCCTCTCATACTTCACTAGGCATCATATCTATCTGGTGACCACCTCTTTTAAAGGTAACTGTTGTATGCCCAGCCACTGCTTGACTTCACTTTCACACTATGCCTTATGTCACCACTCACGTCCTGCTCTTGACATTTAAGCTCTGTAAAAGCCAAATCATTTACTTATTCATGGCTGGTGTGTACATATTGTGACAGAAAAGAAATATTTGCATAAGAAAATAATAATTTTGATCTCTGAGAGTAGATAAAAAACTAATAATATATATACTCTTAGAGAGAAAAAGCAATGAGTTGTAAGTTGCTATGGGTATTAGGACTTGTGAGATGATAGTTATCAGAGTAGACTAGTAGATTGAATGCTCGAGAAAAACATTGCCTAAAAATGAACCTGCATCTTCTGAGAATAACCAATTCCATTGTAATTCCTAGTAGATCCGAATGATATAAAATAAACGATATATTTTGGATCTAAAGAATTGAGTTATTCATAATTATAATCAATCAAATCAACGACAAGCGATGCTAAGCGTTACAATATTTCACCTTTCCCTCAAATTCTGATGTCTTCTTCTTGGTGCTCAATGTTTTTTGTTTGTCTCTTTACCCCAGTGAGTTAAAGAATTTAAAGTAAAAATCAGTGTAATGCAGAAGTAGGTTCACTCCAGGTGAATGCCGGGATGCTTCCTTCAAAAAGGCCATGGCCGAATTCCTTCCCGTTCCTTGTTTCCAGTCCCATCCCACCTCTAATGACCTCAACGTCAAAAAGGTGTAAAGCCATAAGTAGAAAAAAAAAGTAGAAGGTTTGCAAATTACCATCATCGCAAGAGTGTGATCTTGATCAATAATAGTGAAACAAACAAATGTTCATGTCAGAGCAATTAAGATAAGTTCTATCTTTGACACGGGACAGGTGAAACATTTAGTGGCATAATAATGTTAATGATAGAATAAATGTTACTATAACAGATTGTGTGATACACAAAAAAATGAAATTTTGGGGGCAGGTGTTTCACCTGTTAGGAGGGTATTTGCATTGCTGTAGTATTGTGCACAGATAGATGTATAGCTCATATCTTGCAAACAATGTTACAGAGGAAGAGCGCACCTGTTTTTTTTTTTTTTTTGGTCATATTACATCTGTTCAGTATCCATTTTGGCATCTTCCGTGGATGTTTTGTAATAAATTGAGTGAAACTTCACAATTACTACTCAAAAGTATTTGTGTTTCCCTAATCAGTCAAGATCGATCAGCCTGGAAAGAACTACAACAAAACTATGTAGAATTAAATTCTAATATATAGCTCATTAAACTTAAAGAGGCTACATCCTGAAAAAAGGATCGATATAGCTGCAATAATAATAATAATAATCAGTCAACTTGCATCACAGATGCATTACGAACTTGCACGTATTAATTTATGATATAAAACTGTAATTAGTTAGTAATATAAGAAAACTTAACCAATTTACAGACAAACACAAAAATCAAGTAACATTATTGTATGTGTATATAGGCTTACCAAGGGCACTGGGGTTGTCTTAAATAAAGACAAAACACGTTTGCTATGTATAAAAAAAGCATTTGTTTTAGTTGCAAGACAGAAGAATAACAAAAAAAAAAACAGTTATCATAGCAACTAAGAACCTTAGTCCAAAAAATTGCTAACATGCTGCATCACAGATTTTGAGTATGTCTAAACTGAAAGTTATGAAAAGTAGTTGTGATAATACCTTAAACAGGACAATGGTGGCAGTGAAACTGCCATTAGGCAATGAAAATAAGGAAAGATAGGGATATTAACCAATCAAAGACCACAAATGGAGGCAGAAGGACCAGATAAACACAAAAACACGAACACGGGAACTCCGTAGATGGGAACTGACTTACCAAACCATCCTATACCCCAGACATCTTCCTGGCCTTAACCTATGCTAAGACCCCTCAGTTTACCTGTCACTTAAATTTTTACGAATATACAATCAATTTACATAATTTTGCATATATATTTTTAGGAAACTTGTTTATTTTAATTAGTCATGACAGATATTACTCTTGCCCACAATTACTGTTAATTAATGTTGTTCCCCTCCCCCTATCTTTCCTTATTTTCATTGCCTAATGACACTTTCATTGTCACCATAATAAATTTATTGCCTAACTGGTGGATTGTGTTTTTTGTACTATCTTGGTGTTTCTATCACTTTTTATGTCCACCTTTTTGTTTTTAACTTTCCTTTTTTTTTTTGTTAACTACCATTTGAATTATAATCCACCGTTCCTTTGAATATTAAAATTTTTGATCTCTTGCTCTTATCCCTTTTATTGTTTCTCAGGAAATAATATTGCTGGTTTATAAAGTGTTTTTTTGATTCTTTCATGATTAACCTCAGTATTTTGCAGGATTTTAGAACACATCTATTCAGATGTCGTGCAGTTGTTTTTGATGAAGGTGAGCTTTTAAACCCAAAACAACATGGATTCAGAAAGGGCCGATGCTGCGAAACTCAACTTGCACTTTTAATTCACAACTTGTGCCGTATTATAGATGATCAATCCCAGGTTGACTTAGTTCTATTAGATTTTAAAAAAAGCTTTCGTCACTGTGCATCATGCTAGGTTACTTAGAAAACTTCGTGGTTATGGCATACCTAGACAAATATACAACTGGGTTGCAGACTTTCTGAAGGGCAGAACATAGTGTGTAGTTCTTGACGGCGAGCATTCTTCACTTACCGAAGTGAGGTCCGTGGTTCCCACCGGGAAGCGTGATAGGGTCTCTGTTGTTTCTCATATACATTAATGATTTGTGCGACCTAATAAGGGGGAAGAAAAGTTATTTGCCAATGATGCTATTATTTATTGTGAAATCAAAACCCAAGACGACTGCACTTAGTTACATGATGGTATGAAAATAATTGTGTGGTGTAAAGACTGGCAGTTGAAGTTAACTCTAAAAAGTGTCAAGTCATGCATGTAAGTAAAAAGGTGACACCATTTAACTCTGAATGTACAGTTAATGGTTCTGTCCTTAGAACTGTAGATTCCGCTAAGTACCTAGGGGTAACAATTCGTAATTATTTGTCTTGGAATGAGCATATCGAGAAGGTAATTGGGAAAGAAAATTGTATGCTCTTATTTCTAGGTCGTAATTTAAAGCAGTGCACTCCGGAAGTTAAATTGATTGCACATAAGTCACTAGAGCGTCCTCACTTAGAATATTGTTGTTCTGTATAGGGTCACCATCAAAAGGGGTTAATGGAGGCATTGGAGTAGGTCCAAAGAAGAACCGACCGATTTGTGACAGGTATATATAGTTGGAGGGAAAGCGTAAGTGCAATGTTGAAGGTGTTAGGTTGGGAAGACCTGGAACACCGACGGCATTGCTCTTGACAGAAGCTAATTGAAAAATTCATGACTGATTTGTTTCGGAATGACAGGAAACTAATATTACTACCAGCAACATTCATATCTAGGAATGAACACAAAAATAAGATAAGAGAAATTGGGGCCAGAACCGATTCATTTCTGTACTCACTTTTTCCAAGAGCGATTAGGGAATGGAATAGAAAGGATTTATCAGGTGAGTAAACTTAAAATCTGTCAGAAGTAGCTCTTGATAAATCACTCCGGACATCCTGATCTGAGTTTTCCATAGTTTTCCCATATCACTCCATGTGAATGCTGGGATGTTTCCTCACAATAGCCCATGGGCACCTCCCCATATCCCGTATATCCATTCCAAACTATCACACTTTGGGATAGGCGTAATGCACCATCTGCCAAACACTTTTAGTGAATCATGGAGTAATAATAATAATAATTAACTTATAAGTTTTTTCCTTTCAGAACCTCTTGTCTGTGTTTGTTCAAACTTCAAAGCATTTCTGTCTGAAAGTCAGTTTTTGCATGTAAATATTTCTGACCCAGGGCTACAAGATTGTTTTTTGTCTGCACTCACCATCTGTTTACTTCTGATGCTGGAACATAATCCAATAACATCCCATATGTCTTTCATTTACTTAAACAGTGTGTGGTTGGTAATGCTCTGGCCTCACATTCAGGAGGATGCGGGTTTGAATCCACATACGGGCATCCAGATTTGGGTTTCCGCAAATCACTCCAGGTGAATGCCAGGATGCTTCCTTCAAAAGTCCATGGCCGAATTCCTTCCCATTCCTTGCCCCCCCATTCTTTCCAGCCTGTAATGGCCTTGACTTTAACAAGGCATAAAGCCATAAAAAAATCATTTACTTAAACATATTATTTCGGTATTTTCCCTTTTTTCCCAACATTAACCTGAAAGCATTTGCATTTTGCAACACCTTACCAGTGGTTGTTTATCGTCTTAGATTTTTATCCATGAGATTTTCCTGCAAATAATATTTGTTCCAACCCTGCGTAGTCTGTTCTTAGATTTTTACTCTTGAGATTTTCCTACAAATAATATGTTCCAAGCCTATGTGGCCTCGTTGCACTCATCTTTATCAGCATTGCAAGTTTTTTTCCCCTGTATGAGCCACTGTTGTCTTTCCTGATTTTACATCTCTGAAGGTAGATAGATTCCTATTATTATATCTCACGCACACCTGTTTTGTGGTACAACAAACGTTTTTACTTCTTTTTTTGCATATTTCCTAAAATGTTGCATTCAGAAATCTACTTGTACCACTATTATTTCCATGACTCCTTGTCTCACCAAATTACGCTATTCCACCTGATGATTTAACCATAAAATTTCCAGTTTCTGATTGCCACCCGCAACTTCCCCCTTTCATCCATGCTTTCCATTTCACACAATCACCCAGCTTGTGCTCCAATGTTATATTAACATTCTATTATTCTATTCTATTCAACTTATCTCCCTCCACAAAAAACTCAACCTTTCACTCCCTCACCTCATTTATCGTGTTCAGCATATCTTGTCACACTGCAGATAGATGCATGCCCAACACCTGTCCAAGCTATCAGATCTTGTTAAAAGCTATTTGGCTCTAGTTCTGTCCCTCCTGTATAATCATTTCACTTCCGCACACAACACACCAACTCCACCCCTGGTTGCCAAGACTCCATGCACATCTTCTCAGTCTTCCCACCCAAGGCCTTTATCACCTGCCCCAAAAGCCCATGTTTCTCATTCAGTTAAACTTCAACAATCTATGATTAATGTCTCCTCTACTACACTGTCAAAACTGCAACTATCAGTTTTATCCAAAGGTCTCACATTCTTCTCCCAAGTTTGACCATGCTGCTTTGGTCAGCATTTATTAGTGTTCTGCTGCCCTCTCAGTTGTTGGTTTCACTTTGCAAACACAGTAGAAAACAATAGTCACAGGAATGAGATAGGGGCCAACCTACAACAATTTAGACCTTCATCTTCATGGGATCTGCTTCTCCTATTCTAGAAGTTCCTTACTTCCAGCCTGTCCTCGCCTCTTCCTAAACTGCATACCACTCTCTAACAACCTTAACACTGTGGAAAGTTTAGACAGAAACCATACCATCATCATCCTCCTGCTGACAAGGGCTCAACCACTGTTACCATGATCAAAAGTGCTTGAAAGTGATCCCTTGTAGTAGTTGTCTGATACCAATACCTACCATCTACACACTACAGATCCCACCATCTCAATACGCCATGAAATAAGAATTTACAGGGCCCCTTAAAGGCCTCTCTTTTCAGTCCATTTCTCTCCTGACACCGAGCGGGGCGGTGTAACGGTTAGCGTTCTCGCCTCGCATTCGGGAGGATGGCGGTTCGAATCCCCGTCCGGGCATCCAGATTTGGGTTTTCCATGGTTTCCCCAAATCACTCCAGGCAAATGCCGGGATGCTTCCTTCAGAAGACCATGGCCGAATTCCTTGCCCCCATCCTTGCCCCCCATCCTTTCCCGTCTCTAAAGACCTCGATGTTAAAAAGAGACGTAAAGTAGTTACAGAAAAAAAAAAAAAATCTCTCCTGACTCCTCAGAATCCTATATACCAAACCTTTACCTTCTTCCCAAGTTCCACAAGGCTGGTAATCCTGGGTGACCTGTAGTTGTGACATTGGGTTGCTCACTGAACATATTTCAGCTTTGTTGTATCAACATCTTCAACCCTTTGTACAAAATCTGCCTTCCTATGTCAAAGACATCCCACACTTTCTTGAGCGTCTGTCCACAGTGCACACTCCTGTACCTCCAGATTCCTCTCTTGCCTCCAATGAAATAACAGCCCTTTAATTAAACATTACCCACAGGCTGATCCTGGTGCCCTGTAACACTTCCTAGATCTGTTGAATCCCAAACAGCCTTCCCAGTACATCTTTACATGCATTCTTGGGTCACCTCATTCTCTCCAGAAATTTCTCTTTCATTTCTAGAGCTATTCATGCAGTAGCCTGTGGTGTGAGCACACCCCTCCTTGTGAAATGGTCTATGGATAGGGTATTCTTTTTCACAATTATCGTTGGTCAACTTTCTCCCCCCCCCCCATCACCGGTTCATTCCCCACTCTCCCTCATGTTTCATAAATAGTTTGTTCATGTGGCAGGTCTCGATGTGCACACATCTTTCCTCCTGCCATATGTCTCCCCTGCTACATGACTTAGGTTGCAAACTAAAATATTGTGTTTGTGTTTTTTGTGTTCATTTCATGTTCCTTTGCCCTTCCTGCCTTCATTTGTGGTAAGTGACGGATTATTTTCCCTATCCTTCCTTATTTTCACTGCATTAATTAATGAAACTTTTAATGTCTCCACTGTCCAGGTTATACTTCCTGTTAATTAGTGTTGGTCAGCTTCCTCCTTCTCTCCACCTGTGCAATACTCACCATTTCCACCTGGTTTATCTTTGGCTCAGTCATGGTGGCAGGTATCTGTGTATACATCTGATTCACCTTGCCATATGTCTCACTTCTATCATGATCAAAAATTTTTAACCGAAGTATTGGAAAGTGAGTTTATGGTTTTGTGTTCATCCTGGCCATCCTTCCTTCATTTGTGATAAGTGAGGCGTTATTTTCCATATTGTTCCTTATTTTTAGTATCCTAGATAATTTGGGAATAAATACTTTGTAATGGTGTCATATTATCGGAATTATCATCCCTAGTAAATGTAATTGAACAAGATGGTGTAACTAAGCTCTGTTATACCAAAAGGGTATGAGGTATGCATTTATATCCCATTGCAAATGAACTGAATACCCTGAGTGGTATTTAAAATAATCTAGGCAAATACGGGCATTGCTTCCTATTCATGCATATTTATTGATTTGAAGGATGCATGATTTACAGATGCTTAGGAATTCCATTTGCCATCCTTTCAGTTGAATAAATTAGAACTGTTTGCAGGTTAATAATGTGCTTATTAAAAATACTGTAAGAAAATTGATGCATGGTTGTGTATATTATTAATGATAAATTGAAAAACCAGTATTCATCAGAGTTGAATGAGATAAGGCAAGCCCAGAAAGTGAAGGAAACTAAAATTGTGGAGTAATATCCTTATTCAGTGAACTGACAGACAATGTCTCCTCACATTTTGGCACTGAATTTATTGCTCATACAAAACAACAACAAAAATATTTCAATTCAGTGACACATACTGTCAACTAAAAATTATCGTAAAAAACAAATATAATTGTAGGAAAAGTGTGTTAATTGTTTATTCAGAGTGTCAGTGCTTAAGTTTTCCTATTAAATTTAGGAGTGTTTTTACACTGCCTCCTGAACCAACTAAAAGAATATACAAGGCAGAATGATTCAGAGCTTTTGGTAGGAATAATGTTGTTTCAGTGCTTAAAGTGTAAGTGATTCAGTAAAATAACAAGCATTATTAAGAATTCTGAGAGAAAGGTAAATTTGATTATTTGTTATTGATAAAACATTGTGGTAGGTAATAAATTTTGTTAACACTAGAAAATAATCTTTATTGAACTATAAGTTCTATTAAAGTGCATATGACAGTTTTCACACAAGGAACAGCCATATTGTATGGACTAAGTATTTAGTTAATTTCACTAAGCAACATTACAAATGAAAATACATCACAGCTCTGTTATGAAGATTTTATGAATTGAAATGTCCTGAAATATTGCTCTGAAAAACTGGAGTTTTGCTGTAATGGTATACGATTTTAAATTCAGTTGTACTTGTTGGAAGAAAGTTATTTTGGAGACATTCAAATCTGGATAGGAAGAAAAATAATCCCATTATGTGTCAGACCCCTACATCTTGCCTGTTACCAAATCTGGTGAGCATGTGTTAACATTTTTGATTGGTATTCATGAAGACATTAGTTTGATCTTCAGTCTGTCCATCCAGATCTCAGTTTTACATGGTTTACCACAATGTCAGAATGGTTCCTTACACAAACTATAGTTCAATTATTCCCATGTCTTGTAGACTGTCTTCTTGAAGCCTATAATGACCTTGGGTTAGTGGGTAGTGAAGCCCTCAATAATAATATTACTTTTTTCATGTTTTCAAATTTCTTTTTGGGAATTAGTTTTAAATGACAATCATTCATTTAGACATAATCACCATTTTAGAATGTTGTTAATTTTTAGATTCATTGAGCGCTCTGCAGAAGAGATGGATGCTGAAGTTGAGTATGACATGGATGAAGAAGATTGTGCGTGGCTTAGTATCATCAATGAGAGACGTGCAGCAGCTGGGTTATGTGACGTTCCTGTTGACACGTTTGAACTACTTATGGATCGTTTGGAGAAGGAGTCATATTTTCAGGTGAGGTGTAATATCTCTTTCCATATGCATAGTTTTTTATTTGTTGCAATCAACAACTTGCAGTCTTGTACAAAGTTTAATGTTCTCAGTCCATTATTACAAATTTTATTTTTATACGATTTCTGTATTATGTTCTACTCACTTAATTTTAAACATAAAGGTATTAATTGTGTTGCTTAAACTAACCAACTGAATGCAAGATTTCTAGGTGCAGGCTCTCCCTAGCTTGAATAGTGTTTCATACTATCAGCAATCTAATCAAAGGAAGTAACAGTACAAATGTAGTTTGTTTCTCTTATTACCCTAGACCTCTCCTTTCTCCCTCAAGAAGCATTAACTGAATGGTTTTTGGAATAAGAAAATGGTGGTTCAAATAGCAGTACCATCAAGTTTTTCAAATACAGTTCATGTCCAGAAAATAAACTGAAATCAAGTTGAAGACTAAAATGTAAGTTTTTATGTGAATAGTGGTTACACTAACTTACTCTTCCCTCTGAAGTTCTTTAGACATATCTGTGCTGAATCTTGTGTGAATAATATATACTAACATTGGCTGTGCTTATAGGGAATCTTGCCAAATATGATTTCTTTTAATTGCTGAAGGTGAATACATGGTGGACATTCATATAGAATTTGCCAATGTTAATGGGATAATTAAGCCTCAGCAAAATGTAATGGTATGATGAAGTTAATTGAATTTTTAATTTAACTTTGACAGTGACAGTTTCTCTACATGCCTGTTTCCCCTTCTCCTATAAATTTTTATCTTCAATTCTTTGAAAGCAATTCTCCCACCCACCTACTTTTACTCTTTACAAATTTAAATTTAGTCATTGTTTTTGATAAACTATTCAGCACTTCTCTTAATAATTTATTCTTTTTCCTTAGTATCATCAGTGTTATTAAATCAATGTAACAAGCTTTAGTATCATTTTATTGGCCTTACAGTTGACATTTTGTCATCAATCTACAGCTACAAAGTCTTTACTATCTCCGTTAGTGATATAAATAGTTCCTGATTAATTTATGTTCTGTTTTAAATGTATTGTTTCCAAGCTTCACAACAGTGAGATATTGAATTTTATTTGAAAGACTTATATTAGTGGCTGTTTCTGTTTCGAAGGGTCATTGTGATCGCCCAAGTGTTCTGCTGATTATGAACCTTGTTTAGTCTGCATACGTTAACATATAATTTTCTGTTTACTGGTAGATATACCAACAGACATTATTAGTTTGGGGTCACAGTTAGTCTCTGCTCTTCCCAGCATGTTAAGTATTTGGACTTCAGCGGTGTACAACTAATGTAATGGTTTAGGGCAGCTGTTCCCAAACTATGGGTCACGACCCACTGGTGGGTCGCAACTTGTGTTTTGGTGGGTTGTGGAACAATCAAGGTTTTTGACACAAAAATATATCTTTTTATTTCATCTATTTAAAAAATATTACACGATATTTTACGAATGCACTCATCGTTAAAGCTATTAACTTAAATTAAAACTTTGTGAGAAAAAACAGTTTTCTTAAACAGTCAGCAGGTTATAATTAAACATATTTTTCATTATCTTTGTAATAAAGCGGGAGTCGATTGTACAAAGCATCACCTCATCGAGTTGATGGCTGAAATTCCAGGATTAGTTAAAACTTGATTTGCAAATTAAAATGCCACTGATGTACAGAGCCATATCTTGGTGGAAAACACCTACAAATCCCATTTTAGTGGTTGACTGGTAAGTTTACCACTGTGTTTTCCTGCTTCCAGTCTTCCATATTTTCGTTCATTTGGGTGCAGTAAAACATAATGATAAACCTATCGATCAACCATTGAAATCGGGTCTGCAGGTGGTTTCCACTAAAAAGCGACTTGACAGACCAGTTGCATTTTAATATGCTGATTGAGTTACTTATAATCGTGGAATTTCAGCAGTTAACTTGATTATGCGATGGTCTGTGTAGCCACCTCCCGGTCTATAATATGTTTGTTGTTTTAGGTATTATCAATTCTGGTTTTTGTTGATAGTATATTCTTTTTGTACGAAAATAGGATAGGATAGTCGATAGCATATCGAGGTCATCCAACAGTTCCCATTCTGATATTAGATAGACTCTCATATTAGGTGGGTCGCAAAAATTATTTTTTACTTAAAAGTGGGTCATGTACCAATAAAGTTTGGGAACCGCTGCTTAAGGGATTTTGAATAATATTGAACAAACTTATAATAATTTTTCCTATTGTCTTATTTATGGAATCCATATATATTTCTAGTAGAACAATTGCTTCTCATGACAGGCCAGATTAATAGCAAAGGGAATGCTATCAAGTAATCAATTTGATGATGAAGCAGCTCTTCATGAAAATGTTGGATTGCAAGTACTGAACCAATAGAGCTGATTAACACTATACTTTTATGGACTGACATTAAACCATTGGAAATTTTGGCTGATGATGTTCTACTTGTCACTGTAATTACCAATCAATGGCTGACATTTCACTTATTAAAAACTGCAATTGAATTAATTTTGACAATTTAAAAAAAATGTTTGTGTTCACTGATCAGATATTTCACTTCAATTGTTACTTAATTCAACAGCAGTCCTGCCCAAGAAGCTGTGAAGAACAACTGTTAGTAATATTCTTTTAGTTCAAAATAATCATAAACCCTTTACTCTGTTCATGTGCTTAAGGTTGCTGTCAATAATTACTCTCACTTATGGATAAGTCACTATGAATAACAGTTTACAAAACTTTATTTCTTTAACACTAGAGAGCACGCGCGGGCTACATATGTAGCCCAACGTGTAATATTGTCGTATATTATATAAACTTTGCGTGCTACAGATTAATCATTCAGTGTATTCCTCAAGTACTGTCCCCCACCCCCGCCAGTAGCGTGCCATCTCTCACGGCGCACAGACATCTGCATAAATCGCCCTCGAAGTTGATGGGCTACACCTGTAGCCCGCGCGAGCGTTGGAGGAAGTAAATTATTTAATATACAAGTGAAAAAATTGATGTAAATATGATACATTTTCTGTATTAATACTACAAAAAGTAATGTCAATACCTGTTTTTTATGTGTGTTGTTTGTGTTTAAGTATTGTTCATGTAACTTTATTATGTTTTTGTCATTTTTAGATGTTGGGTAATGTGAGCTATGCCCAAATACTAAGATGGTTGCTGGAGAATGACAAAGCGAAATTACCTCCATAATCATGTTAAAAATTGATTAAGCAACTAGTGAAGCTCAAAAATCTGATATCATTACATTTTATAACCACACAAAATACGGTATCAATATTTTAGATAAAATGTCTAAAGAATACCTCGTTGCTCGGAACA
The DNA here is from genome assembly GCA_031002005.1 of Vandiemenella viatica. Lineage (NCBI taxonomy): Eukaryota > Metazoa > Arthropoda > Insecta > Orthoptera > Morabidae > Vandiemenella > Vandiemenella viatica. The sequence goes on from CM061914.1 coordinate 93,384,153, forward strand.
GTTGTCGATTGCCTCGCACGCTGTTTTACAGTTTTGTAAACACGGCGAATATAAACGGTCTTGTAATATATCTGACGAACAATCCAGATATGAAAGTGATCCGTTGTCAATATCTTCAAGAAGTCGGATTCGATCTTGCAAGACCTTTTATAGTGCGTCGTATATCCCAGCAAAATATACTAAAAGGTATAAAACCGAAAGGAAGACTACTTCTAGGATTGGCAGATCAACCCTCGAAACATAATAAGCCTATTCGGGGAGGATTTGGTCGATGTTATTTTAGCAGCAGGGCTCGGGCTTACAGGACGCGCAAGCAATGCAGCAGATGCATGAGGCGCATTTGTAGCGAACTTCAGGCTGTCGTCTGTCCTGAAGGTATGCCAACAGAATGAATTATTATCAATTACTTTGATAATTGGTTCAATTACTACACTGGAAACCCATTTTATAATAAATATTACGTTCCTAAATAAAAATAAGAGTAAAAGATTTCAAACCATTCAAAAATATTTGATTTTTAAGAAGTTTACTTTTATGTTTCAAATTATAATTAAGAAACAAAATTTTGTTAATTTTATGAGTCAATATGATAAAAATAAAGATATTTAGTAATTGTTTACTCGGTTTTATATATATTTTTTTCTGATTCCGAAAATTAATTAACCCATAAATTGGCTACGCCTGTAGCCCGCGCGTGCGCTCAAGGAGTATTTAAGGGCGCGTGCACTCTAGTGTTAATGATGTTTAATGCTACTTACAGTTTAGATATTCTTGTATATGAAGTGACAGTTACAAAGGCTTGAAGACTGTCAGAACACTACAAGAGAAAGCTTATGACATATTTTTCATAAAAAAAAACTACCTTAAAAAAAGTAATTTTTATTTTAAATTCTTTCACCGACATAATTTGTTTGGAATTTCACTCGACAATGTATTTCACCCTCTTGCTCCATTACCATTAAGTGAAAAATTTCTTCCCACATCACACCTGAAATAATGTCTGTTAATGACTATGGTCCTCTTTCCTTTCACATGTTACTTTCAAATAGTATTGAAATTGTCACTCAGTGGCTGAACTACCAGTTGGAGTCTTCTGTCCAGTAGTGCCAAATACACTTACTTTAATTTGTAATGTGTTACTGTGAAGATATATGTCCTAAATTATTTATTGCAATTGCATAAAAATATATACTTACCATGTTAACATACCCTGCTGTTTCGTGGTTAATGTCAAATGATACTGCACTTGAAAAGCCTTTTCTATGAACTGATGAGCACTTTTATGTTAGATGCAGAGCAATGGCAAGAGTGGAGATGGCGCTCCACCTGTAGTCATTGATGATGATGCTGTTTGCTGTATATGTATGGATGGCGAGTGCCAGAACTCAAATGTTATCCTGTTCTGTGACATGTGCAATCTAGCTGTACATCAGGTAATAACTACATATATTTGTTCTACTTGTTCAGAATTAACTATCCATTCATATGAAGTGATTTTTTACTGAGTGGTTAAAATATGTCTTGACACTGATATTATGATAATTTTTATTGGTTGTGTGATAGTGTAGTAGTAATTTAATCTGTGGTAACCTTAATGATAATTAGCATTGACATGGTTACAGCTTTTATGGCATTAAGTATCCACACTGTTCTTTGAATGTTATGCTATATGTAGTTCAGCTGCCCATGGGAATGTGTTTATCTGACTGTTACAGTACCATGCTTAGTACAGGAGACCAACAAGTTATATACTCAGAAATACCATTAATGGCATATTAAAATTATCATACAGTTTACAAATTTCATGATTCTGCTAGGTTAGGCACATTGTCTTTAGTCGAGCATGATTTTGCCAGTTACAAACCTCTGTAATTGTCGAATTGTAAGCACAATTTCAAATTTATAAATTTATGTACTCTTATTTATATCTAAATATCCTGACAAATTCAGACAGACCAATTGCATCCTTAGCTACTTCATTTCCACTTTACATTTGTGGGTCAATTAAGAGTTTTCTGTTATTATTAGTATCACTGGAGCTTTTGCTTCCATGGCAATTTACCTACACATATACTCATGCATTATTACATTTTTAATTTAAATTACTTAATTGTTTCAGATGGCTTGTTCATCATCTCTCTTGGGAACATATTCAGGTTCCTGATCCTATTAACTACAAAATTCTCTAATTCCTTTCTATGTGAAATCCATTCAGTGCCGTGGTACTCCCTCCCCTACTACATATAACTACTAATTATTGCTCCAATATTCTTCCGGGCTTCATTGTTGCCTTCCCATTTCCAGTAATTCTCAAGCCATCTCCTTTAGCCCACTTACTGTTCTAAATAATTATCACAAACAATAGGCTATTTGACAGTATTAAAAAATGTTATAAATTGAACTCACTCTCATAGATTAATGCTTCAGGAAGTTAATTTGTTCAATTTTGAAAAGAAAAGTGGATTATTTTTAATAAAAAAGCAAAGTAAAAATTATACTTTTCTTACCTCTGGTCATGTGACAGAAAACGCTCTAGGATTGGTGGTCGCTTGAGTGACGTCACACGTCTGTAAACGCTGTGGCTGGGAAAGGAACGTTTCCTATTATCCAAGTTTTCAACTATTTTTATTGTTTGTTGCTGGTCATTTCTTGTTATTAATGAAATTTCATTTTGAATACAAAATCGAGAACAATTTGTAAAACCCTACAGTGGAAATATATCGAAAATAGACGCCTTATTTGTGGTGCTGGCTATAGAAAAAAAAAACTGACTTTTATTCTGCTGAGCTTAAAAATGTAACAGCTTCAATTTGAGACTCATTTACATTTTAATTGAAAGTTAGAAATAGACTGTTTTACATTAGCAAATCATACGCCGAAAAATTCTGTACGCGAAATTCTTGCAGTGAAGATAAAGAAATAAAGAAAAGTTGTATGGGTGTCGCAAATATGCACAAACAAATGAAGGTATTTCTTGTAGCTGGTATAATGTGGTATAATGAACTAAAATTCAACACGAAATTGCTCAGTAGTTTTGTTTTAATTAAAAATAATCTTGCTCTGTTTTAATGATGCTAATGTATCACGGAAAAAGCATGCATAAACTTGCCTTGAGGATCGCCAAAAGCAACAGAAACACACAAGTCACTATTAACACGCAGAAACACAGCGTAATCATAGACAAGCTCAGTCAAATGGCGCGGCCGACTGGAGTGCCTGATCGGTCACTCACCACGCTCGGAACAGTTGGATGTTGTGGGCCATTTTTCTTAATTGCAGATTAAGGCTTATAGATAAATGATATTTTTTTGTCAATAAAACTGAATTTGATTGTTTATTCATTTACCTACCTCGTTTCACTTCATCTCACATAAAGAAACTGTGAAGTGTTTGCTATTAACATAAAGAGAAACAATTAAGAATTAGTATCCGGATAACTGCGTGATTGAAGAGTGGTAATAGAATTCAGAACGCCCTTCGTTCGAACCTTGGTTGGGATAATATTTTTTGCGTGCATTTTTTCGTTTTTGTTTGCTGTTTTTTGAACTACTATGTTTTTATTCGAAGAATTCATAATAGTTGCTAAGCGTCGTACAAGCGTTTGAAACAAATTGCTACCATACATGAAAACTTTTAATTTTTAAACTTACCACAGAGAGAATATCATGCAAAAACTACAGGTGCACTGCGGCGTATAATGGAATTTATTTTAGAAGTGACATCACTTGTAGAAATTTCATGCTAATCTTGCAACAGTTCCGGAACGAGTTGTGTCCTTTTCGTTGTAATTTTTACCTGATGATACAACTGCAGGTTACCTTCCTGACATAACTGCGTCTATTAGATGGTATTTACTTTTAATGTGCAAGTAAATATTAAAAAAAAAAAACTTGTTTATGGTGTGCAAGTAACGTCAAATTTCGTTTTTGAAATCTTCATTGATTGTTTCAAACGGTTTTAATTTGCTTGTTATCCAAAAAGTTGTGAAGCCTTCAGAAAAAAAAAGAAAAATTAAATTGATGTTTTGGTCGATTTTCGGGAAAAAATGATTATGCGATGCAACCAACAGCAACTAGTCTCGAAAGAAAATGACAAAAGAAAACAAATAACATATTCCGAACCTAGGATCGAACCTTAGGACCCTAACCCTAATAATTCTCACCTTAAACAACGTATTACATTTAACTCTACGAAATCGCGGTGTAAATGAAGTTCACAGAAAATCGTAAGTGACTTTGTTGCAATTTCAAATTGAAGTTGTTACATTTTTCAGCTCCACAGAATAAAACTCAGAGGTTGTTTCTATAGCTAGCGCCACAAATAAGGCATCTACTTTCAATATTTTTCTGCTGTAGGGTTTTACAAATTGTTTTCAATTTTATATTAAAAATGAACTTTCATTAATAACAAGAAGTAACCAGCAACAAACAGTAAAAATAGTTGAAAACTTGGGTAATAGGAAACGCTCTATTCGCAGGGGCAGCGTTTACAGACGTGTGACGTCACGACTGTCATTGCACACGCCAGGAAGCGAAGGAGCGTTTTGACGGGCTTTTAAATTCTTTAAATTTTAACTTTGAATTTTACGCAAAATAATGCACTGCCGTCAAAAATCTCTTCACTCTGTGAATAAGGTGTACCAATAAACAATTTAAAACCATTTTCAAGAAGTAGTCAAATACCCAATTCAAACTTCATTCTTTGTGCCCCCCATTACTTACATATTTGATACCTGTAATGTTACTTAAGCAATCACCTGATCGAGAATTTGCAGAACAGTTCTCTTATATCTGATACATCCATTTACCATGTTCTTAATAAATGCCTATTTTGAAGCATTTTCCTACCATGGCCGTTGTATGTCCTCCAGGGCTGAGCTTTTCAAAACATATTCCTAGATGTTTACATTTTATGCTTACAACTAGAAATTCCATTACTCTGTATAAATGTGTAAAATCTTTATTTTTCTCTGTGTCTACCTAATAAGCTCTTTTTTTGTATTCATCATTCTGTGGTGACTTGTCCACTTAAATATCCTGTACATATCTCGTTTTTGCTACTACAATCATCTGTTGTTATTATCCTATTATATAACATTGCCATCTGCTAAACAATTTAACAACTGACCACAAACAGACAATAAAATAATTGATTCATTAGAATAATGAACAGTAATAGTTCCATTATACTATAGTGCAATGATTATCACTTCCAGTTCCTCTTATTTCTCATTTCCTATCATTACTTTTTGCTTCTTATCTCTTAAGAATTCTTCCACTCATCAGGATGCATCCTGATTTCGTCAATGATTTTAACCATTTTCGCCACCATTCTGTCAAATTCTTTGGAGAAATATACTACCACACTACCAGCCTTGGCCACGCTTGTCCATTTCATCTAAAATATATTGAACATACTCGGCTTACTGAGATTTACATCAATAATCTAATTTAAATATATGTTGCTAATTTACAAATCACTTTCTTCAGAAATTTCTGGTGCAGTAGGGTACCAGTGGTACATTATTTGCCATGAGATCACAGTAATTGATCTGTAATCCTTAACCATGTTGATATCTCCTTTATGATCAACAATTACTGGAACCCATTTAGGGTCTTCTGGAATTTATTATTATTACTAACATTTACCCGTTGCTTCGCACGCGTGGGTCTTGGCATGTATAGAAATATACTGAGCCTTTTTAGTTTAGAATCAAATATTAACTTGGAGAAGCAAAAAATATAGATTTCATTTAAAGATTTTCCTTTCAGTTTTCATACTATAGTTCGAATATAATATATGGAAAACAAGAAATTAAAGCTACGTGAAACATTATCGCTAACGGTTCAATAAGGACATACTGAGAATCAGTTGTCCCCTTGGTCAGAAATTCAAGACAAATTTTTCGGAGGATAGAAACTGCATATTAATGCAAAAACAAATGTACCTTAGACATAAAGGTGACACGAAAGTTACCATCTGTGATAGTTTTGACAGTACATTTAGTGGCCATTTATAAAAATATCTTTGCTGCCAATAATAGCATTTACAACAACCGAATCTAAAATTGCTGGCCAGTTTTCGTATGCCATATATGTATAGTACATTCTCATGTCATAGGTAACAAAATGTATTTTTTGCTTATAACTTCTATGCATCCACCCAAACGTCTGGTCATCTTTCTTCATCGTATCTCAAAATTGAAATGGTTAGACTGAAATTGCGGTGATATGGTATAGTGAAAACACTGTACAGGGTGTCCCAGAATTATCTTTACAACTTTAACATTGAATAAATTATGTTTGGAACGAGATATCACAATGCAGTTTTTTGCATGTTACAGAGTATCTCTCAAAGTTTTTTTCTGTTTCATTTCAGGTGCAGTTTGGTGACAAGTAGGTAGTTACATCACATTTATTGAAAGGAAAAAGCTCAGTGTGTTTTCTGGTTTATAGAGACAAGGGTTACCTAACAGGCACGATATTCAAATTTGGGGTTCTGAACCTCCGCATGCATTTAGAGAGAGAGAGAGAGAGCGCATGACAGCCCAATCGTTATTGTGTTGTGCGGTGTTATGCACAACCAAATCATTGGCCCCTTCTTCTTTGCTGAGAAGACAATCAAAGGCCCAGTTTACTTGGATAAGCTAACAAAATTTGTTGTTCCCCAACTGGAAGTCCTTCAACCAACAGTCATCTTCCAACACCTCCACATTGGGCTCATGATGTCCGTAATTTTCTAGATAAACAATTTCCTGGTCGGGGTCCAATTGACTGGCCGCCTAGTTCACCTGACATAACCCTCTTGGATTTCTTCCTTTGGGGATATGTAAAAGTCATCGTGTATCAAACCCCGGTTAGAAATTTGGCAGATCTCAGGCAGAGGATTTCTGCAGCTATTACGACAATTGATCAAGGGATGCTCCAAAGAAATGTTCTAGAGACAGAAACAAAACTTTGAGAGATACTCTTCAAAATGCAAAAAACTGCATTGTGATATCTCGTTCCAAACATAATTTTTCAATGTCAAAGTTGTAAAGATAATTCTGGTACACCCTGTACTATCTATATTGAGCATAAAATTACTTGCCATAAATATTACACTTCTGTTACTCTTATTGAAGAGTTAATATATTATGTAGTGGTTTGAGTAACGATTTCCTTTTAATTATACTTATCAAAATACATGAAACCGGGAATATGTGACCAAAGACAAATAAAATATAAACAATCCAGAGATCAGTAAATTCGTCTGTGGCCAAATGCTTCAATGCAGCATTTTTACAGTTAATGAAGTATTATTAATTATTATTATATCCGATTCAGGTATTCCATTTATTTACTGTATTAAAGAAAACCGAAAACTAAATATTCGAAGTCAAAATGTTAAACAGAATTCTAAGTTAAGTAGTGTGTTTTTTTTTTAGTTTTTTCTTTTTGTGCAAGGAGTGAACATGTCAGTTACAGTGTGATCTGCCTAGAAATGTATTTAATTATTTCCTCCATCCCTCGGTACATATAAGACATTAGCTATTTCTGGAGATTTTCATTCGGATCATTAGCTCTAAAAATTTGAAAACCCCGTCCAAAATGCTGCGGTAGTTTTTGCGGGGCTCCCGTTCAAATAAAGAGAGACACGCAGGTTGCTCACAGATTTGTAATAGTATAGATTTTTCATCTTGCAGTAAGATTTTAAATTTTGCATTGGTAATTTGTAACCAAGACAAAAACTTGACAGGAAGTTATTGTTTTCCAATCCAGGATGTGGTTATCATGATTATTATTATTATTATTTTAGGGTTTGGATTTTTGCTTTACACTGATTTTGGTGTGGTGTCATTGTATTTGCTTAAGTTTGATCTTCTGTCATATTGTACTGCTAGAAATCATCACCTTGTTTCTTGTAAAAAACCAGAAACAGCCTAGCAGCAGTCAATTAGCTTTTCTAATCATTGTTCAACATATTCTGGGGAGTACAGAATTAACAAAGATGCTAATGGAAGTCTAAGAATTCATTTAATAATGTTTGTCAGTTAGTATAAGTTTTTTACACAAAACAAATCTGCGTATGAACCTAATACATAACAAGATTTAGAATCTGGAGTTTTAAACACAAGCTGCTGCCTTCATTTTTACAAGGCTCTTTTCTTTATTCTCTGCATATAACTCATGCAGCGGAAATTCAAAGATACAATTTTTATTTATTTATTTTTGGTAGTTCTCTGCTGTATGTTAATGTTTCATTAAAATGCCTGGTTTTATTTTGAACTATTGTTGTCAGATGCCTTCCTCTTTTAATTAAATATAAAATTTATACCACTGTGTTTTATTTGTAATATTGATTATTTATTTGCATCTTCCTAGTTGAAAATCAATTATACCTGTTGCAGGATTGCTATGGTGTGCCATATATACCTGAGGGACAATGGCTTTGTCGACGTTGTCTTCAATCTCCTTCTCGAGCTGTGGACTGTGTGCTCTGTCCAAATAATGGAGGAGCATTCAAGCAGACGGATAGGGGTCACTGGGCACATGTTGTTTGTGCATTATGGATCCCAGAAGTCCGCTTTGCGAACACAGTATGTACTGTATTATTTTGCTATATTGCATTGTAATAGGAATATTGTGAAGTAAAAGTAATAATGGTCCATGCATCAGCAAGGGATTATTCCACACACTATTTTGTGTAGCAATGGTGTATAAATTCACAGACCGAGCATGGTGGTGTAACGGCTAGCGTTCTGGCCTCGCATTCGAGAGGACGGCGGTTCGAATCCCCGTCCGGGCATACAGATTTGGGGTTTCCATTGTTTCCCAAATCACTCCAGGCAAATGCCAGAATGCTTCCTTTAAAGGCCATGGCTGAATTCCTCCCCATTCATTGTCCCTCATCCTTTCCCGTCTCTAAAGACCTCGCTGTTAGAGAGACGTTAAGCAGGGGGGAAAAAATCACAGAATGTTGTTATAAACAACAGGTTTATGCTAACATTTTCATGATATTTCATGTCAGTTTGCCAATGACATTGCCATCAATGTTTCTAATATGAAAATTTAGGTCATATTATGTGAATGTTTATCAAATTGTATCTTTCAATTAATATTCACTCCTGTAGAAGTTTGATTGGTGTTGTCATCACATTAATTATTATATGCTCAGCTGACAATTTTCCCACGAACCTACTTTACTTTGAACAGCTGCAGGGTGACCTGAATAGAATATCTAAACTGCTTGGTCAGCATGGAATGAAGATAAATGCCAAGAAAAGTCGGCTTTTAGGTATACAGATAAAAAACAAAAGGTTAATTACAATTATAGAGTGGGGTCAGAATTGCTTGTTGAAAGCTTGAAGTGTAAATATCTTGGCATAACGTTTGATAACAAACTCAATTGGACAGAGCACATTGGGCAGGTGGTAGGAAAATATTACAAAACCCTTCATTTACTGGAGATGGTGATGAGAGGATGTACCAGAGAAGTTAGGAAGTTGGGTTGCAAAACTTTGGTCAGACTATTGGTTGAATATTGTGGTGTAGCTTGGGACCCTCCTTTCAGTTATCAAATACAAGAGTTGGAAGGTGCGCAAAGAAGAGCAGCTACATTTGTTTGTGGAAATTATTGCAGAATCCAGACAGTAACTGATATGATAAGGGAACTGGATTGGGACTCATTGGAGGAAAGGGGGAGGGTGAAGAGAGTGCTGGGAATGTACAGGGCATATGTTGGTGATGGAGCTTGGAGGGATATTGGTAAAAGAATTAGGAATAGTGAATGGAAGGGGAATGCGACCATGACCACAAGCTTGCGCTCGATTTCATGCATAAGGGAGTGGGAAAATTTTCTTTTGTTGGTTAGGGTGTCAGGGATTGGAACAAATTACCAAGTGTAGTGATGAATAATTTTCAAAAACGTTTCACATGAATTTTCACTTTAAATGTTTTCATTGAGGTAACTTGTTCCATATAATCAATGCTTACGTGGGTCGGAATAAGTTCTTGAGAGGACTAAATATATATGGAATCAAATTAGGATAGGGAAATGAACCACCACTTACCTTTAGATGATGGATGTGGGGCGCGAACACACAGAAAAGACACAAACACAAATAATACAGTAATTTTCGGGAAAAACCCTTCGTCAACCGGAGAACATTATGAGGGGTGGGTGCGGCTGAAGACTGTCTCACTGAAAGACCACCGGTCCCCCACCATTTTCCCTATCCTAATTTGATCCTTTCCCCTTCTTAGCGTCTTTATTTCATTGTTACTATATATATATATATATACAGTATATTGTGTAAACCCTTATTTATCTGTGATTAACTGAAACACATGGCAAGTTTAACAGGGGTACCCACACAGTTTTATTTTCTTTGTTCACTTTTTAACATGGTTTCACATTTCAGTATCAGCTTTGGTAGTGGAAGTGGGATGTTCATATTATATGAAAAAGGTGATTATTCAGTTTTGGTAGTTTTTTAAACTCAAATTATATTCTTTTTTCCTGACATCTTTTACTGTACCCAGTTAATTTGAGCTTTCCTCCACATTAATTTCCATTTCTTGAAATGTTTTATAGGTATTTCTGGAGCCAATTGACAGTATTGAGACTATTCCTACAGCTCGTTGGAAACTTACCTGTTACATCTGCAAACAGCGTGGTGTTGGTGCATGTATCCAATGTCATAAAACAAATTGTTATGCTGCCTTCCATGTGACCTGTGCCCAGCAGGCAGGGTTGTTCATGAAAATGGACACTGTGAGAGATTCGACTACAGGTATTACCATTTTGAAATTGTACTTTAACAATTATGCTTGTGCTTAAGGTGTAAACTCTTAGTTTCAACATAATTTCAATTAAGAAAAATGATATGTTAAATCTTGTTAGTAGAAATTCTTAAATCAGTTCGCTAAGAGTTTCCTTACTGTAATAATATTTGGTTACTGTTTCTTGAAACCATCTAAAATAAGTCTAAAGATGCTAGAAGTATGTAAATTTGGTCAGAGACTTTAGCACTTTATCATTTAAGCTGACATAGTATTTGCCACTATTCAGCATTATGGTCAGATTACTATCCCAAAAGCCTTGATATTGACTGCATTTAATTTTTTAACATTGGTGATTTTACGTGCATCACTTTTAACATCATCCCATGGACAGAGTGATGAATCAGGTTCTTGACCAAGTTAAGGTTCAGTGAACTATAGCTCAACAAACAAAAAGTGGTTCTACAGGTTGAGGGAGTGATTGAGAGAAAGCGTATGTTTAATTTAATTGCGTAAAGCACATGCTCTGGTGGCAAGTTCCCTGCACACCCGTTTACCCTTTTTTTTCTATTTTAAATTATTTGAGTGCAATTTCTCCATCATTGTACTTATGTCCTTTACAAATTTTAATATCTTCGTGTTTTTTTAAAAGTAATCAGCACTTTTCTTGGCAAGTTATTCCAGTCCCAAACTCCCACACCTACAAAAGAAAATTTTCCCATCCCTTATGCCTAAAGCTAATGTCGGCTTGTAGTCGTGGTCAACTTTACCTTCCATGCAATACACCTAATTCTTCTTCCAATATCCTTCCAATGCTGATCACTATTAAAAGCCTTGTACATTCCAAGCACCCTCTTCACCTTCCTTCTGTGTTCAGTGAATCTCAATTCAGATCCTTTCTATCAGTTACTGATTGTGTTCAGAGAAACTCGAACTGCCCTCCTTTGCTTCCCCTCTAACTCCTTTATTTGATACTCAAACTGTGGGTTTCTTACTACATCACCATATTCGAGAAATGGTCTGACCATAGTTTCATAACCCAATTCCCTCACTTCTTGGACGTATTACCCTCTCCGAAAACTGGGGGATTTTAAAAACTCTTCCTACCACCCGCCCAGTGCGTACTGCTGGGTTTACCATCAAATGTAATGCCAAGATATTTACACTACAAACAGTCAACAAGCAGTTCTTTTGTGAACTCGTAATCATAAATTATTTTTAGTTTTTCATTTGTTTACCCAATATGCGGACTCTTCCTTGCATTTACCTTCGTTCCAAGTTGACCTGTGCAACTATATATCCATTTCAGATCACCCAGTAATTGTTCTGTCTCCTCACATTTTTATCCTGTTATATATGTTTTAATCATCTGCAAACAACCTTACTTTTGACTGTAAACCATTAACGCAATTATTCATTAGAACAGTGATTAGGTGCACCACTCTTAGACACCCCATTTTCACTTCCATCTGTTTGGTACAGCTAATCATACCCTAACTGTTTGCTTAATACCTCTAAGTATTCATCCACCAAGCATGTCACTTTTCCATGCAGTCCAGAGGTTTTTGTTTTATATAACTTCATTTCATGTCTTTGTCAAAAGCCTTAGAAAGATTTAGTTCCACACTATCAAATTAGCCTCCCTTGTTCATTTCTTTCAAATATCTAATGTTGCAAATTTTATAAAACTGTTTCTTTCCTCACAAACATTTCTGATATTGCATATTATTCTCTCCATCTCCTGCCACCGATTTCAAACTCATTGCCCTGTAATTTTTAATCTTGTGTTTTATCCTTACCTTATGAAGTGGCAGTACTATCGCACTTCTACAATTCTGTGACAAACAGCTAGTCTCCAGACTTAATCTAAATAACATTTCAAGGTGCTACAAAAGCTTGATGTGCTATTGAATGTGACTGGCTGATTATTGAAATGGTTTAACTAGAAATGGTTTAACTTAGCTCTAGTCCAATTTTGAATTCACAGTTCAGAATTTTTGGCAATCAAGCACACAATCATGAAAGTGGTATTAAAGCAGTAAAGTTTGTTGTGGCAATGTTAAGTTTGACTGTTTTGCCAAACTTATAAAATTTCGTATACCATTCGGTCACCAACCATGATTTACTTGAGAAAATTTAGTGATAGATATTGTAATAGGAAAAGTCCACGATTACAGTTGATTGAAGTTTATTAAACTGTTGTGCAAAATATCTCCAAACACCAGTTTACACTGTTTGATGTTAAAGATGACAGATGTAGATTGCATGTTCCTCTTCTGCCAACTAGCTATAGCTATCACACCACTAATTTGTATTCCAAAATCAAAGATTTATCCTCTGTGGTTCACTAACATTGTATAAACTCTAACAATAGCCGAAAAGTTCTGTTGTAAAATTCCACTCAATCTTAGTTCTCGTACTCGAATATTTAACTTCATCTTTAATTCCACAACCTAACGTTCTGCAGGCCCAAAGTTTTCAATTTTTCCATACTACACGGCTCATCTTCAACCATCACGAAAGACAACCACCATGGATCACATGCACTGTGCAAAAGCAGCAACTGTAAAGCTTGACCCCATCATTCACCACTCATTCAGAGCTCTATTAAACTCTGTCCTCAAAACAGGATCTCCTAAATCATCAATGTTGACATTGCCTTACTTTTCCATTATGCTATTGTTCAAGTCTTCCCCATCACAAAGTTTTTCAATGTATTCCTTCCATCGGTTAGCTCTATCGTCTGAGCTTAATAGTGGTTTCCCATCTGCAGCTTTTATTTTTACACCTCTTTTCTTCATTTCTCCAAAATTCTGTTTGATCTTCCTGTATGCAACATCTACTTTACCTATGACAATTTCCTTTTCTACTCCTTCACAATTTTTTTGTAGCAATTTTTCTTTTGCTTTTTGATGTTTCCTATTTATTTGATTTTTAAATTGCCTGTATTGCTCTCTTCCTGCTTCATCCTGAGCATTTTTGTACCTTCTCCTCTGATCCACCAGTTTCAAAATTTCCTCTGTTATCCAAGAATTTCAGGCAGTTTGTTCCCTAAACCCTAATGTTTCTTTACCAGTTTTCATTATTTCGGTCTTTAATGTATTCTATTCATCCTTGGTTGAGCTCCTTTCAGTGTTACTTCTTAGTAACAGTTTATTCACTTCCAGTCTGTTCTGCTTACATTGCTTCCTTATTCGCTTGAATTTCAGCCTGCGCTTCATTACCATCAGAGTCTATGTCTGCTTCTGAGTACGCTTTTCCGTCTAGAACTTGATTCCTGAATCTTTGTTTGACCACGATATAATCGAGCGATATCTGCCTGTATCCCCTGGACGTTTCCAGGTGTATATCTTTCTTGCATGGTTCTTAAACAGTGTGTTTGACACAACTAGCTTGCATCTTTCACAAAATTCTAACAACCTCACTCATTTCTTTCTCCTAGACCAAAAGATCCTACAGTATTCCCCCCTTTTCCTTTTCCCACTATTGCATTCCAATCACCAATGATTATTAGATTTTCCTCCCCCTTCACATGTTGGATTAGTTCTTCAATTTCGGCATATATTTACTCTATTTCTTTGTCATCCTCCTGTGATGTTGGCATATACACTTGTACTAATGTGGTTGGGGCGGGCTTAGTTTCTAGCCTCATCAAAATAATTCGGTCACTAAACTGTTCATAATAACTCACCCGTTTCCCTAATTTCTTATTCATTACAAATCCTATGCCACTGACTTGATTGACAGCTTGTGTGCTAATTATCCTGTTTTTCCCAGACCAGAAATCCTGTACGTCCTTCCATTTAATCTCACTAATCCCCACAACATCTAACTTAAGGTTAATTCTTGGCTGTCCGGGTGGCGCCGCGTCATGTTTCTTGAAACCGACGTTTCGACCCTCATTCTGGGGTCTTCTTCCAGGGCAGTGGTTTCCCGTTGCCTTCTGCATCCCCATGCTGTTGATCATTACTGATTCATCCGCCTTTAGGGGCCGTTTTCAACCCCAAGGGCAAGAGGGTGCCCTGGACCGCTCCCCACTCTTCCATCCTCCTTTCAGAGGCCATTGGCAAGCAGTGGGTGATTACTTATACCAGGAGTCTTTCAGTTGCCAGAGCCTCGTCCATGCAAACAGGGTGTACCACGTGAAGGAGAGGTTGAGATTTTTCCGCTTTTTCCTTTAAATCTTTTGAAATGGATATTGAGCAATGTATTAGCAGAAGTAAGTCATTCGAAACAATGGACTGTGAGCACTTGATATTGAACAAATAAACGGGTGGAAACTTTTCCTTTGAAAGGTTCTGGAATAATTATGAACAGTGTTGTTCAAAAAACATAAATCACACCTATCATGGAGCCAGAGGAACCTCTGACATAAGAAGGTAGCTTTTAATAAGGAAACTTCTTACTTTAGATTTCAGATTTTTTCTGCTGTGGGTTAATAATGCAGCCAGAGCTGATCTGAGGGCCAAGTTAGTCAAGCATACACACAGACAGCAGTTGCATTATGTAATAAGTATGTATAATATTTGCAGAAGTATAAGAAGTTTTACATGGTGACATTAAATGGGGTTGCTTGCAACAGCTCATTCTGTTTATCATCATTAAGAATATTATTTGTGTGGATTATTGTCAATTTTCTGTGTACTCTGTTGTTGACTACATTTTTAGACACTTCACAAATAATTAACAGATGTCATAAATCTCAAATTATTTGTTATTAAACCATTTGTTACATGTAGAGGTAATGACTGTCTGCTTCAGTTTGGTGATGCAAGATTATACCTGAAACAGTAACAATACATCAATACAGTTAATCCTTTCTTGTTAGTGGGCTGCTAACTGTTTTTATACTTTAGTGGTTGTATTGTATTGTAATTCTGCTTTCAGAATTCTTTTTCCATTCATCCTTTGTATGTGATCATGCCCATTATCTTTCATCTCAGGTATCCTATCTTTGAACTTGAATATATTTTTTTCTGATGTTTTTGCTGTATTGTTGGAATTTCACCTGCTGCTGAACATAAAAATTTCATATTATTCATATATTTTAAATATCTGCTTATTGTTCAGTTTTCATTGCCTTCTTAATTTCATAGTATTTTCATTGACCTGTCAAACGTCATTAAATTGAAGTTTGATACTTATCGAAGATAAGTATATTAAAACAAAAAGCATAATCTTGCTGTATTAACTTGAAACAAGAGTTGTGTGTATAGTCTGTAGTTCTTAAAGTGTATATAATAGCTAAATCATTAAATTTGAATTATTAATTTTTCTATAAAAGGAACTAGGAACATTATTCATTCAGACATTTCATATTATCATGATACTTGGAGGTTGCATAACATATTTAGAAATGTGTTCTGACACATTGTTCCCTGAAATCACTCCATGCCAATTCCAGAATGGTTCCTTCAAAAGACTATGGACAAATTCTTTCCATTTACTTGTCCCAGATCCTCGTTTGTCTGTAATAACCTGGATGCCAAAGAGTTATAAAGCCTGAAGCAAGGAAAAAAATTATCGATTTCATGCTTCTTTGCTGCCCTTGTAAGTAGATCAATATTATAATGTTAGAAAAATGTATTATTTTAAATTTATTGAAAGTGACATTTTTTTTATAAAGATCTTCCATTTTCATTCGGTTTTGTTTTTCCATTTTCTGGAAAATTAGGGACGATTTTTTGTCTAATGTGTCCATTAAATCTCTGGCTGTTGTCACATAATCTATTGTGATTACATCAGTAAGGTGCTACTGCAGATTTCTTGTAAGCACTCTCCTCTTTCTTCCTCTCCTAAGATGCATAGACACACATTACTGTTATATTTCCTTTAGCTACTTTTAAGATTTATGAATAATATATGATAATTTAAAAGTTAACGGTAGTGGGTTCGGTTTTTAAATGATTACACTCTTTGTTTGTGGTACTTCACTGTAAAATAATATGCAGTCTTTTAATTCTTCCGATTCCTGTAACTTTTTCTTGGCTTTGAACGCTGGGCGTATGTTTATATTTATTGTATCAACTCTTGTTAGCAACTTTTCTTCATTATTCACTTGACCATTTATGTTACATTTTGCATTCCATAATTTTTCCATAGGATCCAGTCATTTAGCTTTATTTCTTTCCGTGTTTGTCTTACGATTATCTGTCTGCTTTTCTCCGTTCTTGATGGTTGCCTGTGTAGGGAATGTTCCTGACCATATAATGAATGCTGTGCAGGATAAGGCCTGTGTTGCAGCTGCCACCACTAAGCTTCCCTGTTTCCCTGTGTACTAACCCTCACAGAGAGCAATCAGCAGAATCCTAAATAGTATTATTTTTTTTATAATTTATGCCAGGCATTAAATTATGCTGTTTCGTATGGATTATTTCCTTCAATTATTTTTAAATTGCCAACCCATTTCTTATCAAAAATGCTTGTTACTAGCTCATTAATGTGCTCTTAACATTCAGCGTTTATAGTTGAATCTATTAATTTCAGGCACATTGGAGCCTGGCCCTGTGCTGGTGCAGAAGACAGCGTACTGTCATGCACACACTCCTCCAGAAGCTGAACGGCCTCGAAATCAGGCTGCTTCATCAACACCACAGAGCAGCAGTGGTAGTGGCGATGCTGAGACTGAACAAAAAATGAAAAAGGCTCGACGCATGTTAGCCAAGAAGAGAAGTTCTGTTCCTGTTATATCAATCCCTACAATTCCACCAGAAAGGTAATTTCCCCATTCATTAACCAATACATACTTAAATCATGAGAAAAGGGGGTAAATATTTACTAGGCAGGTTGTACGAAATTGTTTTTCAACTGTAGATAATTGAAATTGTTATACATATAATTATTTCTGCTTATTATTGTTTATTATAAAGGTAAATAATTTGAAGTGATAAATGCTTTAACATTTTCTGGCCACTGATACAGTAGGAATTAGTTACATTATCTGTCCTTTACCTGTTTCTACCCTTGTGTCGAAACTAAATATGCATTTATGATTTTTAAAATCAATTTTGTGACATGTTCTATACTCCAGAACTTTACCTTCAGAGGGGGAAAAAACCATAGCATCACCAGAAACTGGGAGGATTTTTTTAATACTTTGTAGGTAAGATTAGAATTTTAGGAATGATAGGCAGAGGATGCTTGAAACTTTGTGGTTTCTTTTTTTTTTTTGGCTTTATGCCTCGTCAACAGCTAAGGTCATTAGAGGCGGGATGGGACTGGGGACAAAGAATGGGAAGGAATTCGGCCATGGCCTTTTTGAAGGAAGAATCCCAGCAGTCACCTGGAGTGATTTGGGGAAACCATGGAACCAAAATCTGGATGCCCGGACAGGGATTTGAACCCGTGTCCTGAATGAGAAGCCAGTCTGTGGATTGGATTTTTTGAGAGACTGGTTTAAAAATGTGTGGAACAATTTAGTTATTGTATAGCTTTCATATTAATGGGGTGTGCCTCAATTCTGGTTTCCAGTTAGTGGCTGGCTTGTAATACTGTTAATTGCTTTTTTTTTTTTTTTTTTTTTTAAAAAAAAGGACTGGTCAGAATTATTTTGAAGGGATGTCAGATTATAGGGCTGGATGAGAATACTTTCTTTGCTTGGTTAGAAAGTGACAGAAGTCTCAGCACATCTAGAAACAAACATAACCTTTGATATTTTTCACATATTTTCTTTCTCTCGTTAGTCACATTGACCTGATCCACAAACTCATTTGGTTCTGTTTTAGCTACTATTGTAGATCAGAATTGGTAATAATGAACAGTAGTTTTATCATTGCCTGCTGCACCTTCTGTTAGATTATTGTACTAGCTGTTACATAGGTTTTTCTCTCGTCGCCAAAAATGTAGAAATGGTGTTCCTCAGGGGTCAATTTTAAGTGTGATCTCAACTGTAATAAGGAGTTCGATGTGGTAGTCCTTATATGTTGATGATCTTTTTAATTTTTTGTGTATAATCTATTCTGAGAAGCGCTGAGCTGCAGCTGCAGCTCATGCTGAACAGGCTGGATGAATGATCAGTGCGTACTGGTTTTTGATTTTCTGCTGAGAAAACACAGTGCATAAATTTTACTCACTCTCATAGCCTTCTAGCAGACCCTCGTCTTATCCTGAGGAACACAGTTTTGAGTTTTAGAGAATGTTTTCGTTTTGGATGGTAAGTTAAGTCGGTAAAGGCAAAGTTCTAAAAGCTCTCAACATTTTAAAGTGTGGCAGGTCATGTGATGCTGGCAGCTCCTGCCTGCTACAATTCTATAGAGCCTTTGTATGGTAACGGCCTGAATACGGTTGTATAGTATACTGTTCAGCATGGGACAGTTACATGCACATTTTAGATAGTGTCTACTATTCAGGAATCCGGCTCACTGCGACTGCCTACTGCACCAGTCCAATCAGCAGCAGCTGTGCTGAGTCAGGGAAGCCACCACATTCCATCTGCCGGCGTCTCCTCATGGTGCGACATTACTAGCTCATTGCCACAACACCCGGTAGTCCCGTGTATGACATAGTTATTCATCCATTACGAACGGCTATATACCAACTGTCTAAGAGCAACCAAACCATTTAGCTTCTGTACAAGGACTATTTTAGAGGAGTAGGGTTTAGAGTTGCCCTCTTTTTATTACCAGCATTGGAGTAAATCTCCTCCCTGGCTTTTAAAGAGGTCCAGAGCAATAATAGAACTGTCAAGGTACAACAAGCTGTTTACCACTGACAGTGTTATCATCAGAATTTTTAATGATGTCTTACACCAGCATCACGATTTAACCCCTGTATATATGGAAGGGTCTAAGCAGGCTAACGGAGTAGGATGCTCCTTAGTGTTCCCTTGAGTGACTTACACGTACAAGCTTAATAGCATGTGCAGTGTATACACTGCAGAGTGTTAAGCTTTGTTAAAGTTTCTCCAGCACATGAAAGTAAGTCGCAGTATGAAGTACATCATATGCTGTGATTCCCCCAGCTGTATCCAGGCTTTAGAAAGTATGTACCCAGCAGATCATCTTGTCCAAAATATACAGGACACGCTGCGATCCATTCACTCCTTAAGAAAGGTGGTCATATTCACCTGTGTTTCGGGCAATGTGGGAATAGGGTAACGAGGCAGCTGATGAAGCTGCCAAATTAGTCTGCGACAAGGTCAGAATTGAGTTTGATCTGGTCCCTAAGTCTGACCATGCCTCAGTGGCAAAATGATTTGCTTTTGATGTTTGGCAGAGGCACAAGAATTATTCGTTTAGAGATATAAGATTATATTCTCCTTCCAGATGGCTATTATTACTTCGTACAGCCACTGTATTCCAACCTGTATTTGATCCTCATTATTATCATTTCCGTATTTGTTGGAGAATTAAGCAAAATCCAGCATCATTTCTAAATTAAATGATCTAACAAAATAGGTACCCTGAATAGAATATTCTTTATTGTTGCAGGATACAAGAAATAGCCTCATTAGTAAACATACCAAAGAAGAGTCAGTTAATCCAGCGCCTGATTGCATACTGGACACTAAAGCGACAGTATCGCAATGGGGTCCCACTTCTCAGGCGATTGCAGAGTTCTCATCTTGCAAGACGTGATGACCAGCGCCCATTGCAAGAAGTGGCGAGTGATGCTGTAAGTATTGCAGTTTTACGCATTTGTTTCTAAATATTGATGGGTTCATATTTTATTGTTTCTGTACTGTGTCGAGTTGAAGTGTGTGGATGAAATAAAAGCAGTTGTGGGAAAATGTGTAAATGAGTATTGTATTGTAGCTAGCAGAATTTTTTATCTAGAATTTGGCAAGACATTTGGTTGGAATGTAGGAGAAATAGGGAAACTATATTCGGTTAAAGTGTTAAAATTAAAATTGCACATTAAAGCCACTGAGTGCAACAACATTTCTGGCTGAATATGACTTGTTTTCTTTTTATAAACAGAGGCTTTAAATAGATTCTGATAGATGTAGAAATCAAATAAGTCGGCAATTAGACATAAATTATGTAAATTTTTAATTGTTAAAATGTAGATATTGTTTATTTTTGGTGTCTAATGATACTAAGGAAAGTTGCTTTTAGACAATATGAATGACAAAGGATACGGAAAATAACCCATCACTTGCAAAGTTGAAGGCTGGAGGGCTGCAACAAACACACAAAAGATGAGTTGAAAAAAAAAATTGTAAAGTATTTCAGTTTAAAACCATATTCACACGCAGAAGAGTCGACAATTTGGCACTGTTTCGATTACGCATCCGGGCTTCCAGATTTGGATTTTCCAGGGTTACCCAAATCACTACAGGTGCTACACTGGGGTGCTTCCTAAAAAAGGCCATGGCCAAATTCCTTCCCATTCCTTGTCTGCAGCCCCATCTTGCCTCTAATGACCTTGACTTCAATGAGTAAAAAAATATATATGTATTCATTTCTCCACAGATGTCTCTTCACAGTACAGCAACATACCCCCAATGTCAGAGTCTCAGTGAAATGGAACACTTCCTGGATATGTGACTCCCTGACAGCCTCCCCAACACATCCCTCCTTGTTACCTCATTGTGTTAAATAACTACTTCTCCTTCAACTCTCAGATTTTCCTCCAGATACATGGCACCGCATGGGACGAGCCTGACCCTGTCCTATGTAAACCTATTCCTGGACCATCTGTAACAACAATTCCTAGATAACATCTTTTGTAGTTCAGATACACAGGTATTTTTATGATCTGGACCCACAAAGTAAATCGCCTTGTAGACTTCCCCAACTTCCTAAACAACTATCAACTTTACCTAGCTATACTTCCAAAGCCATGTCATCTTTCTTGATGTTGACATTTCCTTACTCCTCTATTCCATACAAAATACAAGTCTACAACAAGACCTTCACTTTAACAGTTGCCATCTCTTGTGTAGCAAACATTCCCTTCCGCATAGTTTGGCCATCCATGGCAGATGGATTTGTTACGATGAAGAATCTGTCTTCAGATACACTCGAAACCTGCCCCGAGCTCTCGTCAGCCACAATTACCCCCCTGACCTAGTACACAAACAAATCTTCCGTGCTACAACCCATCCTTCACACAACTATTCCAATGCAGTACTCAGCCCTGCTTTCGTCAACCAGTTCTTGTGACCATTAACTTAATCTTTCGCTGTGGGAATAGCTTCTATGTTCCTTCAGCAGGATGTGCACCATTCTCCACAAAATCCTACTCACTTTCCTAAGCAAATATTTCAGCATACTACCCAATATCAAGATTATCTTAGTTTATAAATATCTACCTTGTAATTTCCTCAAACCACCACATGGATTATTCTCTCATAACAGACCCCACTGAAAAACATGCAGCATGCACGAGCTACTACTATCTACACCAGTCCGACCACAGGGGAAACCTTCCCCATCATTGGCCATTCTACTTGCACCTTAGCACACCTCATACATCAACTTACACTGTACTAACTCATACATAGGCCACACCACTAACCCACTTGCCATCAGAATGAACAGCCATAGGTGAGCAGTGTATCCCATCTGGTGGCAGAACATGCCAGTTCCCAAAAGTTGAATAATAACAACAACTTCTTCAAAGTTAGAGCCATCAGAGTTTTCCCTGACTCCACAACCTCTAGTGAACACCACAGATAGGAACTAGCGTACCAGAATGACCTTGACACCAAACATCCTCCAGGCCTCAATCTCCAATAAGTCGTTCCTAGTAGACCCAGCACTTATTATGGCTACTGTGCACATTTTATAGATCTTATATTGTATCTTTTCTGCTTATGTTTTTTGGTATGTATATCTTCAGATATTAGTTATTTTAATGGTGTCTCCCTACTCTCGAGTGGTAATATACCTCCAGCATTATTCATTGTCAATTTAGTATTTTCTCCCCACACCTCCCATCACAACCTATGCTGCCTATGCCATGCTGCCTGGATACGCCATTCACCAAGTGAACATCTGTGTGTGAACATCTGACTCCGCCAAGTTTGTCTCATACTTGCAACAATCAGGTGTTACTTTTTTGTGTCCGTTTTTCCCAGCTGCCATTGTCGCAAGTGTAGGGTCTTATTTCCTTATCCATCCTTAGATTCATTGCCTTAAAGCATTTTCCTGATTATTATTATTATTGTTTTATATGTACTGGTAGAATGTCAAAATAGATAGGCTTACATACAAAATGTAAACTTTAATAATGAATAAATAAAGGGAAAGATAGAATAAAAATATTATTAAATAAAGGAAATAAATGTTTAAATTATCTGTTGTTATAAAACACTTATTTAGTCACTAGCTTCGAAACCGTCAATAATGATGGTTTGGACGCAATATTCTGGCAACTCATTTTTTTTTTTTTTTTTTTTTTTTTTTGAATTTGGTTAATTATACGGAATTGATATTACATAATGCTAATGGCCTTGATTTTGCAATGTTCTACATACTTCATTTGCAGTTCACATAGCCATACAGTAGTAACTTCCAATGAAGTGATGACACCAGAAGTAAAGAACCAATTAAATCAAATTAGGAATCCCAATAGCTTTTGCTATCCATGTAATATCAGTTTTATTCCTGGTCCAGGTGCAATTCATCACGTTAAATATGGAACTATTTCAACCCACATTAATTAATACCTTTAGTAACATGGCGCTTATGAAAGCAGTTTAATTGGTTTGTAAAACTCATTTGAGAGTGAATTATGCTGTAACAAAATGTGTCAGTTGTGATTCTGGTCAACTTAACCACAACCTCCAGTAATATTGCGTTCGAAAATCATAGCTTCTATTACCCTCATATGAATAATGATGGGTATCACCTATGGTGGTGGTGGGAATTTATTCAGGCAAAGCTTGTATGGAAAAATGAATAACGATCGGGTCTACTGGAGATGGCGATTCCGCCAAAATAACATTCTGTAATGGAGTAATAAAACTGCTGTAGTCAATCGCAAGACATATTATTTTCGTGCAGTAATTCCGTTGTAATACAGCTTGTACCATTATTTTCAAGCAGGAATTAGGTTGTATTACGGCCTCGACCAGCATAATACAGTTAAATGTATTTTGGAAAGTATTTCTAGAGGAGTCTTGCATTTTACCAAGGCAATTCCTAGCGAAATCGCGATCTCCAGAAATCACAATTTATTTACTTTTTTACTTTAAATGATGGAAAGTATGATATCAAAAACGGATAAACATGAACAAATACCACTAATGAAAGTGTTCAGTACAATATGCAAAAAGGAAATAAACCGTAATAAATAAATTTTAATCAAGCAGCAACATTAGCGAAAGTCTAAATTAAATTAAAATTGAGCATAGGCCGGAATGAGATTTGGAATTTACCTATAGAAGAGACTTTGCGGTTGTGTATTTATTAAACTGTGAAAATAATCTCTAATATCTCTGCTCGCCACTATTTGGCTGCAAGAATATCGTTGTAGTCTTGCCATTTATAAACTGAGCTGATTAAAAGGTTATCTTAAATCTCATTTAATAGCTAACACGTTTATCAAATACTAAGGGTATCATCTATGATGGTAGTAGGAATTTATTCTGGAAAAGCTTGTAAGGAAAAGAATCATTTTTAATTATATCTTTCGTTATATGAATACGTTACTCTGGTTAGATTATCAGAGCACTTGGTTTGGAGTTGACATAAATAAATGCATTTTACGTTAGATGATGGAGACTATAATTTCGAAAACGAATAACTGTTATTTATTTGACTAATACATTTCGTGATTACGTATGTACAATTCTGAGTTTTTAATAAACTTCATTATTTCTTATCGTGTGCCAAAAAAATGCTTAGGTTACGGTTTAACCTAGTTCTTGTAACTGATGCAGATAAAATAATGTAAATATTGAAAACCCTTCTCCTTACATTAATTTCTGCATCTGGTTGTCGTAGCTAAATAAAAAGCAATATGTAAATTTAAACGGACGTACTAATTGTAACTTTGTGACGTATAATTGCCTTGCATTACTTTTTTTCCCTGCTGTCCATATTTCTCATATCTCTGCTCACTGCTATTTTGCGGCAATAAATCGTTGTTGAATTGGGTGTGTCACATTGCTTATACAGTAAATAGTCATATCCTTGCGGATTTAAATCTAATAAAAATCTTAAATTTAATTTAATAGCTAACAAGTGTCAAAAACTAAGGGCATCATATATAATGGTAGTAGGAATTTATTATGGAAAAGCTTATAAGGAGAAATGAATAAGTCATCTTTAATGATATCTTTCGTTATAAGAATATGTTACTCTGGTTATATTATCAGAGTATTTGGTTAGGATTTTAAAATAAATAAATACATTTCACTTTAGATGATGGAGACTATAATTTCGAAAACGGACAAGTGTTATTTATTTGACTAATACATTTCGCATTACGTACGTTTCTCCTAGTTTTTACTAAACTTCATTGTTTCTTATCGTCTGCCAAAAAATTCTTAGGTTATGGTTTAACCTAGACCTTATAACTGATACAGATAATATAGCGTAAATATTGAATCCCCTTCTCCTTTCATGAATTTCTGCGTCTAACTGATACAGATAAAATAGCGTAAATATGAGTTTCTGCGTCTAGCTGTAAATAAACGAAAAGCAAGATGATGGTTCGAATGTAATATGGTGGTTGTTGATTGGCGAGTGAAGTCTGGCATGTGACCGTTCTCTAGCCAATAGCTATAGTAGCTATAGACGATGTACCCAGACTAGCATTTTATATAATAGGATGTTCTGTCACATGGTGATGTCACACTAAGTCGTCACACTTTTTTCCTTCATTGCACAACTTATGACCAGAGATGTTGTTCTAGGTTATGCACATTATTTAATGACAGTTCTGTTTAGTTACGGATCAGCAAATAAATTGTCAGGTCACTGAAAGAAAAGTACATATTCCATTTAAATCGACAAAATAATTATTAGTTGCTTTTATTTATTTAATATTCATTTGAAGTAAAAGTATTCATAAAAATATTTGGCAATAGATATGCAAGATAAAACCTTTTAATTTTCAATTAGTGATGATTAGATTGTTATTATAACCAGCACTTGACTTTAAAGCAGATGGTATGAGTAAATTAATGTTTAAAACAAATAATTTAAATTGTTTTCATGAGTTACTTAAATCGTTACTCATTTGAACGAAACTAGTTCCATGCTGATTGCAATGTATGTGGCCTAGACAGCAATTAAATATAATATTACCGGGCTTGATGTAAGTCGATAATATTAAAAAAAAATACTTTGTTTTCAGTGATGACATAATCCAGTCGTATGTAAATGCATTAGTCATTCAACCGTTGTAATATTCATCTGAATCACGAATATCAAGAAATAAATTCATTTTTTGCCAATAAAATGTGATACAGTATATGTATAAATATGTGTGTGATTGAGGTATTGTTTCTCTGGTGGCAAATTTGGCGTAGTATGTGTTTAGGTTTAAATACAACCTGGACTAGTGTGGCAATGGAAACCTTTTGTTACAGCACAAGGCTCTAGGAATTGCATTGAGCTTTATTTTATAACAATTCTATTTATGTAAGCAATTGCTAAGAAATGGAACTGCTAGAATGCTAAAAGAAAAGTATGTATTTTGTTTAAATTAATCATCAGTTGCTTTTTTTTTACTGAAACCATTTCTTGGCTTCAATGAAAGAAATTCCAAATTTATCATGATCTATACACCCTAAAACACAGTTAAAACTAATATTACGTGGTGTAATGTAAGTTGTTAAAATTTATTTTTAACATCCTTTGTTTTCACTGGAGTCATTATTTCAGTTGCATGTAAGCAATATTAGTGCAGATTGTGGTTTGGCTGAAATGCAACCTGGACCAAGTTGACAACTGAAACTTTTTGCTACAGTTCAAGGGACAAGAAATTACATTTAGCTTTATTTTATAAGAATTGTATTTAGTTAAGCAACTGTAAAGAAGTTAATTACCAAAACACACTGTTAAAACCATCATTTTTGACAGGCTTTGAGGCTAGTTAATAAATAAACAATAAGTAATGGGTTTACAGTTAGGGTGATATGAGATTGAGGCAAGGTGCATGTTTGGTGTCCAGAATATTTTGTTAAGCTAGTTCCCATATCTTGAAGTTCAGATGCAAAGGTGGTTTCCAGGAAAACACAGCTTTCACTGTAAAGCAGTTATTGAGTTGTTAAGAGTTATGGACGTTGACATGTTCTGGTGTTGTAAGGTATAGTTTGCCAGTTTCTACAGTATGTCTGTGGCCATTCATAGAGTTGTGTCATTGTGTGGGCAATGTTATGAATTAGTGGACTGGAGGCAGGTTAGTTGCTATATGAGTTGAATTGTGGTGCAAGTATCATGTACAGTGATAGGAAAGGTTTTCTCTGTTGTCAGATTTGAATAGTTCACAATAGGTGGATGTATGCTGCAAGTTTTGCTTTGAACTCTGTTGCACGGAAAATATTGATGTGATAGTTTTGGAGAATCAGAAGGGAAGTATTTGTGGACCAAGATGATTTTGCAATTGGGTGGTCTGCTGAAACATGGGGGACAGAGGGTAGAATTTTGGGGAGAAGGATGAATATCTCTAACAATGAGAAAATTAAGTGGTGCCGACACTGCAGGATTTGATTAATGAAATTGCAACCAGGAGAGAACTGGGTTTGTCTTTGGTTGGTTTTTAGAGGTGCAGGACAAGAGTAGTAGTGTGGGAGAGTGGGTGATAGCTTGAGAGATTTGCTGTTGTACAAGATCTGCAGGGTAACAGTGGGAAATGAGGGCATGTGGTAGTTTTTTGTAGTACCAGGAGAGCGATTTTTCATCAGAACAGGTGCATCCGCCACAGATGTCGAGGCTGTAAGGAAGGGAATGTTTAGTGTGGAATGGATGGCAACTGTCACAGTATAAATATTGCTACAAATTAGTGGAATTGATGTGAGCAGGGATAGAAGGGCACCCTGCTTGACACCACGAATCTCCACATCGAGAAACTCATCTCATTAATCCTTGGGTGCAAATGCTTCTTCGCTAAATAGGCCGTTCCTCTCTGCATGAGTAAGGTTTTAAAACAAAATATTGTACAGTTGTGTTCATCTCATGTTTGTGTGTTCGTCACAGCCCTCCAGCCTTCAACTGTGGAGGGCTATGGGTTATTTTCCTTATTCTTTGTTATTTATTTTAAATGTCTGTCTTATGTAGAGATTACTCTTCACAGAACCTTAAATGTTTATGAATTGTACCTTCTAAAGTTGAACTCCACAGCCATTGCCTTAGACTGTTTGATGAAAACAACATGGTATATGGTTGAAATTTTATCACTCTCCTGGTTCTTATACCACCATCCGGCTACAAACCTGAGATGAGAAGGTTATATTGAAAATGCAGAATTCTTACCACATGGAAGAATAATAAACACAATTTTTACAATAAGATAATTCAGCTGGAATTTAGTCACCTTCCCAATTTTTAAAATTGTTGTTTAATCACTGCTAATGCCAGAAGAAAAATTGAAAAAAAAAAAAATCTTGGCCATAGCTGTAATTGACACTTGTGCGTATTGGGTTTCATCAAAAAATCAAAATTTAAGGGAAACTACAGTTGATCCATTAATCACACTTTTACTTGAGACATAAGTTTCCTAACTCTGATTTCAGCAATTTTGGGATACATAATAGTTGATTAAAAGGATTTTTTTTTTTAATTTTCAGAAAAATCTTTGGAAACTTAGGGTTATCAAGTGAAAAGTTTTTGTGTGGAGCAAAATAATGAGTTTCAATTAAATAAATTGGAATCCTTTTATTATGAGAAGGTACTCAAGTTTATGTTATTCTCTGATCCCCCCCTTGATTTCTACATGAAACTGGTAAATACCAACAGAAAAATAGCGGGAGGGGGGAGAAGTGTGTATTTCCTCTTTGGTGCTGATAAATCTCATGGGCAAATAAAACTGCAGCCACAAATTGATTCTTAATGCTCATTTTAGAAATGATTGAATCACTAGGTAATCTGGTTAAGGAAATTGTGATTTTGATCCCTCCTCTTAGTAAACATTTTCCAATTTCTTTAATTAAAATTAATTATTTTTGTCCATATGAGACAATGAAATTTTTATTTAACACGAGGGAAAAAAGACTGGTAATAGTGTTAATAATCAATCTTTATGTATAGTTATTCTTAAATTATGATTTTTGAAAGAAAAAAAATTCATACAAGAGTTTACTTTCCAGCAATGAATAATATATTTTCTGTTAACATTAATAGTGTTTATGTGAAAAATGGGGAAGAAGGTTCATTCTTGAAAAACTGAATAGTCATAGAGTGTAAATTGTCTTTTTATTATTCCTTGTGGTAAATATTCTGTAATTTGTCTGATGAATTTTAATATATTTTTCTGTGTGAACCAGCACATTTTTTTCCTTCATGCTATTTCAACCCTAAAAAGGTCTTTCAACAGATAAACAAAATTATTTTGGGCTTAGATTGATGCGTGACACATTTTTTTCCAAATTTTTCTGTTCTTATTTACAATTTTTAGATTAGATTTTTAAAACATCATGCTTGTTTATTTCCTGAAAACTGAATAACTGGGTTGAGAAAATTATTTTTACCATCCTTACTTGTGAGAAATATTTTGCAATTAGTTTCAATAAAATTGATTGCTGTTCAATATACGAAACATTAAAATTTTCAGTTTGCTCCTCCAATTTTATACATTTTTCTGCAGATGCCATCATAGACTCATCTAATATAGCACAGTATAAAATTAATAAACTCTGAGAATGATGCAGGTGGAATCTTCCTTGTTAGGCTGAGTTTTGGAGTGTCTTAGGTTACAATTAGAGAATGGCTGGAGTGTGTATAAATGCATGATGTGGCAGTGTCCTGTTCTTCTGATGTGGAATTGCTACTAGAACTGTTAAAATTAACAGTGAATTGTTTTAACTATCTCCTTAAGTAGCTTTTTGTTTCAGTCGTCAGTACAAGGTATTTCTTCATTTATAACAACACTTCACTTTCTTTATTTGTAGGCTTCTGATTACTTTTACTTCTTTCTGGACTTTATCATTTTCTCAGTATCTGAATGTTTTTTCTTCTGGGGATTGCAAATGCTATTTAATACAAGGTCAGTGACATAACTGCCAGCTTTGAAATCCTTCCTTAACGGGAGGTATATGGCTTCAGAAAGTGTGTTGTACTTAGCCAAGAGCCTTTGATTTGAATTGCCATTTGTGCTTAATCCAACAACCCAGTATTAATGGGCATTTGAGACTCTCGTGGTGTAAGTCTATTGATGGCCTTTCAGACACTCATGTTATGGTAAGTTTTTTGATGGTGTTTACTAAAATAATTGGTTGCAGTAGGATGGTTGACCCGGACAGGTCATCGGTGAACAGGTTGGCTGTCAGTGATGAGATTGGCCACTAGTAATAGAAAAAGTAGTAAAAATTTATAGTTCAGTGTTATGACAAGAAAAATATTTCCTAAGGGGATTTACACTGTAGGGAATGATGGTCTAATACAATTTTGGAACACTAGCTATGAACTAGCATTCAAAACATTCATGTGCTGATCATTTCCATGCCTACTTTAAGCTCACAGTAATTTTAGACACAAACACAGAGATTTTTACCTGAAATATTGTCTTAGCAGTCAATGCATTTTTTTTTGCTGTCACAACCCTAATAGCTTTAGGTTTGGTAAATGATGGGATTATTTTCTATATATACTTGTCCTAAACTTTTAGCATTGCATCGCAGTAATATATGTAAAATGCCTCTCTGTCTTATGAGAGTTTGGAATTGAATATGTTTTGCATCTGTGTGATTACTACTAACAGAACATTGTTTGTAATATGTGTCATGTTGATATTTTTGTTTGAAGAACATGCAAAGTAAGCTGTTGGATAATGTTTACTTAAATTTAATAAAATCATAGTTCTAAATGTAGGAATTAAATTACAAAGTTTGTTGATAACCATGGTACATTTTAATAAATTTTGAGTCGCAATGCAGTTATTATTTTAAGATAATTTGGCAGTATTAAGATTTTAGGATAAATTTCTTGTAATGTAGTCTAAAGTTACTCTGCAATTTGTCTACAGGCCATTGACGTAGCCAGAATTGCCACATAATCTCAACATTTCAAGTTGATTGAATCTAATAATGTGTGCATAAGTGTTATGAGCTTTGTTAACCACAGTCATTATGTTAAACCACAATTTTTAAACATTTATTTGTAAAGTATTAGAATACAGTCTGTGAGAAAAAAATTAGAAATTTGATTGCGATTGCTGAGTGTTTTATGGCGGCATGAATTATAATTGTGAATAAGCAGATAACCAAAGATAAAATTTAATGTTAACTTAATATAGAGTCATTAGTCCAAGAAACGTGTTTAATTCTGTGTTTCATAAGTTTCTCAATAAAGACAAAAAAGTAAACATTACTGCTTTGAACATGTCATGTGTGGTCTTCAGTATTCCCATTTCAGTGCCTTCCTCTCTCTTTGTTATTTAACCATTTACCACAAAGATGAAGTTTACGTTTTGTGAATGTTGTAAAAAGTTCAATGTTGAATGTTTTTTAAAAAATGAACTTATTAAAAGGGTAATGAAATCACTTGCTTTCTGAAGAGTCTGTAGACACATTGCAGGGATAACATAGTTGGGCTGATAGTCTGCAAGTGAAAGTGGGTATTGCCAAAACACAGTGTGTCCCCGCGCGAACCTAACGGCAGGCGCGGGGGCTTACGTGGTTGGTGGCGGTGTATCAGCGGGCAGACATGTCAGTACGGTTGCAGGGCGAGCTGTACCGGCAGCTCAAGTTCTGGCAGTGCCTCCGGCAGGACCTGGAGCGAGCCCGTCTCCTCTGTGAGCTCGTGCGAAAGCGGGAGAAGCTCAAGAAGGAACTGTGCAAAGTGTGAGTGCACTTGGTATCTTATGATAGAAATAGGTATTAGCACTAAATCTTAAAGTAAAATACTGAGAACACATTTTCTTTCTTACTTTTAAAACTAATTTTTAGTCTGTTTATTGTCAATTAGTCGCAAATGTGAAGAATGTTGTTAGGAGATGGAAGGGGTAGATGGGACTGTTTGCAATTTCATCAATTCAACAGTGACTATTCAGTTAGGTAAAAATTCTTATGCAGAACAAAAAAATATTTTTTTTATTAAATCATCAAGACGAATGAGTAGCAAGAACTTCTTAACTGTTAGAATTTAAGAGAGGGCGTGCATTAGTGTCTTCTGGCTCTTCGAAATCTGCTGTCCACTTTTCCCTTTGTTGATTTCCATCCAATTTTGAGGGATGTGGACAGTTCTGCTCTGTTTCTATGTAGCAACTTTAAATAAGGACAAAGAAAGAAAATATTAATTTATTTGCTTTCTCAACAAACTTCTACAAATACCAGTGTTTTTAATCTACTGATTCATCCCATGACTCCTTTCAATTTTGATAGCCCCCCCCCCCGCCCCCCCTTGCCCAAAGTATTGTCTTTGATTATATACCATTATTGTGGCTCTTTGTACAGTTGATGTATTTTCCCTTTTTTAAAATCCTTTTCATTTTCAATCTTTCACTCTTTTTCTAATATTTTCCTTTCTTTCCTGCTCAAAAACTTGAACTGTTGCTAACTTAACAAACTCTTATCCCACACCTTCCCACAACTGTCGTTTGTCATTTTGCACAACTCTTCTGTAACCTACATGGTGTATTCTACTCTAAAATTTGTGTTCATCATGTTTGGTTTCCTCTTGATTTTAATTATAGGTGTTTCACAAGCAGATAGATGTCAAAATACAAATAATTTGTTTTTCTGATCTATTACAGTAAAATTACTGCTATCTTGCATTTCATTTGTACCATTTTTCAAAAAAAAAAAAAAAAAAAAAAAAAAAAAAATAGATGCACATTTACAAAATATTTATCTGATTGCTAGCCAAAAATTGACAATCATCATTTTGTTTACTCTGCGATATTTTTATAATGATTGTTTGTAGTGACTTAATTTGACTCCTAGCTATTGCTGGAATTTTTATAGGCCCTTGACCTGATCCTCATGTCTGACTGCCATAATGTGAACTACTGTAGAATATTTCTCTGGCTTTGATTGTTCATTACGCTGTAGGTACCCTTCATTTGAAAGGATTATGTGGCTTAGTTAAAAAATGGTAGGTCAGGGGTGATGGCTTGAAATTGTATCACTCTGGCACTATAACAATAGGAAATTTATTTCTTTATTTTTCAGTTAACAGTTAATTTTTCTGTTTCTATATAAAGGGTCAACATAACTAGCTGAAATATTTTAAAACGATAAAAGTAAATTCTTCTCCAAATTAATAAAATTTACCCCATCCTGGTGTATTTTATGTTAAATGTAATACATGAAATAGAAATATGTGGTAATTACATCAAATGACCAATCAGTTGGTGTCATGATTGGCAGAAATTATCTTTGATGTACTGCTTCACCTGGTGAAATAAGTGAGGGAGACTGTTGAAATATTGTGCATATTAGAATTTATCTGCTAAATGTCTATGAAGACTGTGCAGAAGCTGTACACCAGGATAGGCTCAGTTCTCATGTCAATCACTTATTGCAATGGCAGATTGTAGTTTGAACCTCTCATTATGCGTATAGTTGAAATATTGAGGAATAATAATGCCAAATGGGACTTTATTACTGATTTTGCGTGAAGACTAGGAAATTTAAATAAGAATTGATGAAAGTAGCACCATCCACAAGAAACGCAGTGTGAAAGCACATATTCACCAAAGAATACAGACTGACAGTGGAATTTTCATTTGGAGGCCCTTCGTCACTAGCATATCATTGTGTGTTGTGATTGTAGAGAAATAGTACTTATTATGTTCTGTCAATAAAGGTTTTACATCTTATAGTTCTATTATTCTTACTTTCTTTTGAGTTTGCTCCATGCTGCCATTACCTATAGAAAGTAATGATTCCTTTATCCATTCTTATTGCCTCTGGTAACAAATTCTACATTTTATCTGATCTTTCTTTTTTCTGCTATAGTTGTGTGAAGTTATTACAAATTCACAAATTTCTTCTGGCAATCTGTATTGGTGGAACATGCAGATGGAAAAGACTTGTCAGCAGTGCTATCGGTAACAACAGATTGAAGTACCTGATGTTTAAAGCATACTACCTGAAGCAGTGGTAGCTTGACACTAAATTAAATAGGCATAAATTAAAGTTTCCTGTGTGTTACACAATAAAAAAAATTGTGTTCTGCAATGTTTTAAAGCAGCATATTAAAAAAAAAAATATGAAAGAAGCACTTTATTTTATATAAACACTATTTTTCTACATAGTTACAATGTAAATTCAAATACTGTATAGTGAATTTTTATGTCTCTGCCTCATATTCCTGTACCACCAGGGCATTGAAAACCCCCAAAGTGTCTGGTGCATGGCAGGTTATGAGGAACCCATCTTACACAGATTTTTCTGTACTTAAAATGATTAAACATGTGAAAATTTTATTCAGGTTTGATCCAGGGTGATACACGGATAGCTGTTTATGAATGTATATACAGAAATCAACAAATTCTTTTCAATGACAGCTGGGCACCCAGTTTGATTATCATAATGGAAATTCTGACTTCCAGAGTTAAAATTTTGACACACTCACCAAATAGATGATTTCGTCTATTACATATATCCATTACATATGTCTCTATAAATTTTTGATTTGATGATGAATATCAAATGGTCACACATTTCTTGTTTTAAGCACACTAATAACAGATTTCACTTCATAATTTATGGTGTTCTCAATTTTTCAAAAAAATTCACAGAAGCAATAAAAGGATTAATCATGGAACATTACCTTGCACACAGTAAGAAAAACTATTGACTGAAATTAGTTTATGTTGAATTGTGGCTTCTTGAATGCCAAAGCTGTACATGGCTCAGATTGGTACTTCTTTCTGGACTGCTGTCATATCTATTATATAAAAAAATACTGTAATGAGGTGTGCCTGTATATTGAAGATAGTTCTGGACAAATTATTGGTCACTTCTGCTATCAGTGAAAACTCTGAAAACACTACCTGCAATACAAAATTTAAGTTATTGCTATTGTATTTAATATGATGCTACACCAGAATGGTCTCGATTTTAGTTCAATACTGTTTGTGTATTACAATTCATTCTGACTGATTCTTGATTTGTAAATGATGTAGAACACACAGGTATCACACCTCATGACAGGAAAGGTCTCTTATACCTTTTGTTTCATTAAACATTCGGATAGAAGTAGAAATACCACTTACTACAGAAAACAGCAAGATGACATTAACATACCAAAAAAGTGAAGACATAATGGGAGTAAATGGTGACCTTTTGAGTTGGGGATGGCAGTAGGCAAAAAATGGAGAACAATGTGTAAGGTGTGGAGGTATGATGTTGAAGAGAAATTACCTGAACTTTATAAAATGGATAAATAAAAAGTTAATTAATATCTATCTATACTACTACAAATTTATAAGAAACATTTTGTTTGTACCACATCATGCAGAAACTGCTGAACAGAATTTGATAGGTCATGTTTCATGATACTTCAAACCTGGTGCTGGAGCAACAAATTAAAATCTTTTCTTAACCTTGAAGTTTTCTGTTGCTATCTTTTCTTTATTTCTGTAATTTTACATGGAGGGGTTTACAATGCGGTCATTGAAATAGTATGATATGTCAGATACCTCAACCTAAAGCTTTCTGTTCTGATGGATTTATGAGGAAACTAGCATTAAAAATTATAACATGCCGAATATAGTAGTAAAAAATCCCTTTACACAAAAATACCTGCATGCATTAAGACCTTGTATTCCTATTGTGAGATTGGTAGGTTCATTCCACGCTCAAGATTATTTTTCTGCCAGATTTCTTTTTTGGTAATAACATGTAAAAAAATTAATAAAGCAACAGTAATTTAGGGGGAAAATGTATATAAAACATCACTTCTGGTGAGTGGATGTTCTTATTAGGTGAAAGAATAAAGTGGGAGAAGATGGAAATGGAAAAAATGCACTAAGGAAATGAATATTTAGAAAAATCACTAAGTTGAGAACTGGTGATAGCTTGATGTTCAGTTTGTATTGGTAGACCAATCTCCTCCACCAACTGTGTTCAGAGGAGCTGCTGCTGTTTAGCAAGACTCTAACAGGATTGACAGTGAAGTAAGAAATTAAATTATTGGTTCCATAAGAAGTGGCATGATTGTCTGAATTCAGAGTGTAAACCTTTTTTCTCCGTGGCCATTCTTTCTTCTCAGCAGTTGATTAGTGATCAAATCTATATAGAAAGTTGGACATTAACATATTAACTAGTTTATCTCATAAGTTTCACATTTGTAGTGCTCAGACAATTATAACTGGCTTACTAATACAAACCTGGTATAGGGCAACTACAGTGTAGAGATGGGTCGTTCGCTAGTGAATCAGTTCTTTAGAGCAATTCTTTTAAAAGAGCGAGTGAGCAGTCGCTCACTAAAAGTGAACGGTAGTTTTTCTAGGTGAGTCGGTCACAAGTCGGCTAATTTCGAAGATCAAGAAGAGCTTGTTCACGTGGGTTTTGTGGACTAGAGATAAAAAAAAAAAAAGGTCTCAAATAAAACTGAGCTAGTGAGCAGTGAACCGTTCAAAAGAACTAGTTCTTTTCATGGAGTGATCAAATGAACATCGCTATTTTTAGTGAGGCACTTTGTCCACCTCTACTACAGTGTCTCAACTTGAATTAGTATTGTTTATTCTCCACATATTTATTTGTTTTTCCACCCTGTCCTTTAGCTCCCAACTTATCCAGGTAAACTACTTTCCCTACCCACAAATTTTAACCATTAATTGGGTAAATGTGTCAAAATTTGAAATTTTTATAAAATAATTTACAGGTTTAAGTATGTATATATTAAACTTTTGGATAGGAGACAACACTGCTTACCAAAGCTGAAGATTTTCACAGCTTCGAAACATGGATAGAGTTGTACACAAATAGTGTGTTAAAATTTTTGGGTTATATCCCTCCATCAGTCACAGAGTGGGGCAGCTAATTGAAGACTCAGACCATTGATTGGTGGCTCTTGGTGGGGGGAAAATCAACGTAGTGAGAAATATGGAGTGGGAGTTAAAAAGCCTAAACCTGAGCATTGTAAAAATGGGAACTGTATCATGAGAACAAGACACGGGTGGAAGGAGCCGGGAGTAAATATTTAAGTAAAATGTATACACTTGTAAAAAAAAAAAAATAATAATAATAATTTTGACAAAAACTCGGATATTACACACTACTTAAGAATCGGCTCTAGTGAGTGTGGATCCTGTGGAAAAGTGGTGGAGAATTGCTGAAAAGAAGGCAGATTCTTAGGTGTTATCTTAAATTAAGAACTGGCAGCTACCTGGTATCCAATTTATACTGGTAAGTCAGTTCTGACCTTCTAAGTTTAAAGATGCTGATTCGGTCCGAGACTGCTCTGATGGCACAAACAGTGGAGCAAGAAATGAAATTGTTGGTTTTATGATTGGTAGCATGAGAAGATACAAAGTAGTGAGGGTTATTGTGAATACAGTTTGTGGCCTTTCATTGTGATGACCAAGGGAGGTCAAATTTATATATGAGGCAGGGCAATGTTTGTAGGTTTCTTGATATATTTTTTTTACTTATGGCTTTATGCCTTGTCATGGTCGAGGTCATTAGAGGCGGTATGGAACTGGGGACAAGGAACGGGAAGGAATTTGGCCATGGCCCTTTTGAAGGAAGCATCCCAGTATTCGCCTGGAGTGATTTGAGGAAACCATGTCACTCCAGGTGAATATATTAAATGGGAGGATTTACACATCTCAAGCCCTAACACTGGTTACTAGGTTGCTGAAGGTGGCTGAGGCATGGTGCATATTGCATAATTTGCATTGTGATCTGTTACATGGAAAAATCTGTAGTACTGTTTTCTAAGACGAAGAGATCCGTGTTTGTGGACTGGGAGTTGGCTGAGGTTTGGAGGTCTACTGAAGATTTGTGGGTGGGGGAAGATTATTGGGAGGAGGATTCTCATTTCGAGTCAGACTCAAAGGAAATAGTAACCTTACTGAAAGAATTGGTTAATTGCCTGGAAAGTAGTAGGTGACTAGAGCTGGACTGTGGTTGCTTTTTAAGGGTTTGTGTTAGTTGACGGGTTAAGCAAGCTGTGATGTCACATGTGAAATTTGTTTTTGAATTAAATTTGGTGGGTTATTGCAGGATATCAGAGCTTGGAAGATGTTATTGGAATACAGTGTGCGAAGCTGCTGGTTAGAGCATATACGCTTTCCATGAATACAAAGTCTGTAGGGGAGTGCTAGGTTTTGTTTGGATCATGTTGAGCTAGCAGTGACTTCATTCGGGTATAGGCTTTGTTTAAATGGCATGGAGTGGGAACTCTGGTAAAACTGAATAGACCATTGATTGAAAGTGGTTATGTTCAGCTGATTTAAAACTATTTGCACCCATTCATGACCTTCATGTTTACAAACAATGGCGGAATTTTCTGCGATGACAGTGTGCCAAAATTGTTCATGGTTGGTTTGAGGAGCATTCTAGACAATTCCAGCAAGTAATTTGGCCACCTAGATCACCAGACATGAATGAAGTTAAACATATCTTGGACATGATAGAAAGGTCAGTTTATGCCCAATGTCCTGCACTGGCAACATTTTTGCAATTATGGATGGCTGTTGAGGAAGCAAGGCCAAATATTTCTTCGGGGGACTTACGACGACTTATTGAGTCAGTGCCTTGCCAGGTTGCTGCACTTCGCTGAGGAAGAGGGGTTAGGAGGTATCCTATCACTTCTGTTGTATATTTCGTTTGTTAGGGAAAAAGAGCCGATATACAAACATCAAGAGAAATATGATAAGAGAAAGGAACTGTTACTTGCCATATGTAACAGCAGGATGGTGTGGAACAGAATGAATCAGATGGGAGTAAAGTGTTGCTCTTTGAGTCACAGCTAATGCATTCCATGTTCTCCTGCTGATTAAGGATATACAGCTGAAAATACATTGGTGTACTATATTTGTGTTTTTTGTTTCTGTACTACTAGACT
This sequence comes from Vandiemenella viatica, assembly GCA_031002005.1. Classification (NCBI taxonomy): domain Eukaryota; kingdom Metazoa; phylum Arthropoda; class Insecta; order Orthoptera; family Morabidae; genus Vandiemenella; species Vandiemenella viatica. Next base: position 93,422,989 of record CM061914.1, read on the forward strand.
ACCCGTGCGAAAATTTCGTGAATAAATTGTTAAATGCTTGTTATATAATGACAAGTAGAACCGCACTTTTGTAGCAAATATTTGTTAAGAGTAATAGTTATGCATCAAAATACTTACAAAATATTACGAAACAGGAAAATTTAAAATGTACTGTATGTATGACACTGACACTGACCTTAACAGAATACAGCCAACTTGAGCAAAATGCACACAGCATATCAAAATCTCTGTGATATGTGTTGCTGTGCGAATAAAATGTTTACATGGGAATTCTATAGCAAAACAAAAATATTTCTGTAACAGAAAAAATATCCGAAAAGCTTCTTATTGTATAAACAATAGTTTGATATCTCTGTAATATCTGCTGCTTCAATCTAGGGATTTGGCTCTGAACTGTCTCATACGCATGACCTTTTTAAGAAACAAATTCCATAAAATTCTTTATTAATTTATGATTTTACCTAGTTGGAGACCTTAATCTTTAAAACGAAATGTCATTTATCGATTTCGGTTAGATATCGAAGGAGATAAATGGCTCATAATATCAATAAAAAAAACATGTTGTAGAAATAATATTGATACTTTTGCCCTTTAAGGGTCGAATTCCAAAAAAAATCCATTTATCAAATCGACCAAAGCGGACACTTTATCTTTAAAATGATACCTCACTTATCGATTTCAGTTAGATATAAATGGCTCGTGACACAAAAATGCGTTGTAGAACCATTGATACTTTTTCCCTCTAAGGGTTAAATTGCAAAAAAATTCTTTCGGATAATGGAAACAAGAAACTGCCGTGGGGCACTGAAAATATGATAGGGTTGGGGGGGTGGGGGGGACAGATAGCCATCACTTACCACAGATGAAGGCAGGAGACCGAGACAAACACATAAAAACACAAAAAAAACAAAAAACAAAATGCACAATATTTCGGCATGGCGGGTTGGGATGTGACCACATCTTTCCCCCTGCCATATGTCTTGCCTCTCACATGATTAAGGCTCATACCGAAATATTGTGCTCTTTTTGTGTTTTTCGTGTTTGTCTCGCCCTCCTGCCCTCATCTGTGGTAAGTGACGGGTATCGGTTTGTTTTCCCTATCCTATCATTTTTTTTTTAAATTCTTTCTTCGTATATGATGTCACCAAAGCTGAAACATTACTCTTCATAATCCTACTTCATTTATCGATTTCGGTTAGGTATCCAGGGAGATAAATGGCTCGAGACACAAAAACGCATTGCACAAATATTAATACTTTTGCCCTTTAAGGGTCGAATTCCAAAAAATTCCTTTTTTAAAAATATGATTAGACTAAAGGGAATACCTTAATTTCTAAAATAATACCTCATTTCTCGATTTCAGTTAGTTATTAAGGGAGATAAAAAGCTCATGACAAAAAAAAAAATACATTATGGAGATAATGTTAATTTTGCCCTTTAAGGGTCGTATTACAAAAAATTCCTGTCTTAACGTATAATGTGACCACAGCAAAGACCTTAATGTTTAAAATGATACCTCATTTATCTATATCGATTATATATGAAGGGAGATAAATGGCTCGTGACACAAAAACGCGTTGCAGAAGTATTGATGCTTTTGGCCTTTAAGGGTCGAATACCGAAAAATTCCTGTCTTAATATATGATGTTACCAAAGCAGAGATTAAAATCTTTCATTAAACGATTTCAGATACGTATCCAGGTAGATAAATGACTTGTAACACAAAAAACAGCATTTTGGAAAAAATTGGCATTTTTGCCCTTTAAGGGTCGAATTCCGAAAAATTCCTTTCTTAAAATATGATGTGACTAAAGTGTAGGCCATAAGCTTTAAAATGACACCTCATTCATTGATTTCGGTTAAGTATGGGGAGAGGTAATGGCTTGTGACAAAAAAAAAAAAAAAAAACACCTTATAGAAATAATATATATGATCCTGGCATCACATATACTAAGAAATGGTTCCTCTCACTTTTCACATTTATCTCTACATATATAAATCTGGCAAGATCTGTGGGTGTGGTTGAAATGGCATCTTATTAAAACTACAGAAAGATTTTGATTGGATTTTCACAGTTTGAAAGCGTAGGATGTAGCTTAAAATCTGCGGTTCTGTCTTATGACTCTACCAAAGTAGGAAATAATAATCTGCTCTCATCCTCAAAAGGCACCCATTGAAGATACTTGATACAATCCAGCCACAGAATGCACATGCTACCAAAGATACACAATCTGATAAAAAAAAATTGTAACATTATCAAATTTTTTTGTGCTAATGGTTATTATTTTTCTTATACATCAATACTTAACAATTTTTCTGCTTTTTATGCTGTATGTGGCACTTTCTATACTCAACAGGCTTAGTGTATTAAAAGCACTTACAATATTTCGGTTAATAACCTTACCCTTGTAGGAGGTGAGATGTTTGGCAGGGTGAAGTGTGTACATGTCTAGAACTACCATATGTATCGGAGGATACTCCTCATAGATTTTGCAATATAGTGTGGGAAGAGGTATTAGGATAAAATTGAATTGCTTAAAAGTTTATTAACATTAGTATCAAGCAAAGTTTTGTCAATCTCATTAACTTCAGTAAATGAAAGCTGCCTAGTTAAGGTCTGACCACAATTCAACTTCAATAAAAATGAATGGCAAAAAATGTTATTCACTCAAAATCCATACCACACCCTAGGTAAGTGGTGGCTCATTTCCCTATCCTAATTTGATTCCTATATATATCTGCTAAAGGAGGATAGGAAAATATGACCCAACACTTAAAGAGATGAAGGTGGCTGGAACTAATGAACATAAAAAATGGCAAACACAAGAAATGCCGCTGTAAAACGTACAGATAACGCCAATCCGTGTACAGGTGAAACATTCACCATCATTGGACATGCTACTTGCACCACAACACACCTCCTACATCAACTCACATGCCTCTATTGCACAAGCTCGTATATAGGCCTCACTATAAACACACTTGCCATCAGAATGAATGGCCACAGGTGAACAGTATATACTAGCAATGTAGTGCATCCAGTGGCAAAAACATGCCAGTTCCCATAATCTCGACAACTGTTACCGAGCATGGAGGGTGAGCGGTTATCGTTCTGGCCTCGCATTCGGGGGACGGCAGTTTGAATTCCTGTCCGGGCATCCAGATTTTGGTTTTCCATGGTTTCCCCAAACTTCTCCAGGTGAATGCTGGGATGCTTCCTTCAAAAGGCCATGGCCCCGAATTCCTTCCAATTCCTGCCTCTAATGACCTCGATGTCAGTGAGGTGTAAAGCCATTAAAAAAAAAGGGTTCAGCAGCTGTTTCCCACTTAAGGTGATCAGAGTTTTCCCTGACACTACAACCTCCTTTGAACTCCGTAGGTGGGAACTATCATACCAGAATATCCTTGACACCATACATGCTCCAATAAGTCGCTCGTACCAGTCCCAACACTTACTGCTTATATTTAATTTTTCCTACTTAAACTTTTTCAAAATATGTTTTAAAATATATACATTCTCATCCAGTAATTGTGTTGATGATGTTCCTCCACTTCCAAAAATAATATACCTTCAGCATTATCAATTGTCGATCTTGTACTACCATCTATGCCAGCCATGCCACACAACCTCCATTCACCAGACAGCTTTCAGCATGTGCATGTTGTTCCCTGCCTGGTGTCTCACTCTCAGCAAGATTAAGGAGCTTCCGAAATATTGCGCTTCTTGTGTTAGTCTTTTTTTTATGTTCATCATTTCCAGCCACCTTCATGTGTGATAAGTTTTGGATCGTATTTCCCTCTCCTTCCTTTCATTTTTTATTGCCTTAAAGAATTTTCCTGCTCATTGTTGTTATTATATATATAATGAAATGAACCACAACTTACCATATGTGTTCACACCATGTAACCATCATCTAAGATAAGTGGTGGTTCATTTCGATATTCTAATTTGTAATTCATTTTTGCTGCTTAGATCTATTATTTCCTTGTTACTATATATATTCCAGAAAAACTAAGAAATACTAAGCAAATTTCGATGGGGTTTTCTTTGTTTTATAGTTTAGGATGAGATGTGAATTTTGTTGGATATGTCTTATTCTTCACATTATATGACGCCAGAACAGAAAATGAAGTTCTAAACATATTGTGAGAAATACAAAACATGCGATCGCTAGAATTGCTAGATGTTACATACTCCACACTATAACAAAGCTTACACACTTTATAAAATATTGTGGTTTTACCGGTTCTTTCCTTAAATTTCGGTTGTTCAGGTTTTAAATGCCATGGTTGACCATATTGGATGTAAATTGAAAAAATTAATAAAATTATATTATGGATATAATGTTTGAGAGGTTATTTGCTTCTTAAAATTATCATCTTTAGGCACACAGCTACAATCGCTGACATTTCAAAGTGAAATTATAGTCTCTGTTCACAGTAATGAAAATTAACCTTGTTGGCAACAAAAGCATTTTAGGAATATATTTCTGGATAGTTATTCAACTGAAACCTTTTCGATAGTACAGTAGATAGTGACACATTTTGCTTTATGTATGTTCCAGTATTTTCTACAATATACCATTTATTCATTTTACAATTAATTATATCCAGCAACCCATTTCTGATATTTTTATAATGTATCTCGGATGACGGAGTTAATGCTGCACTATTCTTTTCCAGATTTCTAGAAAATATTCATAATACAGATGTTTAACTTTTTTGTTAATTTGTTTCATAAGCTGCTTTATTGACTGGGGTTATTTTGATGGAACTTGATACACATTTCTCACTGGGAAACTAAAAATAATGTGTAGGAATAAATATATTCCAGTCTATCTCCAATGAGATACATCAGCGGTCAGTCATTCAAACAAATATAACAAATGGATCAATTTTCAAGAAATTTGATTTACATTGAAATATGATAACTTTTTAATGAATAATCTCGATTAACTTAAAACTGTTAAATCAGTTTTGAAGTGTGATTTTTCACATTAACAAACCTTATATTCTCACATAGGAAATCTGAAAACTTAGGATCTGACATAGAATCTGTTGTATGTATTGTGATGCTACATGACCTGCCACCAAAGGAGGAAATCAAAATATGTACATAATCCCAGTTTTTTAAGCATAATGTTTCACTAATTTCTGTAAGATCACAAGGAGACGTCTTCAGTGCAGACATGGAAATAGTATGACATATCAGGTTTCTCATCCTAATTGCCTTCTTCTTGCTCCTAACTTTTAACCTGCATTGCAGGGACTGCTCTGCCGTACTACTTCCTAATTGCCTTTCATGTTGTAGAATTTTGTTCATGTAAAAATGAAAGTTATAAATTTATTGTAAAATCTTACCTGCTATAGTATTCATACTGATAGAAAATCTATATAGGTATAAATTATATAGTGGGGACAATGAAAGTGTCATTGGGCAATCAGAATAAGGAAGGATCGGGAAAATAAACCAGCACCTATCACAGATGAAGGCAACAGGGCCAGATAAACATGAAAACAAAAATTCACTTTATAATGTTTTGGCTTAAAATCTTATTAATGTATGCAAGATTGGCCTAATCCTACATGCATGATTAAGGTTTTAAACGATATAAATAACAAAGGGTAGGGAAGATTATTATTTATATTGCCTGAAAGCTGTTAACTTTTTCCTTAGAATCATTAAGGTTTTAAACTGAAATAATGTAAATCGTCTTCTCGTTTTGGTGTTTTCGTGTTTGTGTGGCCCTCCTGCCTTCATCTGTGGTATTTGTATAAATTATGACAATGAAACTGCCATTAAGCAATAGAAATAAGATAGAAAAAGTAAGAATACCCCATCACTTACCACAAGTGAAGGCAGAAGTGCCAGACAAACCCAAAAAACACTTAAATATAATCTTCGTGGGTTTGATGCCGGATTGTGTTGATGAAAGACGAGCTTTCGGCGGCATACTCTGCCACTGTCTTCAGGTGAGAGAGAGCTGGTTTGAAAGAGAGGGGTAGGAGTGCTAGACTATATAATTCGCGTGGGTACCAGGCATTGCCACAGTGTGAGCATCAGACCTGAAGATGGTGGCAGAGTACACCGCCAAAATCTCATCTTTCATCAACATGATCTGGCAGTGAACCCGTGAAGATTATATTTCAGCGACATGACATAAAATCCTTCGTTCACACACAAACACACTTAACAATATTTTGGTTAGTAACCTAACTCATGATTAATGTTGTTATCTGAAATATTGACAGTGTTTTGTAGTTTTCTTTGTTTTTCTGGCTCTCATACCTTCATGTGTGTTAAATGACAGGTTATTTTCCTTCTCCTATCCTATTTTTGTTTGTATAAATTATTTATGCTTGCTAATGTTGAGTGTGTCAGTGTCAGAAAGGTGAGTATTATCTGAGATTAGGGCCCGGAAAGATGGACATTAATGTGGAAAGGAAAGATTTATAAAAAAAAAAAAAAAACAGCGTACACACACTTACTCCCTTCCACCTTCTCAACCCCCACAAATTGCAGCAGTTTGCTCTTGACTCTACCCTATGCACAACATGTTCTTTTACCTATTAAAAATTTACACTAAAAATACCAATGTTTTCTATATGTTTGTACCTTTTTAGTACATTGACTCCATCTATGGCAGTGTCCCCAAACTGGTCGATATCGACTCCTTGGGGGTTGATTAATTATAAAGAGGATCAATTAAGCTGTCTAGGGAAATATAGGAATGTTACAATAAAAATCAAGTCAATAAATGAAATTAAAATTCATCCTCTCAATTCCCATCTGTTTTGCAAAGTTATGGGAAGAAAGTGATGAAACTTTCAACCAATTACTTTTGCACACTGAGATAAGGTGGTTGTCAAGAGGTGGTAGTTTGCAGAAGCTCATCTGAAGAGTTGGATCCATTGCTATGTGATATTTAAAACAGTACAAGAATCACCTGTTCCATTTTGCAGACCATTATTTGAAATTTATTCCATCTATCAATAATTTTGTTATTATTTTTTAAGATTATAACAACAGTGGAAAATATCTCCTTTTTCTGTTAACATTATTGGGTAGATTTTGTAATATATGGGATGTGTAATTATTTCATTGGGTTGTTGTGCAGGTCTCATAATTGTTTAACATTAGAAATGCCAAAAACGATTAAATGTTTTTATCAAGTTTTTAATCTGGGGGTTGATAAGAAGGCAAATATCCTATGAAGGGTTGACGGGATAAAAAGTTTGGGGACCCCTGATCTATGGAAAACAATGGTTTGTTCCACCATCCTAATTTTAAATAGCTATCTACTAGCTTTTGTTTCCTTGGTATGTATGTATGAAATTCCTTTGCAATCTAGATAAGGGTTCTAACATTTGGAATGAGAAGACTCTAAATAGGTTCATGAGATTTGGTGAAGAAGATTTCTGTTGGTTGGTTGTCAAACATAGCCATAAAATTCAGAAATCTTCTCTGCACAGTGCTAGAAAATCTTCTTCACTCTAAAGATAAACTTGATAATATTTCAAATTTAAATATACCTTGGTCACTTATTAAATTTTTGTTTTAAGTTCCTACATTCCTATGCTGTATAAAACTTTTGCCTAAAAGGCGAAAGTTATTGTTATGTCTAACTATTAATTCCGTTTTTTTATTGGGATCGCAATAAATGACACGAAATGAAGTTACGTCTGTCTTTCTGGAATAATTTTTTAATCATAGTAATTTTACATGCTAGAAATACTCTCTTTTTGGGAAACATTGAACCAAATTTTGTAATTCTCCATTAACAGTGTTTACTTCGTATTTTTTAAATTTACAAATAATTATTCTGATTTACTTGCATTTAAATCTTACAGTGAACAACAGCTGTTTTCATGAAGCTAAATTCCTTCCGATCTGTTCTTTTTCTGTTTTCCTAAGATCTTGTGATATCTTAATAATACTTATTTAATGTTTTTAACCCAGGCAAGAACACTGTCTGCGCATGGAACTCTGCCCTCGAGAAAGTTTCATGGTTGGGCTTATAGATATACTGCAGACAAAAGATACTGGTGAAATATTCTCTGAGCCTGTTGACCAGACAGAGGTTCTAGATTATTGTGATGTTGTTAAGCAGCCAATGGACCTATCAACAATGCGATTGAAGGTGAGTAAATAAAATCTAGAAGTCTGAACATTTTTAAAAGATTCCAATGGCTTAGTCACCGACCTTAAAAAGGTGGCTTTTGTTATGAGCATAAAATTTGAAACCATGCCAGGCTTTTCATTGTTAGCAACGTATAGGTGAAAAATTTATTATATTTGGTCTTCAACATGCATAAATTAACTAAGGGAACCATTGGTAGTTTTTAAATGTCAGGTTTAAATGAAATTACTAGCATTTTTACACCAATAATTTGGAGCATTAGAACTGAAACTGAAAAAAAAGTATATACAAAGCTCATTCAGAAGGTAAGTACCGTTTTCGCATATCTTCAGTGCACCTGACAGCATGAAGGTCGTGCATGCGTAGTTACGTCCTTCAACTCGAAAACGAATTAGCCTAGCCATTTTAATTGATTATGTGAACGTTTGAAATCATTGTTTGTTGGTAATTATATTTAAAATAATCTATCAGCCTGCCAGCTGTGAAAAAATAACCGTTATCAAGTTTATGAATGTGGGAAATTTTCGACCTTGTGAAATTTGTCAGATAAGTGAAACTTACGAAGAGAACACGATGAGTGTGAAGGTATGGTGTAAAAGTGGGTTGGAATGTTTAACGAAGGAGGATAAAATTTCCATGGCGAGGAGCACAGTAGATGCTGGTTGTTGATTATTACTAAAGAAATGGTGCACTGCATCGACAGTCAAGTTCATTCCAGTAGGGGATTCATGATTTTCTGATTTGTCAATGCATTTTCCAAACATTTAACATCTTTATTACATGAAATTGTGACTTACCATTTGCTCTACAAAAAATTGTGTGCGTGATGTATACCGAAAACACTATAGGATGTTATGTTCAAAAACAGAAATGCATGGGATCAGTCTTAGAGTTCTTGCAACATTATCCGACAAGGAAATAGTTGTTAAAGGATTGTCACATGCAATGAAAAAATGGATTTGTTATGAGACACCTACGAAACAACAGTTACAGGAAAACCTCTTTTTTTTCAAGAAAAATCAAATACACTGTGTTTTAGGACTGTCAAGGAATTTTGTTAATGAACTGGGTGGAATGAGACACAACAAGCAACATTGCAGTTTACTTTGAGACTTTGAAGAAGTTACGACACTTGCTAAAGAATGGAAGCAGTGGACTACTGACTTCAGGTATTGTTTTCCTGCATGAAAATGCACAACCACATACTGCATGCATAATGATGACACTGCTTGAGTCATTATGCTGGGAAGAATTCTGTCACCCTCCTTGTAGTATCAACCTAGCTCCATCTGACTTCAGTTTGTTTTCTCATCTCAAGAAATTTCTCATCGGCCAGCACTTTGCAAGTGGTAATGAGATGGAGGTAAATATCCAGAACTGTTTTAGGTTGCAGGTGTCTGAATTCTACCAAGTGGGTATGTTGCAATAAGTGCCAAGATATGACACATACCTTAATTCACAGGTGAATATGCTGAAAAGTAGTTTAAGGTGTGTAGATTTTTCTGTAATAAAATACAAATTGAAACAAATTGCTATCTTTTTTAATATCCATATGATACTTTCTGGATGAGCTTTGTATATTGATTTTTCTTTGTGTGTGTGTGTGTGTGTGTGTGTGTGTGTGGTTTTTAGCATAAACAAAAACTGATGAACAGATTTAGAATTGAAAGACATGCAGAGAGCAACAAGCATTTCACCATAGGAATTCAATATTTATCGTTGTGTAGAAACAGAGTTTTCGCACATACTTTTCCACATTTTACACATAGTAAGATGCCTTGGTCATTGTTAGTATTCTACCTTGACATCAATTAGAGTAGTCTCCATTGTACCTTGTAGCTTCCTGATGATCCAGCTCAAAATGGTCCTTTAGTGCCATATGTTCTGCAAGGCATTTACTTGCGAGATAATCTTTCAGCCTCGTAAAAGTGGAACAGTTAGAGGTTCACATATAGGTTGGATGCTAAGTGCTATGACACTGGACATGCAGAAATCACTATTTCTGTCTGGCAGTATGTGAATAAGCATTTTTGTGTAACATTATTGTAACAGGAGAGCTGGCAGTCTAAACAGTGTAATGAAGAATTTGAAGAATAGCTTTATAGGCATTGAGTTTGTTGGTTGTTTTGAGAATTATGAAATTGAATAGGACTGCTTGATGGTCTCAAAAACATAGGCAATGATTGTTTGGGATGATGTATACTTTATTCAAATTTGATTTAAACTTTAACAATTATGCTTGGGACCACTATTGTGATTGTTATTTACCTGAGGAGATGATTTGGTCAATAAACTCATCGACTTCCTTTAACTGAGAATGGTGGGTAAGCAGTTAACACTCAGGCCTGGCGGTGTGGTTAAATTACTGATCTGGCAATACAGATTTTGATTTCCGTAAGACAGCCAGGGTGATTCTTTCAAAAGTTAATGGCCAAATTCCTGCCCCCTTCTTGTCCCCAAATCTCTTCCAGCTCTAGTAACACCAACTTCGATGAGCTGAAAATTCTTAAAGACAAAGGAATACTTCCTACTCTTAGTACTTAAAAAATTGAATTCTTTTAGTTCTTATCATTTCAGTGTCCTGCATATTTATTTGTCAGAATTTTCATGTACTGTAAATGTTGTAATAATTTCATACAAAGATTCTTTTGGACCTTGGGGTGTACCTCACTAATTGTGGAGTCTTAATTATTTCAGTACATGATGACACAGGGTCTTTCTCCCTAATGTTTCAGTATGAACATTTATTCATTTGTTCTAAAACGTTAATCAATTCTGTACACTGCAACATTAATAACACCTTTGACATAGAGTGAAACTAATGAATATCATGGGTCGTTAAAAGGGAATAACGCTTAATTTTTACATTAGAGTACTGTTGTTGATTCATAGACCATGGCTCGGCTATGGCATCCTATGGGTTTTTACCCTCAAACTCGCCTAATGTTACACAGCAAAACATCTGCCACAGTAGAGTAATGGATTTAACAGCATAGAAGCATTCTTGGGTGTCATTGAAGCTCACTTTTTAGAAATTGGTTGAAAATTCCATGACTCCCTGCACCTTGTGGAGCCAGACTGGTCTCAGGATTGTGTGTCAAGAATTTAATACTGTGCAATGAAAATCATTCCAAAGCGCATTCTACCAGCAGGTGGTCCAAAATCGCTGACATGCCTTTGCTTATGGCTTTATGCCTCGTCGATGTTGAGGTCATTAGAGGTGGGCAAGGATGGAGGGTGGAGCAAGGAACGGGAAGGCCTTTTCAAGGAAGTATCCTGGCATTCGCTTGGAGTGATTTGGGGGAACCATGGAAAACCCAGATCTGGATGCGCGGACAAGGATTCGAACCTGTGTCCTCCCGAAAATGAGGGCAGTGTGTTACCGTTCACCCACCATGTTTGGTGACACGCCTGGTATTTTTTTTAATCAAGCACGCCCAGAACTAAGATACTATCATCACCAAAAGTTAAAGGAAAGTGTGATTCAACTCTGCATACCTCTGGCGGATTCCTCGTGGAGGTTGCTCTCTATGTAAACTTATGGATATCTTCTTCTTCTTTTTCGATTGAAGGATGCAAATTCTTTCAATAGTTTTCCATTTTCACTTAATGTGTATTCACCTTTATCTCTCATTACATCTGGAATTGGGCTGTTTCCTACTCTAGCATTAAAATCACTAGCTATTGTTAGAAAATTGCTTTTACTTTTTTTGACTTTCACTACTGAACATTTTCATAAGATTGTTCAAATCTAGTTTGTTCCTTTCTGGGGCATATATGGTGATCACTAGGGTTTGGATCTTTATGACCAAAAAAATCGAGAAATATGCAGGCAAATATGACCTTAAAAATAGGTAAATATTACCTAAAAGAGACAAAATATGACCAAACATTAAATTTTTTATACTTTAAAAATGCTCAAATGTACATAATTTATTTTATGTAGCTGTGTCGCTTTCATGTAGACGACATAATTTGCTTCTATGCACTCACTGTATGATTGGGAAATTAATTTTTTTGAAAGTTATTTTCTTGTTCCTGTAAAAGAATGGATTACTAGAATTTTACTTTTAAAAATGGAAATTTACTATAAATTTGTTGCGAATTAGTGTACATACCATTTTTTATTCTTGTTTGATGCCAGCATTGCAATATTTCACCATATGCATCTTCAAGTTCTCGAAGAGGAATTTTCTCCGGTTGTTACCTAAAACTGTCTTGTAGTGTGAGAATCTTCGTTCGACATCGCAAGATGTGACGGGAGCGTACTTAAACAGTCAGGTCACTGCAATTTAATTGTGGGTTGTCTTCAGTCAAAACAGATTCGTCACCATGTAAAATTTCACTAATTTTACACATTGTTTTATATCCCTTATTCCCACACAACACTTAATTAAATTTGTTTTTCAGCAAACTAGCCACCCTGCCCCCTGCTTGGCCTATTTCGGTTTCCACACTTTTAAAGACCGCCAAACTTTCATTCAGTTTTAGACCAATTTCTTCAAGAGGCGAAATTGCAGTTGTGATGCCTGAAAAACATGACTTTCTGTACGCCAAATTTCTGAACAATTTACTGGAAAAGAGTTCTTGGACAATTTTTATGGAAGATGCTTCACTGCTATTAAAATTAGAAACTATTTTCTTTATGTTTTCATAATATTCACAGTAATAGCTTACTGCATCGAGCCATGTGCCCCAACGAGTAAGTACTGGTTGTGGTGGAAGAGGGACGGAAGGTGCATCTTCTTTAAATTTTGCCACTCTCATTGGAGCTTTAACAAAAATCTTTTTTACATTTGATATTAACCTATCAACATAAGGATAATTTAGTCTTATTTCCTCGGCAACTCTATGTAATTAATGAGTGCGACAAGTTAAATGCACCATCAAAGGATACAACATCTTCAGACATTTCCCAGTGTTTATCATGTACGGCGCAGCGTCGGTCACAAATAGTAAGACATGTTCTCGCTTAACTTCATCGCTCCATAACAGTTTCATAGCGTTGTCGAAACGGACGGCAATTGTTGAGTGGTTTACTGATACAAGAGCTTCACAGTCTAGTAAAAATATATCACCCGGTCTGTCAGAAAGTAGGGTTCCAACGATAACATTTACGACATATCTCACACAAGCATCAGTACTTTCATCCACTGATACCCAGATATTATTGGTGCCTGTCTTACTTCTGATTGTCTACAATACATTTTCATAATAAGATGGTAAATAGTTCTTCCTCCATGTTTATTCGGTTGGAATCGTCTGTGTTGTGTATTTCTCCAAGAATGATTTGAAATGCTCATTGTTCATTTTATTAAGTGGGATGATCATTTCACAGAGTCCTTTAGAAAAAATTGATAATTTGAAAGACGACGAAGCTGTAGATGTATCCAAGAAAAGTGGCTATTTGCTTTGTCGAGTTGAATGTCGCATTATGTTATTCTTGTGTCTTGATGTATTGCAGTGCTGCTGCACATGAAATCGCTTTGTTGCATTCACTTTAGTTTCACATAATTTACAGAAAATAACTCTTTCACCTGTGCTAAAATACTCCTATTCAAATTCCTTTACGTAACTCCGTAACTTTGCACTTTCAGAAAGTTTTGTTTTCAGCATGGTGGTACTCACTGATCCACTGCAGATTTAGCACTGGTTCAGGATTATTTTCAAAAGCATTGGTGACAGTGCGTGAGTGGCTGAAGGCTTTGTGCTTGTTTCGACGCGTAGAGTCTGGTATGCGGGGAACACCTGACCTTGGTAGGGAGAGGTTTCCCGTTAAGCAGCAGTTTCGCCATACTGAATCATAGGAAGACAATTGATTCCTCTCAACTCATCAGTGGGTCACTGCAGTAGACTCAACTACTGCGATACCGTCGCAAGTGAGACATTGATTGACGCGGCTCGCCACAGGCATGCTGCTGCTGCATAGTCGAATATAAAAAGTGGGTGGAACATTAACGTTTAGTGAGTGACAATAATTTATAACTTTAATTCTTGACTGGTGAATTCTGAACAATTTAGTGACAGTTTCGTTTCTTTCTCCAATGTTTAACAGGAGTATATTTCTTTGAATAATTATCTTAATTTCTTTTTATCTATAACTTCTATCAAAACATTACCAGATTTTCCTAAAAATATGACCATAAGACCATAAAAATTGTTGAAATATGACCAGAATTAGGAAAATGGCCAGAATATGCATTTATAGGCTATATAACATACATTTAAATACAATCAGAAACGTTAAATAAGAGTTTATTTCAGCATTTCAGCTCAAAAAGAAGGCAGGAAAAAAATATTAGTTTTCCTAAAAATCGAACCCTAGTGATCACAGTTAGGTTCCCTCTCTCTACTTTCAGTCTTAGAATCAGAATCCTTTCTTTTATCCTTTGGACAACCTCAAACCCGGAGAACTAGGATTTTATTTCAGGAATTTCCTTCCTGTCCCAGATGCCAGAGGCTCACCTTCCATCCTCTCCCGTTATCTACACTCCAAGTAGTGCATTACTGAGGGGCACTGCAGTTTTTGCCTTCCCAGACATGGGAGTAGGATCTACTGGCACAGAGCTGTTAAAAGAGATTGCAGAGCCTTTTCCTATGTGTTAAGATTTATGTGTTTGTAGTGGCCCTTTTGTCTATGTCAGTAGTGAGTGACTGGTTTATTTTACCTTCCGTTCTTCTTCTTCTTATTTTTTTTTCCTAATAGGGAAAGATACTTAATACTCATGTAAATTTTTCCACACTTAAAAACACAAAAAATACCATTCCCAAATCACAAAATTACACCCCTGGAGGCAAAATGAGTTACACTGTACAAAACACTGGAAAAGTTTCATTGGTTACTGTTACCAACTGCCAATGTCGTTTGACAATGGGAACAGCCTTATATCAGAATAACTTATTAGAGTTGGTCAAGTAATAGCTACCGAATACAGCCATGAATGAAGGATCGCTATAATAGAGGTGGATACAAAAATGCACATGGGCAAATGCTGTACTGAAAAATGCAAAGGAAACACTGGAAATATCTTGCCTACAGCAATGCTCAAAGAGTGATTAAAGCACTTCTGCAGTGTATAGAGATAATTAGCAGGAATATCCATCTTGAAATACAATAATGTTAATGTACATTAATTTTTTGTTTCCAAAATTTTTCAGTGCTGGAGATATTTATATAATAAATTGAAGCATCAAACTAACTCCATCATATACCGGGTGCTTCAAAAAAATGTATACACACTTTAAACTATTGTTGTTTTCCCGCTCTACAAGGCTAGTGTTATATTTCTTCGCCAGGTGCCAGCATAATCGTCCCTCTATGTTATATTATCAGTTGGAATTTGTAATATCAACATGGGAGACGTACGTTTGAGTTTTGAAGAACGTAAGCAGGTTATTAAGTGGTACTGGAAGTTTGAGAATGTAAATGAAGTTCAAAGACAGTGGAGAAGGGAGTATGATACAGAACCACCTTCAAGATTAACAATTACACGCATACGAGACAAGTTCGAAGTTCATGGAACAGTGTGTGATGTGCATAAAGGTCATTCAGGTCGGCCTCGAACAGCTACAAGTGATGAGTCATCAATGGCAGTCTTGGAACTGTTTCAACGCTCTCCTAACAAATCTTCAAGGCAAGGGGCACGTGAAAGTGATGTAAGTGCTAGCAGCGTGCTACGCATTCTGAAGAGAGGCAAGTATCGTGTTTACATTCCAAGGCTGGTGCAACAGCTAAGTGACGACGATCCAGATAGAAGGTTGCAATTTTGTGAATGGATTCAGGAGATGGTGATACGTGAACCGGGATTTATGGGTAGCATCATTTGGTCGGATGAAGCCCAATTCAAACTTAATGGAACTGTCAATAGGCACAATTGTGTTTACTGGGGTGAAGAAAATCCTCACATTACAATTGAAAAAGCTGTAAATTTGCCAGGTGTAAATGTGTGGTGCGGTTTGTCTTCAAGGGGACTCATTGGACCTTTTCGATTTGAAGGCACTGTAACTGGTATTAATTACCTAACAATGCTTGCTGATTCCATATTTCCTGCCATTCGTGCATTATACGGTAATGATGATTTTTATTTTCAACAAGATGGTGCTCCGCCGCACTATCACAGGGACGTACGAGCTTACCTGGATCAAAATTTGTCGGGCCGGTGGATAGGACGCAGGGGGCCAATCGAGTTTCCAGCACGCTCTCCAGACCTTACACCACTGGATTTCTTCTTGTGGGGCACAGTAAAAGATGAGGTGTACAAACGTAAACCACGTAACCTAGACATTCTTTGGAATGAGATTCAAGCAGTGTGTAGAGAAATCTCATTGGACGTTTTGATACGATGTACAGAATCTGTGGTGACTCGTACTCAGAATTGTATTGATGCTGCAGGTCACCAATTTGAACAGTATTAACATTTGTTGTTTATGTTTGATTTACATTGGACTTTTAGCTTTCTATTTTCCTGAAATTTAACTTTGTAGAACGGTAAATAAATTTTCTATGGAAGTTCAAAGTGTGTATACATTTTTTTGAAGCACCCTGTAGATGAGCACTTCCTGCACATGTATAACAAAAAATGAAGGCACCATAGTCTCAAAAAACATGAAGTGCACACAGCTAAAGACATTCAGCATTACTGACAGCCTCACATCTTACAATTGTTAGTATTTGCAACTAGAATGTTCATAATTAAAATTCATTATATTCAGTAGTTGAATAGACCTGAGATAACAACAGCACTAGCCATTGATCTGTGCCAGTATTATTCAGCTAGCAGTCTGCAGATTGCCACTGGTGCAGGGAAATTTCTGCAGCATCACAAAAAATTTCCCTGAATTAACCATTGCAAATTAGTGGCTGCAACATTAGAAAATGGATTAGTGAGAAGCAAGAACTTTTAATCTTCTTTAGTACATACAGGAGCAGTGTTTGGAAGAAAAGTAGTGATGGCAGTTAGTAGTTAGTATACCAAGTTCTAGTGCTTCATGTTGAAAACAGATAAAAATATGCTAAAACTTCAGAATATGGATGAAAAATCAAAAATAGAAAAGTATTTTTTTTTTTAGATATTACCATGAGCATTTAATGCTTGGTTTCAATGTAACAACTGGCAGTGAAATATCGCAAGAATCTTTGTGAATGTGTTTTTATGGGGTATTAATAATGTTTCATATCTTAGGTGGTCAAATGAGAAATTCTGTGTCCTCAAGTTGTCATAAAATTTGTTGAGTATTTTCAAGTGCCGAGATTTAACTAGAAAAGTTGCTTCATAGTAGTTACAGACTGTGCTGTGAGTGTCATTGGAATAGTTAGGAAAGGTGGTACACCAAGACGTTTTCTTTATAATTGAAGGAAAAAATCCATTTCTGTGAGAGTGAAAATCAAAACTATAATTCATTTTGCTGAACTGAGAATAAATGGGTCACGTTTGCATATATGGTAGATATATTTAGCCTTGTTAATTAACTTATTATTTATGTTCAGGGGGTTTTATACAAATATTTTCACAGTGAAAAATACAGTCAATGCATTAAAAAAGAAGCTGATCTTTTGGAAAGGTTGTTTGTTTGGTGATGGTTGCAGTCGACCTCACTTTTGAGAGTATTTTTGATTACTGCTGCTGTCAAACAGTTATTTCCTTTGTAAAAATTCTGCTTTAGTATGTTAGCTGTTTTCCCTGAAAATTGTAATTCTAATCTCGGACTTAATAATCCCTACTTAAAAGGTACAAAATTATAAACTGATCCAAAAGAAAACGAAAGCTAATTATCTGCTGATGTCTCTCTGATTAGGCTTAAAATTTGATTATTGTTTATTTTTTGTATATAATTTATAAAATAATATAAACCTCTACAAAACTGTTAGTTGTTTTCAGATTTGTGAAATTGTGAGTGAGGGTAAATAGACTCTTACAGCCAGCTGTACATACATATTCATCATCATATATGGTAACCAAATCTGTCATGCTACTGAAAATGTTTACAGCAGTAATAATCATAAAAAAATAGGAAAATGCTGTAAAAGAAAGGAAATACAAACAAGGATACGGAAAGTAAATGAATCACTTAAGAAAATTGAAGGTAGGAGTCGCACCTTAATTGTGAATTCAAGCAGCTACACACTGTAGCCACACACATGCAATGCTCCACATGTTTGATCTTTTTTTTTTTTTATGTTGATGCATATTTACTGCCTCTATCTGTGTGTGTGTGTGTGTGTGTGTGTGTTTTCCTCCCTTCAGGCTTTCAATAAAAGCTCAGTTTGATTACATATATGTATCAAGCTCATTTTATTTTTTAGTAATCCTGCAGCAATTTCATAACTTTGCAGGCAGAAAACTTTGAGTACTCCAGTTTGGATGCCTTTGAGGCTGACTTCAATTTGATGATCAACAATTGTATGGCATACAATTCACGTGATACAGTGTTCTACCGTGCAGCAATACGTATGAGAGAACAGGGAGGAGCTGTGATTAAACAGGCACGACGTGACATGGAACTGCTGCGCTTTGATCCAGTTAGTGGTTTATTGCTCCCTGCAGAAGAACTGCCGAGTCAGCCTATACCTGATGAATCTGAAGTCGACAGAGCACTTTCTGAAATCACCAGCAAAATGGAAGTTGGGGTATGGGCATTTATTTTTATTTTACTGAATATTTTTGGTATTCCTCAAATCATACTAATAGCTGTGATATTACATTTAAGTGCTGTTAAAATCTTATAAAACTTCTCGATGACTGTTTAAAACTTTATGCTTTCAGGAAGAGTCTTTAATTTCGATGTTTTAAAACATACTGAGAATTACAATACAATACATTCATTTTTCATCAATCCCATTATAAGAAACAGGCTCTGTGATATGTGGAAAGTTGTCAATTTACAGTTAAACAATTGCATAACAAAATAATACATACACCAAAAGATGTACAGTCATAGTTTACATGGTACATTAATTATGTCAACTACATTTACACAAACTACTGGTAATTATTTTGTTGATAAATTTGTAAATAAATTCTTCGACAGAGTAGGAGTATTCAATTAAAAATTCTTTCAGTTTTCTTCCTGAATTTAATGTTATCATCAGTTAGACATTTAATATGTATTGGGAGCTTATTGAAGATATGCGTCCCTGAATATTGGGCCCCTTTTTGAACAAACGATGATGACTTGTAATCCTTGTGAAGATCATTTTTACTTGTAGTGCCATAATTATGTATTTTACTATTTGTTTCAAACAAAGTATAATTTTTGGCTACAAAGGACACTCAGCCACCAATGTTAAAATCCTCAACTTCTTGAACAGCTCTCTACATGAAGTTTTACTGCTAACCCCACACATAATTCTTATTACTTGCTTTTTGATGCTGAACATTTTGTCTCTGTGAGTATAATTGCCCCAGAATATTATTCCATATGACATTAAGGAGTGAAAATAAGGAAAAATAAAATAGCTCCCTCATACGGAGATCACCTAAAACTGGTGGTTCGAATCCCCGTCCGGGCATCCAGATTTGGGTTTTCCATGGTTTCCCAAATCACTCCAGGCACTCCAGGCAAATGCCGGAATGCTTCCTTAAAAAGGCCATGGCCGAATTCCTTCCCATTCCTTGCCCCCATCCTTTCCCGTCTCTAAAGACCTCGCTGTTGAGAGATGTAAAGCAGTTAAAAACCTAAAACTTAAATTTTACGAATGGCAAATGTAGCTTTTTTAAGTCAGAAACATCTACCTTCCAATTTAAATTATGATCAATATGCAAACCCAGAAATTTCACACACTCTACCTCTTAAATGGACTGGCCTGCAAATTCTATGTCTTAATCTGGTGTTATTCTGTGTGATGTACTGAATTGCATTTATTGAGTTTTATCAAAGTTTAAAGACAGGCCATTAGCTAGCTGTAAACCATTTATTAATAAGGTCAGATACATAATTTGAAATATGTTCTGTAGATAAATCTGGAGTATTTTTAATTCCTATGATTGTGTCGTCTGCAAATTGGACTAATTTTGAGATTTTAGATGCAACACAGGGTAGATCATTTTTATAAATTAAAAATAATAGCGGCCCCAATATAGTACCTTGAGGTAATCCACATCTGATTAATCTCCACTCAGAAAACAGTGGACTACTTAAGGCAGCCTTAAAATTCTCCATTTACACTTTTGTATTCTAAGCCATTTATTAACAATGCAATCTATAGTATAATACTTTAAATTCTGTGATCTACACAGTCAAATGCCTTAGATGAGTCACAAAAAATTCCCACAGGAATTAATTTATCATTTAGTCCTCCTAAAATATTGTCAGTGAATGCAAATATTATTGCTGAAAATGGGGGAAGATCGGAAAAGTAATTAAACAAGATAAAAATAGATGAAATAAGGTGGTTATATTCAAATAGTATGTAAGTTAATAAATTATGGTAAGATTTTACTGGAGACTAAGGCCAGGGGGATTGTCTGTTATCGAAGATATGTTGGTAAAGTAGTTTCCATCTGTAGTTCAGAGCAGGTAGCTGCTTCTTGGAAGCTTCCATCAACTGTCACTGTAAAACAGGTGTTTCAATATTTTTAACTATGGGAACTGGCCAAGATGCTTTTGTAAGCTGTTTCCTTGTGGCTATCCATTTTGATTGCAAGTTGGTTAGTGCTGAGGCCTATAATTATGTGAACTGCTATAGTGAACGCAAATGTGCAGATGTGTGATATTTGTTGTAGGATATGTGACATGTTCAATGATGTATAAAGTTTTCAGAGTGGTCTGATTGGAGTAGGTTGCAGGATGTCTATTTCAGAATACAATGTAGGGAGTGAAACCCATATCAGTGGTTTTGGTTGAAAGACTCGAGACTAGTAGAGAACAGGAGTTGCTGCATGAAGGATGGTTTGTAGCATGAGAAATTTGTTTTTGCATAATTGGGAAATTAAAACTTGATAATTTTGCAAATACCTGGCATGCGATTCTTCACTAAAACAGATGCATCTGCCAAGGGTGGTAAGGTTATAAGGAAATGAATGTATTAGTGTGGGATGTATGAAACTATCAGAGTGAAGGTAGAAGGGCAGCAGCAACAAAAAAACTCTCCTCAAACATAAAATCGCAATATTTTTTTCAAGAATGTGGAAATGAGTGGTGGGTATAGTTTTTCTTTCTTTTTCACATGAAGGTATTAAAAATTTGTAGGCTTGATGTTAACAGAAGTATGAAAGACACTTTTCTATAAGGGATTGTCAGCATTGAGGGAGGTAATGTGTTTGGGAGTGAGTTAATAGGGTGGAGGAAGAATTTTTTAACAAAATTACATTTAGATACCTTGTTTGACTTAGATAAATAGATGATATATTTAATATCTGGATACACAGTGAAAACCACCTGCTTGACTTAATCAATTCTCTAAACAATAGCCACTCTATCAACTTCACATGTACTTACAGATATGACCTAGGTGTTAACTTTTCTTACAGAAAAAGGAACTTCACATTTATGTTTACATCAAACATACAAATTTACCACAATATCCTTCCACATCAGACTTTCCTTCATAATAGCCTTGACATCCTTGCTGATGCATGTGTTCCAATGACGAAACACTTTGGAGGTACTCCAAAAACCTATTACAAGCCTTCATTTCTCAGTGCTACCTCTCAGCTATTGTTACAGACAATATCATCTTATGATAAAACCCATCCTTCTCACAACTACACCTGTTCTGCACCTCTAAAACTAACCTTTTTACAAATTTAATCCAGCCAGAATTGGAAGAAACCATTACCAGTACATTAGACAAAAATTTGGGATTGATGCTAAACTCCCATTTGTACAGGAAGATTTTGTGCTGTGAACAGCTAGCAATAGAAACACTGTTCCCTTCAATTTAGATGCTTGAGAGAATCCAACAATGCATACGTAGTCATGACAGAGGAGAGTATTGTTAAATGTGTGCTTTATTTATTAAAATTCCAATTTCTCCACAATTTTAGTGCATTAATCACTTTGGTTCCAAGTTAAATATTAATAGTAAAAATCCTCAACACTGTGCAGGAACCAAAGACTAAGTTCTAATTTTGAACAGGAATTGTATAGAATCTGTCAGTGTCACTGATAAATGATTCTTCCTTTTCCCATCAAAGTTAATAAGAATTTGTATCTACAATTTAATAGTGTGACATCGTATTGCCACATCTTCAATGGCAGCAACTTCTAGTAAATGTTTGGAAGTAATGGAAGATTTGATATCATTGTTATGTTATCCATGAAATTTTATAGCATGTTCTTGTTTATCTATATTATGCAATGAGTTAGCTGGCTATTGTCCTTGTCAATGGCATTTTCATATTCATCATCTACACCTTGCTTTTTAATAATTGAAGTATACTTGCTTTTCTTTATTTTATTTTTATTTATTTTTTAGATGAGAAGAATTAAGTGTTATAACATATTAAAATGTTGTTTTTGTATTTTATTCTTTTATTGTCGGTATTACTTGCTTGAAACATGAGTAGTCTGTAGGGTATTCAACAGTAAAACATAATGGCTATGTTTATACTTTCCTTTATTTTTTAATGAAAGCAAGATTCACTCAAAATCAAACTTCTAGAAATGTTATAAGTTCTCTGTTCTTCATCCTTGTATAAGATGAATCTTGATCCCAGGGAAGAGAGGCCTTGGCACGTCTATTAGAGTTACAAGATCGTTGTCAAGATCTGAAACTGGGTCCTGCTCGAGCAAAACGTCTGCGTCTGATCCGAACAGCAATCACTAAATTGCGACGGCGTATTACCACATCTTCAATGGCAGCAACTTCTGGTAAATATTTTGGAAGCAACGAAAGATTTATACTGTTTTGGTGCTATTGATGTGTCATATAATTAGCAGCATGTTGTTTTCTTTAGTGTGTTCTTTAGTGTTTGCTAAAGACTCAAAAATGTTATTTGAGCTTCATTGCTCTTAAAGATTTCAAGTACCAGTATTATTATTATTATTGTTATTATTAAGCATAAACAGTGGCATTATAGATATGTCAACCATACCACCAATTTTCAGTATCCATTTAACCTTACTTGCACAAAATACTGGCAGATTCATTTTCACTTGGATAGACTTAATGATTCTGAACAAAGGAAGTAAACCAGGGCTTGTGGAAGGCAACATATTGTGTTGGAGGCAACAAATGGGGATTGCACTCTAGCAATGCAGGATCTCGCAATCCTGTGGGGTTACGAATCACTAGGCTGTCTGGCAGATCCCACACAAAATTAAGCAGATCTGCAATCCATAAAATGGGGTGAAAATATGTTTCAGTCTGCGTGACTTTTACTTCCCTTCATCACTTTCTGGTCAGACTTGGTCTCTAGCAGTTTTATTGCCTTGTTTGCCTGTACCCGACAAGTTCACATTTGACCCATAGGAAAAAAATGTATTTTTAGTGATCTTTTGTGATTTGTAAGTAAACTTCTATTTTTTTATAAGAACTCTTGTTTGTGTTTGTTGTAAGCTTTCCTATAATTTGAGTTGTGTTGTCCTATTAAAAAATTAGCTCCTAGTTCATATACATGAAAAATAATACAATTGGAATTGTTTCTCAGAAGGAAATAAAAGTAATACAAAAAGATGGTTAAAACTATTAACAGCTATTTCAAACAGGAAAAATCTGTGGAATAAATTGATTCTAGAATGCTTTGTGAAAATGTTATTAGCATAAATTATTTTAAATGTGTTCTTAAAAAATGGATTTCAACCTTCTAATTTTGCTATTATTATAAGAGGTATAGTCACAAATTTTTCAGATGTTGTAAAAGTTCACATGATTGTTAATTTTGAATGTCATCTCAAAAAACAATTACAAAGAGTTTCATTGAGTTTTGATGAGTAATATCTAAAAAATTTACCAATATTAGAAAGTTTACGTTCACCACAAAGAAACATATTTTAATCTTGGCTTACTTAGAATTCTCGGTCCATGCAATTTAGTCAAAGTATGGCTGATAACCTTTGGTCACAATCTCTGAATTCATGTTATTGACTTAAGATCTGACAGAAGAAGTGCCATGGCAAAAGTTGAACTTCTGCCTTGATACCTGAAATTGTACACAATGGGCCATTGACATATTGTACAAAAAAAAGTCCCTTACTGAAAGAGAAGTTGAACACACAGAAACAAAATGTAGACAATGATGAGCTGGATGGAACAATCAAAGCATAAAGTGTGACGTTGACTATGCATCATCCACCTACTGAAATGGTTCCCAGATGTAATGATCTGAAATAAATGCGGAAAGTTGCAAAGTTGCTAAGCTTTTCAAAAAGTCTTTTATTTATGACCATTTCAATCAAATCGATGATTGAGGAGGCAAAAATTGCATTCTCATCTGCTGGCTATATACATAATGCTTTCCAATTAAAGTGATAGTTTGATTGCTTAGTAAATAAATTGGTAATTTTTCAAACTGGTGTGGTTTAGACATGTAATGTGTCCATATTTGATTATTTACTTAATAACTAGAATTACATTTGAAACAAAAGTGCAAAGTATATTTAAGCTATGCTAGAAAATTTAAATTAATATTATTTTGCTGATTAAAATATTGTTAACTGTTGATTTCTATAATTAAAGTTTATTTCTTAATTTAATAAATAAACATTTATTATTTAATTTGATAACACTTTAAACACTGTGCCGGATCACGTGGAATTGACCAATGCAGGATTGAAAACACTGCAGGATTGCAATCCTTAGTAACAAACACATACAAGTACAAATGTGTACAGAATTTGCACTGTGCTCTTTGCCATATTCAAGAACTCTAGAGTGCTGTCTGAGTTTACTTTTGTAATATTTTTGTGTATTCATGGTTTTTGTGTTCTATAAAGGGAGATGGAGGTAGGGGGTCTTTAGTGTATAAAATATGTTATAGGATACTTTTTACCTCTTTTAATACCATATTTTATCCATGATAAGGAGGCAAAACTATAAAGTTGGATATTTTTTTGTATGTGTGTGCATGGCTCAAGCAAAATCCTAACATTTCGTCAAATCTGTACATAGTGATAGTCAGTGTTACCTTAGTGATAGCTATGATATGATATGACATCAGTATGCTAAGAAATAAAATAAGTGTCCACTAATTTGTTTTGTAATAGAAACTGTCTCTTTAGTGTTGTCTGGCACAATTCTTCTTGCATTAGAAATGTTTACTGTGATTGAATATAAAAAAGCTCAGTCATATCATGTGGGTTTGGGGAAACTAGGTAGGCTAGGTTTGGATGAAAAGTGTTCTAGGGATCCCTAAACTAGCCCACCCCTGGGCTGCAATCTGGGGAGGGCAATATCATTCAAGCAGTGATGATATTGGTGCAGATTATTTCAGCAGTGTTGGTGTACATGACAATCTATGAACCTGTATTTTACTTACAATTTTTTATTTAAAATATTTCCTTGATACTGAATTATTACATTTTGTATCCATTGTTAATAAATTAATGATGAAAATTCATGATGTATGTAATTATGTAGATCACTTTTATTCTATTCTCAAACCCAGTTTATTGATTTTTATCCCTGATCTTGATTCATCACATACCAAATTTTAGTAAATTAATGGTGATAATTTATGATGTACAGAAAAAGCAGAGGGCTTCTCTGGTTTGCATGGATTAAATCATGGACACTACTAGCAAGAAGTAATGTCAGAAATTACTCACTGCTAATAGCACACGATTGATTGCATTGCTGTAAATGCTATTTACAGACCGACTAACCATTACTACAACTGGATAAAAGCCAATCCGCAATGACCTTCTGGAGAACACTTGGATAATGAAATTACTTTAACAACAAAATTGGCCAGTTGCAGTGTTTAAGTTACTAAACCTTACAGGAAGGCTCATTCATTACCTAATTACAAATTCTTCCAGTGTTTAGATTAAAAGTAGTGAAATAATTACAGAAAAATGAGGAAGCTTATAACTAACTAGAAGTTACTCAAGACCTTATGTGCTTGAAAGTGTGTTAGGCTATAAAAGCTTTTGTTACTATTCAGATTGCGACAAGCCGAAAAAATTTCTCTTTAGGGTTGAAAATATTGTCAGCTGCTTCCTTGGCTTTTATTTTTCAGTGAAAAGTGTACCTCAAAGCCAGGACTTGGGTAACAAAGGTGTAACTCACACCAAAAGATATGGTTACGTACATAATTACTCACTTAGCTGCAATAGACGTCTTGAGCAGATTCTGACGTCATTATAGTCAGAATTTGGCATTGCAGCCACCTTCTGCACTTCAAATTCACTGTGCTCCATGAAATATTAGTAATCATTCCAGTCTAGCATGTATTTCAAACTTACCACAACCTTCGTTAATACAGCTCCTTGGAAATCAGCACTTTCAAATTTTGATTTTTCACATACATTGTGACATATATTGTGAGAGAAATACAATGTGATACCTGATATGTCATACTATTTCATGTCTTCAATTCTTCTTCTTGTGAACTTACCGACAGTATGACTTAAAAAAAATTAGGTTAAGTACAGATTTATATTTCCAGCTCTGGAACTATTATTATTGAACTTTTGATACAATTTAAGTACAACACGATGCATGTCACTAAATTGGTGCTCATGAAAACAGCTTAAATTACTAATAAAATTTCAGTTCTCATTCTTGTTCAAGCTGTATTTCAACCGAGTCACAAATTCCGCCAATATTGTCGCTAGAAAATCAAGTGTTCTGTCACCCATGCATTGATACATTCACTATATTGCATGTTAGTGACGTCATGAATTACGATATAAAGTTGACCCACTATTTCATATTGTGATATCAAAGCAACCGCTAAAAACTGTCTGAAAAATGACCTTTGCAATATGGCGGTCGTAAAAGCGAAGTAAATAATGAATACATTTTGAACTATATCCAGTCACATGAACTATGGCATCAGCATCATGACAGTAATCTTCTTCTTCACCATCTAAGTCATCGAGAAAACATTGAACTTTTTCTAGCTCAAATCCATTCATTTAAGGTCAAACTGTAAATCTTCTAACTCTTGAATTTCCACCTTCAAAAGATCATCGTCCCACTTAGTCCAATTGGCTGAATGATTAATATAATTTAAAAATATATACTAAAATGCTTGTAACTTATAATTTACAAGGGAAAGTCCAGAATTCATTACAGCTCTTAAAACAGCTTACGTTAATATTGCAGGTCAAGTTTACATCGTGATACAGTGATTGTGTTAGTGTGCGTGCTTTAGTCAAGCTGCAGTTCATACTGAAGCTGTATAATAAAATTAATTGTGATAATTTATGCTATTTATATTATGCTGATATAGAAAATGTTGCTACTACTCGAAATTAGTTCTGATGGGTTTAATGTGTTAAGGTCTGTATTGTTTGATTTTGTAGTGGCAATATTAGCAGTGATAGTGGCTTGGTTGAAATGCTGCTTGGACCAGAATGTTCTTCTTATTGCATGAGGCAGCAGGATTTTAGTTGTTATTAGTAATAAATAAGTTGCTTTCATAAGTGCTATATTAGTGATAACATGTATTGCCTAATATGGCTTCTTGAAACTAAAAGTTTCTACCTTAGACCATTGAATACATTTGTTTTAAGTGAAGGATTTAATAGTTATTTGCAGAATATTGTACGGTAAGCATAAAACACTGTTTTGTTTTATCATAGGCTACTATTTGAACTGAGTTCTACAAAAATTTTGACGAAAAACAAAAAAGGGTTAGTTATCTTCGATTAAGTTTTATATTTTCATAAAAATAATTTGTAATGTTACAGAGTGTATAGTAGGAAAAAAGACACACAGGCAATGATAAATTGAACCAAGTTGGAATCGAAATTGTTACATATCTGTCAAGAACATATAAAAACATTTAGCATACGACCATTTTGTCACTTTTAGTGAAATGACTGTTGTGCTGGCGTACTCTTAGTATTGTATTTTTTTTTTTTAATAAAAAAAAGATTTTATTTTTCACATACATTATAAGGTATGTATTATAAATAGAATTATGCTGAAACAGCTTGAATTAGAGGGTATTTACCTCTCAGAAAAAATATCAATAGTTTTGGCACAGTCCACAAACCAGCAATATTAGAAGAAGAAAAAGTTCCCCCTCTACTGAAGACTAATGAATTTAAAGGATCAATGGATTTACAGCGCTTCATTTCTACAGTATTAGTATACCCAGCAGAAATTTTGAGTTATTGAAGTTATTCACACTGACATGAAATTTTTTGAAGGAGGAGATAGAAGCAATGAAATTATGGTAGACTTCATTTCAAGTCTACCTGGGAAACCAAAATACTTGTATACAGGCAGCTCTAAATTGCAGCACTCTTTGGGATGTGCATTCATTAACTCAGCAAACAATAAGTGGGACAGTAACTCTCTGGTCTCATATTTAGGAGGACATGGGTTTGAATCCCCGTCCAGCCACTCAGATTTGTGTTTTCCGTGGTTTCCCCAAATCACTACAGGCAAATGCTGGGGTGGTTCCTTCAAAAGACGTGGCTGCATTCCTTGCCCTTCCGTGCCTTTCCACATCTAACGACTCAATGCGGTGTAAAACCAGAAGCAAAAAAATAAGTGGGAGATTTATATTCTCTCATAAGATGCTATAGTGCCCAGGGCTGAAACCCTAGCAGTGATAAAAGACAGAGTACGGCTTAATACTGCAAACTAAGATACTGGCAATAACTACAGACACTATTTGTTATTGTGAAACTAAACGTCTCAAATGACAATAGCAGAAGCTGGTTGGGCTACGAAATACTCCAGATGGTCATTAGATTAATGTTGGAGCCACACTAACATTTAATGTCTAGAATTTATTGCATTATTTGACATTACACTCCGGTATAGCTGGGACATAGTGTACTAATTTGTTAAGTAATGACGTTAGGTGTTGGACAATAGCTTGTGTGATGGTCTCGGTTGTCACATCAAAGGGATTTAGTGTGTTGCTCATGGCGTTGTTACTGCCACACATATATGTCACATTATTAATGTGATATATACTAGTTTTGAATACACAGAACGGAGATGTCTAATAAAGAAATAATCAAGTTTTGAGAAGTGCTTTGAATGGAACCTTGTTTTTAGAAACCGCAAGAATTGTTTTTCGGGCTGATGGTTGGCTCTGGATTATGCAAGCAATGTCATTTTCAAAAATTATAGAAGATTTTAAAAAGAAGACTTGTGGGTTAGTATAGAAACATTTAAATAAACATAAAAAATCTGGCACAGGGGCAAGTGATATATATATCACTCATTGGTTTGTATATGATACCATGCATAACTCCCACTAACCTGCATATGCAGGTGATACCACATTGAACATTGTGGTATGTTTCTGACATGTATAAAATACTGGCTGTTACCCGCGACTTCGGTAATGTGGACTTAGAATTTCATTGCCAAAATTGGATATAGAAAGCTGTTAGTCATGTAAGATTTGTCCCAAACAACACTGAGTTGGCATAACATGACAGGGAAGCCATTACTGTATCATTCTACCATCAAACCTGTCTCCTGAAGATAATCAATTTCCTACATATTTAAAAACAAACAAAGTCGCAGGGATATTGTGTGTGTGTGTGGGGGGGGGGGGGGGCAGTTTAACTGAGGGCAGCCTTATTTCAGCTTAGTCTTTTCTTCTTTCTTCAACATGAGCATCAGATTCTTGGATAGTAATAATATTAGCTGCTTGTGCTCTTCTAGAGCTACACCTTAAGCCAGGTTTACGCCCACAAGGCATGTCAGAAAAGAAGACAAAATAAACTGGTGCCAGAAACTTTTAGGCAGGCACAAAGTAATAGTACAGTGCAGAGCAAATCGACATCTCTACTAAATAATAAGTTTTGTCTCTAAACGAAACTTATTAACAAATCCTACACTAACAGACTGTGCGAGAAGCACAGCTTGAGTAACCGATGTAACCTTACAGACTAACACATACATCTGTCTGTCTGTCACCATGCGATAAGTTCTCAAAACTTCGTGACTAAAACTGTTATTCATACCAAAAAAAATGTTCTGTGTCCTTCCAACAGATACAAAGTATTTCCTTGTCAAATTCCATCAATATCAGTGTAGTTATTTAATCGACAAACGTAACAAAAAAGACAGTGACTTACATTCGTATTTGTAATATTATTAGTGCAGATCACACACTGACTGCTAGAGAAACAATATAGCTGTGATGACTGTTTTGTTGCATGGTCATTGTGTATAGTCTGTACTTGGTTAAATTAGTCTCTTCGTGTTTGCTAAGACTTGTGACGTATTTCTTCTTGCGCCACACTGTTAGTTTTCTGTACTTGTCTGACATCTAAATAAATTGTTTGTCGGCTTTAACAGAGAATCATACAGGCTTTACACTAGTCAAATAAAATACTGAAGTTGCTATACTTGATGCTTATTGCAACATTTTAGCAATTCTGTCACAAGAACAATACATCCGCGAACTCCACGCGATGTAATGCCAGCAAAGCCAGGGTTATGTTGTAGCAATTATTCTACTACATGTGGATGAACGAGAATTTTGACGGGTACTAGCGGCTCGATCGGTAGTCAATCCGAGGCAGAACTTGCCGCTTTCACAGATCAGATATGAATGGGAAAAGTTATAAGTTGTTTGCTTCAGAGTGCACTTGCATGGTAGATTTCTGCTCAGCTAATGGCAGCAGCTCCTGTTAGTTGAAGCCAGCGTTTTATTGCACATACACCTTCGCTCAGACTTGACAAAGTAAAAATACAAGAATTTAACAGAATTCTAATATATCCATTACATGACAAAAAACGTGTACACCTGCAACATTATTGAACTGCGTACAATTTGCCACCCCTAAATTTGTTGTATATACAGTTTAGCATGGAATCCGAAAAATTGACCATTCAGGTGTGGCTCATACCATTGAAAACAATTATTAGAAAGCCTTGCTACCATCGGGATTTGAACCGGAGACCACAGTCCAAACAATACTAAGCATGTGCTTTAACCACAGAGCTACCAGCCTGCTATCTGGTAAAGTATTACAGAGACTTACACATCCTATGTGTCTGTCTATTGCTGTTTTGGTAATTTTTCAAAATTACGTGACAGCGTATTATTATTGGATTAACCGTTTAGCTCAAGAAACTTAACAAACAGAGAGTTACTTTCACATTTGTAATATTAGTATAGATTTGCATCTTAATATGCATACAAATTTAATACACCAAAGTGGCCTCAACCTCAAGCTGGAAATAACATGTTGTTTATCATGTGCATTACAACGTTAAATGTAGCCAACCTTTTTATTATGTTTTAGTCCAGTATTTTGGTGCGCTAATTATTGCAGTAAATGGATATTAGATGTTAACATTAATTTGGCTGACATAAGAGAGAAAGGCAGTGAGGTTAAGTTAACCTAATTCCTACAGTAAATCTGATACCAATCCTTTGGCACAAAATCATGAGAGTATGGGAGACGGTGTACATCCACAAAGGAAATTACTGTAGTGGATGCACCTCTTCATCTCACACCTGCGTTGGTTTACCAGTATGGCAGTCTCTAAAATAATGATGACATTTATCGCAAGGCTCAAGTTTAACCATGGTAGATTTCAAAAAAATCTGTACAGAATAAACTTGTCAACACTCCATTTTTTGAGTGTGATGGAAGAAGCATAGGAGATGTGGCCCACATCTTTTTTTGCCTGAAACGACTATTATGAATCGTCACGAATAATTTCTGATCTGCAAAGAAATGGTGTGGAATTACCTACCCATGTAAAGCATAAAATAGAATTGAAACCTATATCATCCTTCACAGGTTTGAAACAAAAAATGATATAGAGATAGAATCTGGAGACTACAACCCACTAGGTGTCTGATGTGGTGCTCCCCAGAACGAGAAGCAAATGATCATCTCAAAAAGACCCTCCAAACATCACAGAGCAATATATTGTAATCATTCTCATTTAAGACTAACTTACCCTAATAGCTAGAGTATATAAGGCCTAACTATGGTTATCTTGAGTGCATGGGTAGCCTGTTCACCAGTAATCGAGTAAAAAAAATTGAAACACATTAATTTTGTGATCTTAATTGTTTCATATCACTTTGGTCATTTTCATAAGTGCAGATTCAAATGAACTACATTTAATTTGTGAAAATATTTATCAAGTGTCTGTTAGGAAGCCCCCCCCCCCAAAAAAAAAGCTACTTAATGTTATAAAATTCAGGGGACAACATGTAGAGCATTGTCGAAGTTGTGTAATAGTTTTGTTTGTGTGTGCACTAATGTAACAAATTTTCATAAATTTATACTGAAGTATACTGATCTTATTCAATTTTTTTTAGTATTTTAACATGGCCTCTGCTCCTTCCTGAATTATTTTTTGACAGAAGGTGAAGATGGCTTTGAGTCAGATTCTGAGCATGAAGAAACCACTGACGATGAAACAGAAGAGGACAAGAAAGGCAAAGAAGCAACCATAAAAATTGAAGAGAAACCACAGTCTTTGCAGATGAAGAGATCTTCTACACGGCGGTCTTCCTCTCAACAAGCATCACAGCATCTTGGGAATGCCACTGAACCAACTACAAGCCCAGCAACCAGTGCAAAACCCAGTCCCACCAACCCTGCAGTGCGTGGTATGCATCTCAATATTTTCTTGTATTGTTCTATATTTGTATTTCTCTAAGAAAGTAAGTTGTATCACTATGATAACATGCCAACAGTTTTCACTTTTTCTTTATAATCAAGCTTTTTATTATTCCAGTAATTAAGAGATTTACAGTTGATAAAATTAATTCATACCAAACCAATTTTTCCCTTTTTTACAAATATTAATTTTTAATGTAGTGTAGTCTATTTCTGAAATTGTTGATTTTCTTTTACTACCGTATAGGCTTGTTATTTTTATTACATATCTGTAAATTAGTACCCATCCTCTTGCCAATAATTGAAATATATTCTCGAGCACCTCTGGTTCTAGCATCTTCAAATCCTTCAAACAAATATGTTTGAACACCACATAATGTTTTTACTTATATAAATTAGGGAAGAATAGCTGTTTTTGTAATAAAGGAGGCTCAAATATATTATTTATCAAGTGGGTTTTAGTCTTCCTGTATCATGTTTTTGTTATAACATCATATACAGGGCGTTCGCCGGGAAACGCAACCCTCCCAGTCTGTTGCCGTCGGCAACTTGCTCGGTCAGCGGGGCCAGCGGTTCCCGCCACACGATACCGTGAATCACCGCACTGTTTAACACCTCCGCTGCCCCAACAGTGCAGTGGCACAGTATAATGGGACCCTTACATGGTTAAGAACGGTTTCTTTGCATTGTAGCTAGTTTGTGACTTCAGTCTCTTATTAATCAGTGTTGTGAATAAACGTTTCTTTGCGGTTTGGCTGGTTTAGGGCTTCATACTCTTACTAATCTGTACCGTGTTTGAGTGTGAGTAAAATTATGGTACGTTACAGTTTGCAACAAAGAATATTTCTCTACGATACATATGTGAAGAAGAAGTCGTTTAAAAAGTGTCGCAGTAAATTTCGTCGCGAATATCCTGGCGCTTTACTGCCAGCTAAATCAACAATTCTGCGTCTGGTTAAAAAAGTAAGAGAAACGGGTTCATTTTTTAACAAAAAGAGACTGTCGGTCAACCGTATTCTCACAGAGGAGAAAATTGACGATATCGCTTTTCGACTAGAACAGTCACCCAAAAAATCATTAAGTCAGTTAGGGCAGCAGGCAGGCGTATCTAAGACGTCAGCTTGGAAAGTAACAAAGCTAGTTCACTTAAAGCCGTACAAAACAATTGTGGTGCATAAAATTACAGAAATAGACCAGGGGCCTAGGATTAGATTTTGCAACTGGTACCTGCAGGGTGTCCACGATGGCACTGTTGATCCGCAGCTGACGTTTTTCTCTGATGAGGCCTGGTTTCATCTGAGTGGTTATGTTAACGCTCAAAACAGTCGACACTGGAGTTCAGAAAAACCAAATACTCTACTCCAACTGCCATTGCATGACTTAAAAGTGGGTGTTTGGTGTGCGATTAGTGCTTCGAGAATCATAGGTCCAATTTTCTTCCGTGAAACTCATACTTCCGCAAGATATATCGAAAATATTGTGAAACCGTTTTTCGAGAAACTTACTGAAGAAGAAAAATTGTACTGCTATTTTCAACAGGATGGGGCGACAGCTCACACCGCTAGAAATTCACTTGCTGCACTTGACGAAGTGTTTTATGATCGTGTAATCAGCCGTGGGTTGTGGCCCGCCAGATCACCGGATTTAAACCCTTGTGACTTCTACCTTTGGGGTAAACTTAAGGGTAAGGTGTACGAAGGAAATCCTCACACATTGGAAGAACTTGAGGAAAAAATCTATCAAGTAATAATGTCCATTGACAAAGGTGAAATCCAGCGTGTGTCTCGAAATATGTTCAGAAGATGTGAAATGTGCATTACACAAGAGGGTCAACACTTCCAGCATCTTTTATAAGGTAAGCTAATGAATTACGACACATTTAAATGCTTAGCACATACAAGTTTATGAAGCGTAATTATTGTGAAATAGTCCGCGGCCGACGGTCGAACAATGCCGGAAGCTGATCGCTCGCTCGCCGGGAGCAGTTTCTTCCTTGTAGCGCTAACAGTGGGTTGCGTTTCCCGGCGAACGCCCTGTATTTTTGTATTGGCCTTATTCTACTCATTTGATTAAACTTTTCTTTTTATTGAGGTCAGTAATAAGTTCTTTTGATAAATAGTCATTGGCACCTAAACATTTTTTAACACCACATCACACATAAGTTTTTATTAACAGTTTGCATGACAGTTTTTATAATGGATTTTTGAAATGCATAATGCAGTTCAAATGTTTTTTTTATTACTTCCATTTAATGTTGAAATTTTTGGGAAACTTTGTCATTTCCCTGCAATGTATGCTGTGCGTAGATTGGGTACTCAGCATTTTCAGCCAGTGTTATGTTATATACATTGTATTTATAAGTTTCTTTCTTTCATTATAAGTAATGTTTTCTTTGAAAGAAAGAGATACAACAGGGTATACTAAACACTGAAACTCTACAACCTCAGCAGTGAAAATCCTTAAATATTGCCTACTTTGTTGTTTGTTTCTAAAGTCAACTTAAATTCAGTGTCTTAATTTTTTTTTCTTTCAATGTGAGAAAATCAATGGCTGAGATTGAAAGATGTAAATGAATTAATTTGTTTTTAAAATAATGTGATTCCATTGCAATGTTGTTTTGGCATAACCAACTGTATGTAAGTCTGGCATTGTACTTTCAGGTCTTTTGGCACCGAGTTCTGTGGTTAAAGATGCAGATTCAAGTGATGAGCCTGCAGAAACTACTGGTTAGTAGTAGAATTATGGTTTTCATTCTTCAAATCTAGTTGATTGCTTATTATATTGAGTGTAAGATATTTAAGAAATGAGTCATTCACATGTTGACTGTGTATTATGGAGAAACTGGAAAGGTAAGTAGTATGTAAACACTATATCCAAATGGGTACATATGTTATTGCCTTTTTCTGTCATTAGCAACAATAAATGCATACAAGAAAGAGAAAGCTATAATTTTTTTTTGGTACATTTGAATAAAAATTCTTGTGGAACTAAACGAGTGATTCCATTAATTAAACATGACATTTCGGCAACAAAGTGACTATTAACAGTGGTCACAGAGACCTAAGTCATCAACACGCTGTGCTTTCTCAGACTCACGTGGCTAGTTTTCCAAGAATTTTATTCAAAGCAATCATTGCTTTCAATAGATCATGACAGGATGCTGTAGGTTACTTAACAGCCAAAAATTCTATTGTGAAAGAAGATTCTTACAGAAAGAAGAGACAGGATGTTAGGTCATATTTTGAGAGGTGGAGGGAGGATTGGTTAACTTGTTAACAGTCAAAGGTAAGAGCTGTAGAGGAAGACAGAGATTAGAATATATGAAGCAAATAATTGAGGACTTGGGTTGTAAGATGTATGTTGTTATGAAAAGGTTAGCACAAAATAGAAAGGGATTTAGCATTGCATCAAAACAGCCGAGAAACTGATGACAGAAAGAAAGAAAGAGTGGTGCACCAACAAGTGATATCTATGCCTAGAGATAAATCTTCCTATTTCACTTGTTAGCATACTCTTTTGTAAGGTAAACTGACAGCTAGTTGGCTTTCAAGCTAGGCGTGCCTTTGATTCATATATTGTAAATCACGGGAATCAGTTGGATAATGTTGACTGTTTTCCAAATCATTTAACATATTTTAACAAAAGTGGGATTGATTTAAGTAAATGAATTTTAAATGAAATAAAATCGCTAAATGATTACTGTATATAAAAAAAAAAAATATTTGGCAGTATGGGGATTAGAACCCGCGTTCACAAAATGGGAATTAAGCGCCTTACTGCATACACCACGCTGAAGCTTTTAAGAAATGTACTAAAATTATAATATTTATAAGATATTCACATATGTTTGAGCGTTAATTTCTCGATATCTATGGCTCATTTTGAAGAAATAATTGTGACACAGACATGTGGAGTAAATACCCTTCAACATATACTCGGGGGATCGAAATCCGTTTTGAACAGGTCTGATGATTCCCAAGTAAGACATTTATTGCACAGGATTTTAGTATGAAGAGCAACTGAAAATGGTTTACTATGAAAGATGAGGAAGGTTGTGGGGAAATTCAAACGGAACAACAGTACGAGTTACAGGAAAAAGGTGTGGTAGAAGAAAACTAGATATCAAATGCACAGAAAGGTCTTATACAATTTCAAAGGGCAAAAATGAAGTAAATGCCCTTCTTGATTCCAATAACCATGATCATTACAAAATAACATTCCAATTGATTATTGTATCAGTAGGACTAGAAATACTGAAGACAAAAAGTATTATCTTCTGTGAAACATTGCATTGTTGAAGTCAGTATTAAGTATTTGAGATTATTTGTAATCTTTAGTGTTGTAAAGGATCTTTCCTCAGTATCCTCATGGTAACAAATTATTTGTATAACAAAAAAGGAAAAAAAAGTTTCATGCATTCAAAAAATAATACTGTTTCTAGTGCCAGTGCCTCCACCAGCAAGACGTGGTCGACGACGCAGGAAACCTGGGCGACGTCCTAATAAAGAGAGCTTGACAACGCTGGTGACACCTGATGGGTCTCATGAAGGTGTTGACGTTACTGCTACTACATCATCTACTCCTGCGAAGTCCTCATCCTCTGGACAGTTACAACAACAACTGTCTGCATCAGACTTGCAGTCTAGTAAAGGTAAAAACAAGTGCTAGTTCCTTTTGAACAAGTCATATGCTGCATGTAAGATTGTTTAAATATAACTATCCAGGCAGTTTTATTCGTAGCTCGCTATTTCCTAAAGCTCAGACAAAGACATGCATTATTGGCAAATTTGTTTTTGCTGGGTTTGTTATATTGTTGGCATTAAAAAACTTCTCCATTGTGTTTTTCTGGATGAATTTTTTTTTTTTTTTTTTTTTGCTCTGACAGGGTTGATCCTTAATGTTCCAGGCAGCATTTTGGTGTCAAGACAACAAACAAATGGAATTTATTATTTGAGTAAAAATTAGTGACTTAAAACATTAGGGCCGTGGGGTCCATATTACTTTTTATCACCTTTAACCATGTTTTCATGGATGCAAAATTTAAATTTTTTTGGTGTGTTTTAGATTTATGCTTTTATAACATTTTGAAAACCTTATGTTGAAAGTCTATAATGAAGCTTTACTTGATATAAGGCATAAATTCTCAATTTTGATTGAAATATCTGGGCATTCAATTTACCTCATTTCCAGTGAAGGGATTTGGGGATGTTTGTGAAGTCATTTTGTTTTATTGATTAATTGGCAAACATTTAAGTTGCTGCACAGTACACCGCTCTCATCGCTGAACCTATTCAATATTTCTCAACCTGTGGTCCATCAAGAAAGGTCAGGTGGTTCGTAGAAAGACATTATGATTAATTTGATTAGTAAATATTTGGTCTGTTTAATATTTAATTAACTTTTAATAGGTCTTTTACAATTTCATAACTGAGTTTCAGTTTGAATTGCTTTTAGATATATGTTATGATAGTACAATACAATATGTCGTAAAAGTTAATAATATACACATAGTTTTTAAAAAATTAGGCTCTTATATGTTAGCGGTCCACAGGATTGTGACATTTTACTGGTCCTTGTGTTGAAAAAGGTTGAGTAACGCTGCTTTTTAGATTAATGTGGAATCTGAACCGCGTAGCATTGTAGCATAATTCCATCCATACAGCTAAGTTTTCCGGACATGAAGATCGGTTTAGGTGCCTATAAAGATTTCAGTAATCATTGGGATTCAGACCCCAACCCTAACCTGCTAGAGCATTCAGTGAAGTTATATAACAAACACTTATAACTGAAGCAATGCTTTATGTATCATTTTGCTTAGGAGAAGAATTTACAGTCTAAGTAATAATTTGGACACTGTAAACCATGTACACGTTATAAACCATGTTTTTTTAAGAATCCTGTAGTTTGTAAATAAAATAAACGTTATATTGGTGTTAGTTTTGCACATAAATGACCGAATGCATGATTAATAATAGTTGAAGGAAATTTTTTATGGATTGCATGTGAATTTGAAATACCAAGCATGATTTTTTATTGTTTTGATGTACTTGATTAAGATGCTTAGCTTCCTTCCTGAAATATCATTGTTTTTTGGAAACACATATATCCGTTCAGTGACTTCTGTCAGTAATGCATATAACAGGAGAAAATATTTTATTAAATAAGAGGACTTCAACAATCATTTCTGAATGTAAGCCTATAAGTGAATCAAAGCAATATTTCCTCTATCATTTATTCCTCAACTTTTTCAACTTGTAAAAGAAACCTACATTTATTTTGAATGTTATTGCTTTGTTTTTGTATATAAGAATTGCAGTTGTTATATGTTATAGTTACAAAGCCTTGAAATGGAGTTGTTTATGTAATGTGAAATTAGAATAACTTTCTTCCTGGTAGCTGTTCTCCTCCTCCACGTGTTCAAAAAGACTGTCAGTGGAAAGAGAAGCATATTTATTCAGCAGTAATAGTAGTAGGAATTTAACATGTATCATTACACTTCTGTTTTTTTACTTCATAATGAAAATCAGTAAGATATCAGAAGAATAAGTCAGTTCTCTTGTGGTCTAATTTTTGCATTTCAATGTTTGGATATTTCTAACATTTCTGTTTGTTGGACTGCTCTGCAGTGTAGTGGCTAGAGTGCTCGACCTCCACAGCAGAGGTCCCCTGTTCTAACCCTGGTGACTCCATGTGGAGTTCGTGCTGCACCTTACGGAGTTGGGACAAGTTTTCTCCAGGTGCTCCATTTTCCTTTGCTTGTTCCACCATTTGACCATTAGCTGATTCATCGTAATACATTTTATCATCTGTAGCCTGAAATGAACTAAAGAAATAGCGTTTTTACTTGTATGTTATTTTTCTTTAGCTATGATTCCTGATTTTGCTATTATACCTCCTTTTACTAAGATTCTTTATATTGGATTAACCTCAGTGAACTGCAGTTGTTGGAGACTTGTTTTCTCTTAAAGAAATAGAACAGCTTGATTAAATTTTATTGAGTTCATTATTAAAATTTTTATTTTTTTGAGTAAAGTTATGTTTGATACATCAGTATTCTAACATGTGCTAGGGGAAGACTGTGCATAAATGCGATTTGAGTCTCTGTTTGACCAGATGCTTCTTTTCAATTATTTTTTTCAGTTAATGAAATTTTTTTAATTTAAGTCACATAAGCTTTTTAGATCAGAATGGTAGTAAATACTGGACATTTCTTGATGTTTTTACATTTTGACCAGAAACTTTATATATCGTATCCTTATTGAATAAAGTTGTAGTTATAGTGGATGATTCGGAACAAAGTATAACTAAAATTTTTCACGTGTGTGCATTTAAATACTAGTATTTTTAAGAACCATTACCCATACTGAAATTTCTACATAATTTTTTTGGATTAGATTCTTGTTTCCTACATTCTTAATAGCAATAGAGAATTTAATTTTGGTGTAAAATAAATATTTGTAATAATTAAGTAAGTTTGCTTTATGACCTTTAGATAAAATATAATGTTAAAAACTAATTAACTTGGATTCTGCAAAGCATATGACTAATGCTTTTGTGCTTGAGCTTAATCACTACCATATTTTCTATTTCTAATTTTTTTGTCAAGCCATCTATCCTCTTTCATACATAACCAAAAACAATAAATGCGTCATCATTTTAAAGCCTAAGTTCTCCACTTTGGTAATATCATTAATTAAGAAAGGTTTTTTTTTCTTTTCTTTTCTTTTCCAAGTTCAACCCACATAAATAGCAAAATTACAAACAATTAAGGTCATGGCTATGCGATAGTTCATACTGCTAGGCTTTGCTGGCATTGATAAGCAGTGATTGCATTACTGCTACATTAGTGCTGGTTATTTCATTTGACAAATAAAACATGTTTGTTACAAAATGACATAATTTGAGTCTAGCTGCTAGGCTTCGTTGGCATCAATAGGTTGTTGTTGTTTGGGCTTTATGGTGCATCAACAGTGAGGTCATTAGTGCCCAGGTATCGATAAGGAGTGATCGCCTTATTGCTAGATAGCAGCAGGTCATATAACAGAGACATGGATAAGGGAGCGTGCATAAACCACATAGCTCCATTTTGCCATCCTGTGAACCCCCCCCCCCCCCCCCCCACATGGCTTTTGCCTCTACCCCTCCCCACGTAGCTGGTAGTTTTTTTCCCTTTTGATTCCAGAAGACATTTTGTATTGTTTCCTCTTGTCAGACTATTGTAAATTACATACGGAGATAATTAACATATGCTGTTGTGAGTTCTGTTCCTCATTTTAACTGTGAAAAATGTTATGAAAGGAAAGCTGTGTGGCCTAGCTCGGAACCCCCTCCCCCCACGTAGCCCAGTGTAGCCTTCCAGCCTCCCCCCCTCCCCCCAGACTAAGCCACATAGTTAGTGCACGGTCCCTAAAACTGTGTGTGTTTTCTAGAATAAGGAGATTTTCGGATATTTTTGTTTCTGTTCAGGAAACATTTCTTCGTTTCTAATTGGCTCGCAAGACGTTTAAGTGTTTTGCTGCATATCTATTTCAGTTGACAAATAGACAATTACTATGGTTCTTCTTTCATCCTACTATAAACTACCACCCTAGTCAGGGAGCATCCATAAACCACGTAGCTGCATTTTGGCCTCTTTGTGTAATGCCTTCCCCTCCCCCCACGTAGCCCGATGTGGTTTTTGCCCCTCCCCCCCCCCCCCTCCCCACGTAGCACACAACTTTTTCCCTTTTGATTCCGGAAAATGTTTTGTACTGTTTTCTCTTGTCAGGCTATTGTAAATTACATATGGAGATAATTATAAGAAGGAAATAAATATTCGCATGCTGTTGTGTGTTCTGTACCTCATTTTAACTGTGAAAAATAATATAAATGGAAAGCTACGTGGCCTGGCTCAGAAACCCCCCCCCTTTCTCGTCCACAAAGTGCAGCATAGCCTTCCAGCCAACCCCCTCCCCCAGACCGAGCCACGTAGTTTATGGACGTTCCCTTATTCATTGTATATCATTTGCTAAATTTTTGCACAGACCATCTAGTTAACACTTTGACTGCTCCAGACGTGTTAACGCGCCTGGCTACTACTGCGCCCAGGTGCTCCAGACGTCTATACATGCGCCACCTTCCCGCTCTGTCTGTGTATACATGTCGGGCCGCTCGGGTCCCTGTGTGCTCTGCACGCGTTAACACGCTAGCCTCTTATCGGCCTATTCATGAAGCCATATTTCCAGCCAGGGTGGTTAGTTGTTTTCCTCATTCGGCCCTTGAGCGTTGGCAGCTGTGATCTAA
Organism: Vandiemenella viatica; assembly: GCA_031002005.1. Taxonomy (NCBI): domain Eukaryota; kingdom Metazoa; phylum Arthropoda; class Insecta; order Orthoptera; family Morabidae; genus Vandiemenella; species Vandiemenella viatica. The sequence goes on from CM061914.1 coordinate 93,465,084, forward strand.
TTTGTGTTGCTCTTTTCCTTTTAGTTTTTGCTGAGAAAATGGCACGCCGTCATGTTTGTACAGTGGAAGAAATCAAGGAGATTCTTTGATCTCTTTGATATGGATGACATTGATGACCCTTCGATAGGATCTTGACATAATATTCCTAGGCCGTGTACATCATCTAGTGGAAAATGACCATTTGTCTCCACCAGATGTGAAGATTCTTCAGAATTTGAAGCTACAGATAGTGAGGGCGAAATGTGTGGAAAAAGAAAATGCTTTAGTGATGCGTTTGACCACATGTGCTTGACAATTAAGCTGCAGGACACAAGTGTGGATTAGGTTAACATTCCAGCAGTTTGTCATTTTTTATGATATTTCTAACAGAATATCATATGATATCTATTGCTGATGAGACCAACAGATACACGAGAATCAATTCACACTATATTTTCACTATGAAGAGGTTTAAAAAGTTCTTTTTCCACATTCTTGAACACTGCATTTTAAATGCTCACGCTCTTCACAGAGTAGTAACCGGCCGAAAAATGCCAGTTGCAAAGATTCATCTGTCTCAGGTAAGGGGGCATCCATAAATTTAAATTACGTGAGGTGTTTTTCAGGGTTTCCACACCGACCCCCCCCCCCCCTCCCGTCTTGTAAGATCAGGTCCATGAGACCCCCCCCCCCCTTTCCCTAGAAATCGCCCTCACAACTTTTTGAGACTTTTTTTTTATTTAGGTCTCAACCTTCCAAAGCTGCACTTTTCGCGAAAATACATCGACTTTCACATCATTTTTAGACTTTTTTTTAGTTCTACAGTTCAAAAAATCTCATGCAAGATTTCCGTTGACCCCCTCTCCCCCTTGGTAATATTTCTTCGGACCCCCCCTCCCCCATTTCACGTCACGTAATTTATGGACGCCCCCCTTAGACAACTCGTTGAAGCATATACCACAGAACAGAACAAACCTAGCAATGGAAGACGCTCTGATAAGGAATATCGTCAAGGATTTACGGGAGACATTTTCCAAATTTCATTCATATTGAAAATTCAAAGAAGAGCATGCCAATGCGTAAATGCGCTGTATGTTCGAAACAGAAAGTGCGTCGAGAAACCAATGCAGAACATGTAATGTATCACTGTGTGTTGTACCATTTTTCAAGGCTTATCACACAAAAAGAATTACTAACCATGGGTAACTGCAGAGTAATAATTATATTACATTTATACGCCTCTGAAACTAAACGAAATACAAAAAAAAAAAAAAAAAATTATAAATCCCGGGTAAAAAAGATGGCTGGAAAATATATGCAGAATTTGTGAAAGGTATTCAGAAAGGTTCTCTCCATATAAATTACTACGCTCACAAACTATAAACATTTCAGTTGCTATTTAGTACATGAAGTACCCGCATGTTTACTTATGCAGACATTCACTTTTGGAGGAACTTAAAATTGAAAAACTTTGGATGTTATATTAACAGCATTTATTTTGTATCTGCGGGTTCAAATTGCAGAGCGACAGCAGAAGAACGTCACACACAATGCACCGGACATATTCAGTACACAGCGGTCCGGTCGAATACGGCATTCCAGTGCAGGTAAACAGCTTAGGCCTACACAAAGCAGCACTCAGCTAGGGCTCGGCCGGGCAAACCGTAGCAGTTAAAGGGTTAATATTAAAGAAAACTATATGTTTGCACTATTTGGATTGTGAGAACATCAAGAACAGACTGAATTAAAGAATTGAAGTAACTTAAATTCTGCTGGGTTGTGTATCTTTTAGCTTAGTTAAATTTGTTTGTATTAATTAAACCTCCGCCTCTAAGATCTGAAGAATGACTGATGTTAAGCACTGTGTAAGGTCATATGCTTCATAAACTTATGATCTCATGTTCATTACGTGCAGTTATTTACAGTTTTAATAAATGCTGCAGTAGTTCTAGTCTAGTGAATGTGTAGTGAACAGAGTTGTTCGCTTGGCTAAGAATTACATATTTGTTAATTATGAAATGAGGACGGCAAGTTGAATGTTAAGAAACCAGACAGAGGCATCGACCGAGGATTTGGAGCACTGACAGTTAGTAAAAAGTGCGTAATGGGCTGGTAAAATAGTACGGATGACGGCATTGATCAGCCTCATCATTGGTCTACCATTGGCCCCTCCACTTTGGGACCGTAGTGGGAGGTTGTGTAAAAACCTCTGCACGGGCATCGAAGAGTGTCTTGTCTTCATAGTAAATAGTGTACATAGTACATGTTTACGAAATCATTCACCCTGATGATCCTACCACAAATGTCTCACTGCGATCCAAGATCGACTTCTATGATCGATCCTTACCCATTAGCTCTGTCCTCTCATCGAATCTGGCCAAGTCTTCGCTCGGCCTGCTGCCAGGTTCGCCATGGGTCCCCATAGGTTTACCGATGTCCAAGCAAATAAAACGATGAAGCTAAAAATATGTGTAAAGTCTGGCAATATCATTTATGAACCCGAAATCAATCCAGTTGAATGCCAGGATTGTTCCTAAAAAATTTCCACTGTGAATTTCTTTTCCATTCTTTGTCTCCTACCCTCTCCCACCTCTAATGACCTCAACGTCGACAAGGCATAAAGCCAAAAGAAGTACAGATCTGTTACATAATGCTGCTATGCTAATTGATTATAAAAATCATAGTGATAGGATAAAAAAATGAAAAGAAAAAAGAAGAAAAAAATGATTGCAGCAGAATAGCTCTCAGATGCTAATGCAGATTTTTAAAACACTCAAATGTCGGGTACTTGGCTACTGAAAATTATCATGAGAAATCTGACCTGTCCATTGGATAATTGTTACTGCAACAGCAACCACAGAACTTGCCTCTTGCCTCTAGGAGTTAGAAAAAGCATAAATTCACTAGTTACATAGGAAAGTTGGGTAAGAAACTGCAAGATATCCTTTGAAGTTGTCTGATGAGCAGATAAGCGAGAATTTGGTATTACTGGAAAACTAGGTGATTTATTTGCTGTGCAATAAGAAATTTTTATCATTAATACATTTTTTCAGCTGAGCTTGTATGCCTCCATAATTTAATAGAACTGCCATATCTCACCCTGTGCAATAACTGATAAAATGAAAGTAATACTTAAATTTCATTGGTGGGTTATTAAAGTATGTGTTATAAATTTAAAAAAAAAAAATTGGATTTGAAAGTGTGGCTTTAAAAGATGCTTTTCTATGGAGTGTACTGATGAACTTAAAACAGTTTCCAGTAAAGTCCTGATTAGGTACTACATTATAACTATTCAGATAAAGGTAGAGAAAGGAACTATTACTATTCACAGAAGACTGATGAAACTAAGGTAAATGGAAGTGGCTTCTAGGCAATACAAATAATGAAGGAAAGGGAAATTAACCCACCAGATACCAAAGTTATTATCTCAATATACCAAATATATTATCTTAGACATTGCCGATATATCGATAGTCTGCTCCTTAGCCGTTTCCCCACCTTTCCCCCCCACTACCTAGCTAGTAATTGGGTGACGTTCCATGTGTGCACGTGTACGGAGCCTAGTGGCCCTGTAAGACAAACAGCCTATGGTGGGGTGTGGCATAAACTGGTGTCTTAACTGTGATCTTGCAAACCTAATGAATTGCAGTACTGACTAAGCTCTTAACACAGTCACCACCGTAGTTTTAACCAAGAAACTAGGGAAAGGTGATAGTTCAATGATGAAAGTTCACTTCTGATATGATGAGTATATTCTTCAAAATGTTACAAAGTCAAAGTACTGCACAGGCAATCAGACAACCTTTCCAAATTTGACTACAGATTCGACTGACCATTCGAGCACGACCGAACCCCACGCTACCACGATTTCTTAGTTATATGAATTTTCAGAATAAAACTTCCCCATGCTGACAAAATTTCTACCGATGTTAAACAAACTAGCAGTTTGCCGCACCACGAGCCCAGAGCTGGCCACCTTACTACATAATGCGTCTACATTGACTAACTGCTGCTTCTAGAATGGGCGAGCTTAGGCTATGGAGGGGGTATATATAGGATCGCCTCTTCTTGGACCGTGAGAACTTCCTTATCTTGACTTTCCCAGGGATTTGATACGATAGCTGATCAGTTTCTGACAAATGTTACGAATCTAATTTGATCATGACAGTAAAAATAATTCTAGCTCTCTGAAATTTTGGTAGTAGCAAGATATTATTACAAATGTCAAATTAAGTTATTATAAAAATTTTTGTAATTTTAACAGTTTAGCCAGAAAAGAGTCGTAAAGATGTGATTGCCATAACTTCCGAAATATTGCTCCTATTGAGCTGAAACAAATTTGATTCTACTCTCCTATTGCTCATCTAAACTCCGATGTTAACTAAAGAATTTTACCTATTTTTGAAAGTGGTCTAAAACTCGAAAACAAAATTTAATGTCTTAAAATATTCTGAATATCGACTTTAAAATAACTCTAAACAAATTTCCCTAATGAAAAACTATTACTGTAAAAATTTGGAATCTCTAAGTCTATTCCCTGATTTATTACGAATTTTTATAAATATCACTCCACCCAAACGCCGAGCAATTGCATCATCTCATCCAAGCGCTTACTCGCGCCAAAACCCATTTTATTTTATTACTATTAAATGCTTTTATATTTTGAAACAGAACTTTTCCAGAAATCTTTATTTTTAAATAAACTTTACTCTGAATATAATTTCTTTTCATGAATCCCCGAAAAAGACTGAAATATCGAACTTTTACCTAAATCGCATGTCTGGCTATATCAAATTATATTCAAAAAACGATCTTTAGACTGCATGGAACTTTCTAAAATTTTAATATGTTATTTAAATCGAAATTATGATGCTTTCTATGTGTCATTTGATTTCTTAACGGTTTTCGAATAGCTAAATACTTCGATTTTAGAGTGGAAAATTACGTGATAAAATTCTAAACCGGCAAATCACTTTTAAACATACTCAGACTTTAAGTAAGGTCTTTTAACAACAAAATTAATCATCTTCTGGCTATATATTTACCTAAACATCTTTTGAACTAAAGAAATATCTTGATTTAGTGAAACTAAATGAAAGTCAAATACTACATCTTCAAATCTGAGGTTAAGTTTCTTAACAGCTGTTTAAATGAATTTAACTATTGAATTTACTGTCAACGCTTGAATAAATACTTATCTAGGACCTATTGCTGGGAAATATTATCAAAATTTACTATAAAAATGAATTTAAAAGTGTGGTCCCATATACTTCGATTGAACTCGCTATCACAGCAACTAATTTCGTTATGCGAAATTCTAAGATGTGTTACAGCCCGTATATCTACCACTGAAGAAGGCAGTTGCCGAAAATTATATGTATTTGTTTTTCCTCCTTAGTGTTTTAATTAAGTCTTTTCTCTCATCACAGCTGTCAACTTTGGTATGTGGTGGGTTAATTTCCCTTTCCTTCATTATTTATATCGGCTAGAAGATGCTTCCATTTTCCTTGGTTTCATCATTGTTGTCTAGTGGCCATCTTAACGTGTTTGTCCCGCTTGTTCCTTTTTCATGTTCTATTACTTTTCAGTTCCACCTTTCTCTTATTTTGTCTGTTCGTTTCACCATATTATTTCGCAATGCTTGGTTCCTTCCAAAGTTTCCGCCATTCTGTTTGTTTTTCTCTGGCATCAGATCACTTCCCGACAATTGACACCTGCTCCAGTATTTATATTTTTATCTCTGTTTATCATGCTACTTTGGTATTCTTCCATTATTAGATTACAAATATTTATCCCAATTACCTTCTAAACCAGCTGCTTATATTTATGATCATTTCTGGCTGATACTCTGTTTATCGATATACTTCGGCCCAATTATGGTTTTTTTTTTTTAGTTGTCACCTATTTACTTTCAGGACGAGAACACTGTCCGAAAACTTCCCACGGGTCTTTCATAGAGTGATTCACTTGCCTTTTTTCCTGTTTATTGGTTTTTCTCATATTAACCTATAAACTTTTGTGTTTTGTTAGATCTTACTGTGCTTTTTTGTGGTCCAGGATATTATTAGCATTGGAATCTCAAGTAAATCATACTTCTGCTTAAGCCCATTTAAACTTTTTTTGTTTTGACGTTTATACTTGCCGTTTTTGACGTTGTAAGTAGTTTTATATATATATATATATATATACACACATACTTACCAGGAAATAACAGGAGCTAATTAAAAAATGGATTTTCAAAAAAAGGGATAGTGAAATGAACCACCACTTACCTTAGATGATGATGTCATGGGGTGAACACATAAATAAGCACAAAACACAGGGAAAATGATGAATATTTCAAGACTTGGCTCTTCGTCAACAGGAGAAAATCAAGGAGGGAGTGTGGCGTAGGAGACCGTTTCACGGAATGACTGTTAGTCAGGAACATGGTGGGGGTAAATTCAAACAGAGGACAGGGAGAGGGGGGCAGTGAATGGGAGCTAGTACCTGAGAATGCAAAATGTTACAAAAAGTGTGGAAAAATATATTCAAATGTTCATAACATAAATTATAGAAAGTAAAAGTAAATAAGTAAACAAAATAAAATTTAAAAAATGTAATGATAATAATAAAAGAATCTATGTAGTTAAACATCACCTCTGGTATGTGGTGGTTCAATATGCTGTAGACAGTGGGCATGGAGGCAAGTAGAGGGTAGAGGGAAGGAAAAGTACTAACTGGGTATTATCTCAAATTGAGACCAGGAGGTTGCCTTGTGCCTAGCTTGTATTGGTAGGCAAGTTCCTACCTTCTGAGTTCAGAGGAGCTGCTGTTGTTTGGGAGGACTCTGATAGCACAGACCGTGAAACAAGAATTGAAATTATTTGTGTCTTGGGAGATGTAATGGATAGCTACTGGATGTTTTGGATTCCGAGTGAAAACTGTCTGACGGTGGTCATTCATTCTAATGGCTAATGGATTGGTAGTCAAACCTATGTAGGAAGCCAGGCAGTTTTTGCAGGTTAGCTAGTATATTGCGTGGGATGTTTCACAGGTGGCGTGTCCTATGATAGGATAGTTCTTGCCAGTGATAGGGTTGGTGAAAGTGGTGGAGGCATGGTAATTGTCGCACATCTTACAGCGGGGGAAGGATCCTTGGGGCTGTATGATGGGACGACTAAGACTGTGTTTGTGGACTAGTAGCTGGCTGAGGTTGGGAGGCCTGCTGAAACAAGTTCTGGGAGGGACAGGGAGGATTTTTGGAAGAATGGATCCAATTTCTGGGCAGGTTACTAGGAAATCATAACCCTGCTGCAGAATTTTATTGATGGATTCAATCCCAGGGAAGTATTGTGTAACCAGGACTGGACTATGGTTGGGTTCATAGAGTTTGAAGCAGTCAGCAAGGTGGCTCGTGAAAGTTGCTTGTGAACCAAAGCTGGGGGATAATTGCGGGATACCAATGCTTGTGAGATGTTGTTTGAATATTCCATTAGGGATTTCTGATTGGAGCCTCGAATGCCAAGACTGTAGGGGAGGGAATGTTTGGTATGAAACAGATGGCAGCTGTCAAAATGTAGATACTGCTGTGAGTTTGTGGATTTGGTGTGGACTGAGGTGCTGAGGTGGCCATTGGAAAGGGACAGGTCCACATCCAAGAATGTGACCTGGGTTTGGGAGTAGGTCTATGTGAAATTCAGCGAGTTATTAAAGGTATTTAGATTATCCAGAAAATTTAGAAGGGTGTTATCTCCATGTGTCCAGATCATAAAAATGTCATCTATGAACCTCAGCCACAGGATGGGTTTGAGGGGGACGTTCTCCAAAAACATCTGTTCCAGGCGCCCATGAAGAGATTAGCATAAGAGGGGGCCATGCGAGTGCCCATGGCAGTGGCACGGGTTGGTGGTAGCTATTGCCTTCAAAGGAGAAGTAATTGTTGTTGAGTATCAGTTCAGCCAAGATGGTGAGGAAAGATGTACTGGGGCTGTTGGGAGGGCGTTTATCCAGAAAAAATTCCATGGCACTAAGGAAAGTGTGTAAAGTGATGTGACATCAATGGTTACCAGTATGGAGTTGGAAGGAAGTGGTGTGAGTATGGTGGAAAGATGAAAAGAAAGTGTTGTGTATCCTTGATGTGGGAGGGGAGCTGAGAGACTATAGGTTGTAGGTGCTGGTCCACCAAAGCAGAGATTCGTTCAGTAGGAGATCCATAAGCTGCAACAATGGGGTGTTCCGGATTGCCAGGCTTATGGATTTTTGTAAGGAGGTAAAGGGTAGGTGTGTGTGGATTTTGAGGAGTAAGGGGAAAGATTGAGTGTGGGGTGAGACCTTGGAGGGGCCATTGAACTGTACATATTCCTGTATTTTTTGGTGACATCTGGTGTGGGATCTTCAGCAAGGTCAGGTGATCTGTATCATCAAAATGTCTATGGGGTATAAAAGCAACCTAAGACTTGTGCAATTGGAAGAATCTGGAATAGCCAAGCTGCTGTTGAAGAAGTACATGAGGTAGAATTTAAAAAGACGGTCATGTTGTTCAGAACCAGTACCTTCTCGGACTGTGTTGTAAGTGAGGCATTGGATATGGCTTAGCAATAAGAATGTCAGCAGGGATGTCAGGTTCAACCCAGTCATAGCAAATCTGTGGTATGATTGAGATAAAGCGTCATGCCTGGATGTAAAGAGATCAAATGATATAGCCTAGACTTTTTAGTGAGCTGTGGATAAAGCATAGTGCTAGTGACAATGCCAAAACAGACATACAAATGATCTACAATGGACTGTTTATTCAGCCTTTTTGCTACGAGACAAACAGATTGAGTGTGGGCATTGTTTGTGACTGAGGTCAGGTATTCTGCTTACTAAGAGCGTGAAACCAGGCAGGCCAATTGAGACAGGAACAGCAGGCTTATAACCATCAGAAGTAACACAATACCTGGAGAAACTTTGTTTTTGCATAACATCGTGTGGTTGGTCTTCTCTGAAGATTACAATGTAAGAATACTAGAGATAGCTTTCTTATACTTAATATTTTCTATCCTTTTCCTCTTGTGGTCAAAGAACTTTGCGCAACCATACCATTTTCTTTATGAATGAATTCAGTTGCAGTTTCTATTGGCTGATCTTTGGTTTGTGGCACTTTCTGTGTTAATTTGTAGTATATAAGGTGGGTCACCCGCAACACCAGGGTCCTAAGATGAAAATTTGCTGTCATTCCTGAGGATGTATTATTTGATAAAATGTTTCAGGTAAAGCTGTTAAATATATATATCTATATATATATAATATATATATATATATATATATATATAAAGTTGTTGAAAATGCGGATACGTTGTTAGAAGTTATTACATAACAAATATGTATTTTTTTCTATTTGTTTTTATTGCAAGTGTATCTTAAAATTCATTTTCTGAGTTAAAACTGCATTCCGCATCCATATGGACTGTAAAGAACATGTAACGGCACATAAAATGATACAAAACATTCAGTTATTATGGCAGACATATTGCGTTGCGATTGTTACATTCTTATATCATGTATGACAGAGATATACATATGAGATGTTAATTTTGCATGGCCGTCGACTTAATTTCTTGTTAGAACTTAAACGAAAAGAATGCCCGTTTATGTGGACATCAATACTGGAAAAAGTTGTAAATACATACACTACGGCATGGAACTATGTTGTAAGAAATGTTTCCAATTGTGACGTTTATAATATATCAACATACCAGAAGTCAAACCATTGCTGTAATGGTAACCTCAGTGTCGAATTATTCCTATGCTACATGGTCTTTCACTTAACCTGAAACATTTTCTTAAATAATACTTCCTCAGAAAAGTGTGTGCCAAATTTCAGACCGTTAGGACATTTTCTTCTGGAAATCCTGGTGTTGCGCCCAAACCAATAAGTCTTCTATTTTTTTTTTATTTCCAACATTCTCCGCACATATAGGCCTTTTTTCAGTCTGTTGTAATAATGTTAATGTATTCAATTGTGTCCCGTTTTTGCAGTTAACTCTTTTCTCTTTTAATATGTTTAGGTTTATCGATCAATGCTGCTGTCCTCAGTTTTTTCATCGCGCTCTTTCATTTCATTTTACTTTGAAGACTTTTCTCCTTGATATTTAATTTTCTCTTCACTACACTTTGAGTATTAATTAATTTCATATATAGAATCAGGGTTGTATTACAACTGTTAATGGGTTGTTTGCTAGTTTTCTGGACTCTTTAACATTGTAAAATATTAATACCTTCATCTCTTTTTTGCCTTTTATTTTAGGTTCTTATTTGTTTGCTATCAGCAATCCTGCTGGTTGAATGTTTAATGCTTTGGTCTGAAATTTAAGACCCAGCTTCAATTCCTCGTTCAGCTATCCAAATTTTGGCTTTCCAAAGTCTCTACAGGCCATGGCTGAGCTTATTGCTCCTTGTCCCCAATCCTCTCCCATTTCTAATGGTATCTATAATCGGTATAGCTCTAATAATACTGACAATGAAAAAAATTTGCTGTCTTTGGTCAGTCTCATGAAGAATTCCGAGAAAACCATTTTTCTTTTTCCTGAAATTCTCTAGTAATAGCATTCCAGATTCCAGTGTTGATTAAATCTTACTCTTGATTTAGAAGGATAATTTTTTATTCAGTTCTTAACAACTAACTTGATAGAAGAAATTTTCTTGGGAAACTAGCCGCGTGAGTCACTTGACAACGGCAGCAGAGAATATGACTGCAGAAACGTCGTGCTAAACAAATGTTCTTGCTCGGCTAGTTTCCCAAGAAAATTTCATGCATATTCAACACTGAGAAAGGCTCCACTCTTTTATAACTAACTTGATTTCTTTGATTTAAAGTGGTATTGTCAACACCTTTATTTGAATAACATCTATATTTTAGTGTGTTGCTTCCACATGAACTATTATTTTGTTGCTAGTAACTCTTCATATATCATCACATTTCTCATTGATGAATAGTATTATTTCAGAAGCATCTTTCATACTTAAATCCAAGATTATACTACGAAAATGACCCACAATAATTTAAACCTTATCTGCTATTACTATTCTGCTCTTATTTCTCATTTTTTCAGTATTTTTTTTTCATTCAAGGGATGTCATATAATGTTATTTGTTGATTAATTATAATTTTGGCTCTATTGTTTATATTTGTATGTAACTGTTTGCAAAAGGATATATTATTTTGAATGTACTCATTTTATTTGTCAACAGATCTTGGGAGTCATTCTCTGCCTGCGACTCCTGTAAAGATGTCACCTTCCGATCAGGCACAGATGACTGTTTCTCCATCAGGTGTGAACCGCCGAACAGCTGTGTTATTTACTCGGAAGGCAGCAGCTGCTGCTTTCCGAAAATCTGATGTCAGCGCAGGCTCTAGTCCGTAAGTGAATGTTAAATTTAAAAAGATAGAGCTGTATGAAATCCCATTAATTCCTTTACCTCACATTTCACAAGTTATTTCCTTACCTCATCAGTTACTCATAGCAGACACTGGTTCAGTTTGGTATGTGGTAAACAGTATAGAAATGTTAATATTAAGTTTAGAATTTGTGTTAAGTCAGTTAATCGTTGATTGTTGATGTTTGCAGTGTGTGTGGGTAGGTATAGTCAGTTAAACTGTCCTTGCTTCCTTCATTTCTGTAATGTATCATTTGTAGACACTGTTTGCAGTTAAGCTGCTGCTACTTGCTGTCTAGTGTGAGCAGATAAGGAAATATGAAAATACAGAAGACACTTACTTTCAGCTGCCATAGGCATTACAAGTTTATGGGGCGGGGGGGAGTAAAAAACAGACTTAACTTAAATAGGCACTGAAGTTATCTAACTTGGAGATCATCAGACATGTTAAGAATGGATATTAATCTCCAGCATACATGTTGCAGGATACACACCATATATGTGGTACAATCGTTTCTCCAAATTTGCCCTAGTTTTTAAAATATTCACATGCAAAGGAACAAAAAAGTCTAAATGTCCTGTAAGTACCAAAGTTATTGGCATTTATTGTTAATTGGCAGTATGGTCTATACAATAAGATGTTAGCTTTCGTAATTTTCTTATAGCAGACATAACAAATAAAATTTCGTCCAAACTGGCCATTCTTTTGTGGAGCAGTTGCTTCTAGCAGATGAGATGGGATGATGATCTCCTTACTTCTTCACGTTTTCATTGATTGTGTACTGTTTTTAGACTTAAGGGCAAATGTTGGCTTGGCCAATGATCTGTCCCTTATTTTAAATAATGAGACCAGCTATGTGGCCACTATTTTAAAATTTTGTGAACTGGCCAGTCTAGTGCCTAAAACTGTAGGTAAATTGGTCTAGTTTTAAGGTGTATGGCCCCTTTACAGCCACCTGTTCATGTGTATTGTGTTGTATTTTTTATATTGTTATATTTCCCGTCACAGTGGTCACTATATAGCCAGCAAGATGTTTTTAATTTATCATAGCTGGGTGGCTTTTTACAGCCAACCAGAAATTGTAAAGTTTCAGGTCTTAATGGCCCCTTTACAGTCACAATTGTTTATTTTTTTTTTTTTTTTTTTTTTTTTTTTTTTAAGAGTTATTTTATTTTGCTGTCTGTGTGGCCGTCCCTTTTACGGTTAACCATACAGAGAGTAATTCAGTAAATTTTTAAGCCATGTTGTAAGCTGGTTATCATTAGGGTGCTAATGGCCTCGCTGTTGACACTCCCTAAATCAACAAAAACAACAACAACCCTGAGTACTATTCTCCACATAGGACACAGTACTTTGTTGGGAGGATCCACCAGAATTTGATGCTTGGTGGTGTATCACATTGTTAAACAGCTCTGTCCTTGGAGATATGGCCAGATATTGAATAATCTGTTAACTGTGGATGCAACACAAGTTATCTGATACTGAAATAAAGTGAATGCAAGTTTAATTTAATTTAATTGCAATGGTGCACACGCTCCGGTGGCAATTTCCCTACACACCCAACTTCCCCCTATCCTACACTCGCCTACATTTGCCCTCTACAAATTTTAACTTTAAATTCTTTAGACGGTCATCAATCTGATAATATACATGCACTGTAACGGATAATGGTTGTATCATAAAAATAAAGTCACAGCTAAAAGTCATTCCATATATTCTTTTTCTTAGACGGTCATCAATCTGATAATATACATGCACTGTAACGGATAATGGTTGTATCATAAAAATAAAAGTCACAGCTAAAAGTCATTCCATATATTCTTTTTAAGTTCAAACGTACAACTGGTATTAGATCATACAATTGCAAGCCCTAATGTTGAATCGGACATTCGAAATCCTTTCTGAAGGCTCCAGGTAATCACAACACATGACTTCATGTTCACTCCGATATACTTCTACGAAATCCCCAAACTTTCATGAAAGTCAATGTTAAAGTTCAGATACTTTCCAAATAAATTCAAAGTTTACCACTGAATTTACTCTTTGAGAAGTTTTTATGTTAAAATACACCAAAATATTTTTAGAGTTCAGATACTGATGTTGAACATGAGGAAAATTTTTAAGTTCCACTTTTGTTGAAAAATATTGTATCTCCCAAAGTTGTTGAAAATTTTTACAAGGCCAGCCACGACTGCCATACCGTGATGATAACCAGTGCAGATTGTGCTTCCCTCCAAACTGGTGCAACACGGAAAAAAAGGCTGGCTATTTATAGGGTCAAAGTGTGGGAAGGAAACTTCAGATTATTGTTTTGATTCCAATGTTTCTGAAACCCTTCCATTTTGTAGAATGGGTTATTCTGAAAATTTTATGTTATGACAACTTTGCTCTTAAATTACTTTGATTAGTAGCTATTAATTTCTGAAAGTTAGGTATTGTTCATTATAGTAATTTATCTATAACTTTAAAAGTATTTTATTCCTCCCAAAAAATTTTACATCACTGGGTTACATTTAATTTTATCTTTATTCTGACATGTGTTTCAGCTCCACAGCTATTTTTATTTGGATGTAATCTTCAGTTTTTCCTTATCATGCTTCATTTTTAATTCCATTTCAGCCCACTTGGTGTACTCCTAAAACCTTCAGAAATTCGTATCTCACTTATTATATTACGACTTTAAATGAAACTTGCAGTGTTCTTCTTTGAATTGTCTGTTGTACCTTCTGGTTTCTATCTTATTTTTCGCAAAATCTCCTTCTTAATCATATCTTGGCATGTGGCATATGACATCTCTCGCTGTCAACGACATGTTCAATGAGATGTGAAAATACTGTTTTTCACCTTTTAATCAAACTTTAATTCAAAACTGTTATTGTATTGTAATACTATTTAATTTTGGGTATAATTTGATTATATTTGTATCTTTCTATTTGTTTTCTTTTAAAAATTGAATTTCTTTACCCCTTTATTTACAGACTAATTTTTGTCAGGATGTGTTCCTATGTGCTGACACAAAATACATTAATTGAAAGCTTAAACAAATCACAGATATACTACTAACCTTATTCTCTCTCCCTTTTGATGTAGACCGTCTTTCTGATCCTTCAGCTGTTGACAGTATGAAAAAGTCAGTAAAAAGATAAGAATCGTTGATTTATTGTTTACACAATGTGAGGAATAAGGCACCAGAGCAAATGACGATATGTCAAGAAAAGAATAAAAATGTTTCAATAAGGAAAATAACTGTATAATTTTCTCCGTGTATCAATTTAGTAATGAAATGGGAAGCTTCATTTCTCTTTATCTTAGAATTGGCTTATCAGAGCAAACTACAGTTGTATCACCAGTAGAGGTAGAGGCAAATTATTTGATGTTGTAACAAATCACTTAGTTGTACCATGGTAAGGCTAAAATCAGTTGACAGTAACAGCACACCTGTTACCACTCTTCAGAAATATTGAAGAGATATGTGGTGGATACATTAGAAAGTACTATGGGAACTCATCTGAGACACATAATAGTAATAATAAATTTTAATTAGTTATGTTGATAAATTCTTGGCAAGTGGTGGGTATTAATGTAAAAAATTGTGTAGAGGAAGCATCACGACGAACATACCACCACCTCAGCCCAGCAAGAGACGTGTTGGGCGTCCACGGAAGAATGCAGTTCCACCAGTTGCTCCAGCTTCTTCAGATCAGCAACAACAGCAACAGGTTGCAAGCAGTAACCGTCATTTGGATTCTGCATCGTCACCAGTCTCTGGTCTGCTCCTAGGAGCGGGGTCAGTTGCTGGTGCAGGCAGTATTCCCTTACTACCTGCTCCACCTCTGCCAGCAACAGAAAGTTTTCGTGTTTATCGCAGTGGAGGAGGTATGCTATAAAATAGCAGCTTGTGTATTATTATAGTTATGTCTAAAACTAATGCTTTTAACTTTTTGGAATTTCTTGTTATTTATATTGGGTTTATCTCTTAAATTTATGTTGATTAACCGAGTGGAATCATCAAAATTTATCTACTGGTTCTATATTCACTTGAGACGAAATTGAAGGCAAGGAACCACACACACACACACAGACACACACATTGATCTGATGAAGAATTCACCCCCAACTAAATCCATGTTCTTTTTACATACTCTCATTTACCATAAGAAACCCTCCCCCAACCCTGATCTGGTAAAAATAAAATAAACTGGTTTTCCTTGTGTGATAATCCCCAGAAGGTTCCACCAAAAGCTAACTGAATGTGTATATTTGTTGCCCAGTTCTCTCAGTTGGCCAAATCCTTCATTGTGGATATTATTTAAACATTCCTTCTCCCCTCTACTCAGCATCTGCTTCAACAGTCCAGCCAAATCTACTATATAATTTCGTAAGGTCATCCACTCACCTCGATAGCTATTGGCTGGAGAACGGTTCACGTGTCAGCCTTCGCTCACAAAACAGCGACCAGAGATACCATTAGAAGGTTTTTGTGGTTATGTCTACAATTTAATAACCAAGCAACTGCTACCAAATTAATTGGCATAATACATTCATTAAGTTTGTTTTTCATGGCATTTCATAGTTTAAAAAAATTTGCGGCTGAAAAAACGTGGATCTGCTTTTCAGCAACATGTTACTAATTAAAGCAGCTTAAAAACTATAAAAAAAATTAAATTACTTATAGTCTCTGCTGTAACCATGAATGCCAATTGTCATTTCGGCTTAGGATAAATTTCAGTTTAATTACAACTTTCACAAATGTTGTTGCCTGACCAACATTTATGCATTATGATTTATTTTCTTTCTAGGAATTTTACTGACCACTTTCGTTATTGGTCTTTATTCATGTTCTCTGTATGTCAGTTATTAGGTTATTTTAAGTGCACATCAGACCAAATGTGTCACCAAATCGACTATTCCGGCAATAGTTTCTTCGGAGTTGCTCAACTGTTGTAACACATCTTAGAATTTCGCATAACGAAATTAGTTGCTGAGATAGCAGGTTCAGTTGAAGTATATGGAAACACCCTTTTAAAGACATTTTTATAGTTAATTTTTGATAATATTTCCCAGTAATATGTCCTAAATAAGTATTTGTTCAAGTATAAGCAGTAAATTCAATAGTTAAATTCATTTATACAGCTGATCAGAAACTTAACCTCAGATTTGTATAGGTAGTGTTTGACTTTCATTTAGTTTCAATAAACCAAGATATTTCGTTAGTTTAAAAGATGTTTAGGTAAATATATAGCCAGTAGATAATTAGTTTTGTTATTAAAAGATCTTACTTAGAGTCTGAATATGTTTGAAAGTGATTTGCCGGTTTTGAATTTTTATCACGTAATTTTTCCACTCTAAACACGAAGCATTTAGCTATCAGGAAAACAGTTAAGAAGTCAAGTGATAGAGATAAAGTATCGTAATTTCGGTTTAGATAACATATTAAAGTTTTAGAAAGATTCATGTAACCTAAAGATCGTTTTTGAATAGAATTTGATATAGCCAGACATGTGATTTAGGTAAAAGTTCGATATTTCAGTCTTTTTCGGGGATTCATGAAAAGAAATTATATTCAGAGTAAAGTTTATTTAAAATTAAAGACTTCTGTAAAAGATTCATTTCAAAATATTAAAGCATTTTAAAGTAATAAAATAAAATGGGTTTTGGCGCGAGTAAGCAATAATGCAATCGCTCGACATTCGCCGAGGGTGATATCTACAAAAATTCGTAATAAATCAGGGAATTAACTTAGAGATTCCAAATTTTTACAGTAACAGTTTTTCATTAGGGAAATTTGTTTAGAGGTATTTTCAAGTCAATATTCGAAATATTTCAAGACATTAAATTTTATTTTCGAGTTTTAGACTATTTTAAAAAATAGGTAAAATTCTTTATTTGAAATCAGGTAATAGATGAGCAATAGGAGAATAGAATTAAATTTGTTTCAGCTCAATAGGAGCAATATTTTGGAAGTTATGGCAATCACATCTTTACGACTCTTTTCTGGCTAAACTATTAAAGTAACAACATTTTTTATAATAACTTAATTCGACGTTTGTAATAATATCTTGCTACTATCAAAATTTCAGAGAGCTAGGATTAATTTTACTGTCATGATCAAATTGGATTTCGCAACAGTTGTCAGAAACTGATCAACTATCACATCAAATCCTTGGGAAAGTCGAAACAAGGAAGTTCACACGGTCCGATCCTATAAATATATCCCCTCCACAGCCTAAGCGCCCATTCTAGAAGCAGCAGTGAGACGATGTGAACGCGTTATGTCGGGTGGCTAGCTCTGGGCTCGTGGCGCGGCAAACTTTTAGTTTGTTCAACATCAAGTAGAAATTTTGTCAGCTTAGGGAAGTTTTATTCTGAAGATTCATGTAATTGAGAAGTAATAGTAACGTGGGGTTTCGGTCGTGCTCGAGTGGTCAGTCGAATCTGTAAAATTAAATTTGGAAAAGTTGTCTGAATGCCTATGCAGTACTTTAACTTTGTAATGTTTTGAAGAATATACTCATCATATCAGAAGTGAACTTTTATCATTGAACTTGAACCTTTTCCTTAGTTTCTGGTCAAAACTATGGTGGCGACTGTGTGAAGAACTTAGTACTGCAATTCATTAGGTTTGCACGATCAAAGTTAAGATGCAGTTTGTGTACCCACCCCAGTGCACATATTGTTCTTACACTGTTTAATAATATGGAATGTGTATCAAGTTCTCTGGCCTTCACAGATACTATGACCAATGTTTACATTATGAGTGTTCGCCCAATTTCAATAATAAACAATGTGATGCTTTCGAAGCAAACAGGATTTTGTATTAAATTTTACTGAGTGAACTTTAAGGGTCAAATACAAGTCAGGTTCATATTTAAGCAAGTTCGAGTCTATGACCATTGAAACAATTACACGATAGCACGATCGTTCCTGTCCGTGTTTAATACCTACCTCTATTAATGCTTCTGAGTTCTTCCAGCTCAAGAGATTGTATTCAACCTGAAATACAGGTCAAATTTATATTTGGCCAGATCAGATCAACCTGTCATAATCTTTCATCTTAAAAACTGGAACTTTTCTAGACCCATGATGATACGCAAAAAACGGTCACGGGCTTACACTAGTTTCAAAATATCTTGGATCAAACATTTAGGTTCTGACTCCTTTTCATGGACGCTCCCCCATTTGAACATTATACATCAGTTTATCTGGCTTGACTATTTTACCTAGAACTCTCTGTCAACTTTGCCTATCAGACTTAACAGTCACAGACTAACTTTTTTTGTGCCTTGTCAAGGTCATTAGAGGCGAGAAAGGACAGGGTCAAGGAACGATATGCCCTTTTGAAGGAAGCATCCTGGCATTTACCTGGAGTCATCTGGGGAAACCATTGGAAAACCCAAATCTGGATGCCCAAACAGGGATTCAAATCCACGTCCTCCCATTCATCCACTGTGCTTGGTCCAAAGACTTAATTGTTTGAACCAATAACCTATACCAATCTTTGTTAAGCTTTATGTAGCAGCAGCCTTTGGAGGGCACAGTTGATTAGAAAAAATTAGAAACATTTATACAAAAAAACTGTTATTTATGAATTATACTAAAATATTACATATGACATTGTTGTCTAGTTTGATATTACGAATTTCAAGTAGTTAATTAAATATGTTTTAAGCTTTAATGTGACTGTCATATTTAGTTTTCATTCAAAAGCTTTTCTATATGTGAATCGATAATGAAAACACATGGACAGGCAACATTAAGTAATTTCTGTAATTAGTTTTTTATGACACTGTAATATAACCTAAATTTTGTCATTACACTAACAAAGTTTGTTTAGAGAGTGTCGAACTAGCTCCAGTTCTGTTGCAAAGCATATTTAAATTCATTTTCTCCAGTTTACAAGGGATCAATAGTATAGAGAGACATTCAATCATAGCAAATGTAAATATTAGCCACATAATGGAAAGCATCTTAGTTGTGCATAGAAAATGTTGCATTCATTTTCAGAGGTAAAAGAGATCATGAGGATTAAAATAAAGTAGGACACTTCATAGGTGTAAAATTTTATTGAAAAGATATCGAAAGTTGAAAGTTAAAACAAACACATTTTTAGTAAGTCATAATAAACAATTAATAATTCCTAAACTCACAATTTTATAGCTCAAAAGATACATAATTTTTTTTAGTATATTTGGTGAAAGTTTCAAATTGATAGGTAAAAGATAGGGGATGTTTTTGTAGGATTTACTGGTTTGGGAGGATGAAGCTTTATTTTCGAGAAGTATATTTCAGCTAAATTGAGGAGGGAACCATAATTAAAAGAAAACAGAATTTTTCCTGAGCAAATTGCACTAATTTTTTATGAAAAATCCATGCAGTACTTATGTTAGAATCGAAAAATCAAATTAATCATAATTTCGAAAAGTTGTAAGATTACAAAAGGTAGATCAAAGACAGGTTCAGAAAGAAAATTGAAAATACATGAAGGAAACTAGGTAGAGACTACATAACTTCATATTATATAGGAACTGGGATGCAGAATCAATTAAAACACCTTTCAGCTTTGTAGCTTTAATACTTTTGGAGATACCAATTTTTTTTAAGTTTCACATTTTCTATTACACTGAGTTAAATAATTGTAGATAAGCCTCAAGAGATATTTTATTAGATCATTTTAAAACTAGTTTCAGCTCGGTAGCTTACATACTGTGAATATGAGAGTAAGTTTAAGATTTGTCATTTACATAATTTTTTACAGCTAAACTATTAAAGATAGATTTTTTTTATTAGGATCAGTTTTGAAGTTTAGACTTAGAACTACATCTCACCAAAATTTCGTGCCAGTTGGAAGAAAAATCAATTCTGATAGTTTCGGATATTTCGTAAGATTTGATGAAGTTGCGCAACACTCGGCAGTCTCTATAAAAGACATTCCAGAAATCAGGGTAGGGGACAGTTGTTGGACAGAGCTTGCAGTGAGCAGTCACGCGTGATGGAGAACCAATTTGGTGTGGGGTTAGGTGGCTATGCAACAAAAACCGGAAGCTTCATGTATACGCGCATCCAGTAGGTTGGCCATCTTTGGCCCAAGTATCAAATACAGTATCTGAGTGAAGTCACTCTGGGTGTAGCTGAACAGTAATCAGTTGACGCAGCTTGTTTCACTGCTTCAAACCTACAATCATTTTTAATTTTGTGAAGAAGAACTGATTGCTGTAGATTGGTCTACGAGTAATGTAAATTTTGGAAAAATACAGTGTTTTAAACTTATTTTGATGTCTACAGTGAACTTTATTTCAACCACATACCTTTTCTAGTTGAGGTTAACAGTTAGATGGTGGCCGATTGACAATCTACCCTTTAGGCTATGCAAACATTCATAGTTCAGGACTAGCATTGTGTAAAAACCCCGCACTTTAATTTTGTCATGACAATACCTTATACAAAAAGCATTTTTAGCACAGGTAAGAAGTGGAAAATGGTATTAATGCTTTCAAAGCATATGTAACCAAGCTATCATATTCATTTCGTTTTGCTAATCAAACTTCTTTAAATCTTTATTTTTGCTGTAGCATTTTTGTCAGCTGCTATTTCAATATTTTGTTATGAATCTCAACTGGTAATATGGCAACTGCAGGTGTCATCAAACAGACTGAGAACTGATCTCATTGAAAAATCGTTGTTATTAGCTTGGAAATATTCCAGTAACTGAATTTTCAATTTGTGTGAGGGCGTTTTTATGGTGTCCAATACTCGATTAAGAATAGAACTTTCTGATTTCACATTTTCTTCAATAAAATTGCAGGTTAAATATATCAAAATTTTGTTTTACAAGATGGCTAATCCAAATAGCAAACTGTTTGACAAACATATTTCCTTTGTCATTTCTTCTTTTTTTTTTTTTCTTTTCTTTTTTAGCCAGTCATGTGGTAAACTTCAGTGTGTGCACAACTCTTGAACCATTTGACTCGGTCCCTATCATAGTAGTAAGGTGTAAAACCGAAATATTGTATATGTTTTTGTTCATCTCCTATGTTTTTCACTTGTCACAGCCTTCAACTTTGGTGAGTGATGAGTCATTTTCCATATCCTTTGTTATTTATATAGCCTAAAAGCAGTTTCCTTTTTCATGAACTTATATATATATATATATATATATATATATATAAGTGCAATGTTGTTGTAGGCCATTTTTTTCTGCAGTTGCTTAGTTAATTATTAATTGAAAGGATAATGCCAATGCAAGTGTTTAATTTATTAAATGTTGTGTCATACGCGTTTCACCTCTCTTTGAGGCATCGTCAGTGATGAATTATTTACATTGGTTCGTTATGGTATGTAGCTGTGTGCATCTCCACTTATTACTGAAAACATGTTCTGATTTCATCATAGTATTTACAATTTTGCAACCTTGTATACTGAAACGGTGCACTTTCTTGGCATTTTCTTTTCAATTAGTAATTATATATAAGTGCTTCAGAAACGAGCCAGCAGTAACAAAGGTTCATTAGCTTAAACAAATCTAATTCAGCGATATGATAAAAGTGAGGCCAAGATGTTCCGTGATTCTGACTATACGTTGTTGAACTATGGGGACAGGCACGAAAGAGGCAAGAATAGACATGTAGTGTGTAATATCTAATATGCAGTTTATTTAATTGAATTACCTTATTTTTAATCTTTATCATTAATCAGCATGGTACATTCACTGAAAAAAGTTTCTGGGAATGAATAATATATCAGATGCAGACAAAGATGGCTAAACTCTAAATTTACCATACATATTAATTATTCAAAGAAATTTAGAGAAAAAATATTGGTTTATTTGTTGTAAACAAAGGTATAACTCATAAATACCATAAACAGTTGAGTGGGCACATTAGCTTGAGATTTCTTTGCAGGGAGCTTCTTGTGTTATTGAGTCATTGTCATGAACACCTGACACAATTTGATATTTCCGCAATCGTGTTTACGATGGTGGTAACTGGCATTGTGCTGTGTTGGGGCGGACTGGCAGTGTGTTCCTTTCTCCCATGGCTGGGTTGAAGCAGTTTAGTGTCCAGTCAATAAGCCAAACTCACTCTTCCACAGTCAGTACCAAATTGATCCCTCTCCCCAGCTCGCTTCAGTTCTGCACCTTGGAAGCTCACTCCCTCACCAATGCTTCATAAAGCAAAATTGTATCAACATTATTGTTTGCTGAAAGTCAAAACCTGTGAAATGAGTCCACTATTAATGTGCCTGACAAATTTTAAGAAATATTTCTCTTCTCTCCTAAGTGACCACTCATGAGAGTTTTGGCTGGGTACTCTAAATTTCCATTTTATGCTTGGCATTCACAAAACTATCAATTTAATAGGTGTAATATTTAGTCATAAACAACAAACTTTTCCACACTTGTTAACGTATGCTTCGACAAAACAACATGCCTTTGTTATGCAAATAACTTCTGGGACAGGGTTGTGAAGAAGGCGATTGAGATTAGGCTTAGTAATAATGTTATTAATCATGATCAGGGCTTCAATTTTGTTAAACATGGAAACTGGTAATTGGATTATTGCAAGCCACACGGGATCGAGCCATATTAGGGTATAGAAGTGATGCGATCATGATGTCACCAAATGAGCAGGGCCCAACTAGACCACCCCTCCATGCACATTCCCCTTTGCTCCTGGCCGGTAGCCTTAGATAATAGACTACCATGCGGCAGACTTTAGTGATGTTAGGTTGGGCTTGACAATGGAAGCAGTTCAAGCTTCTGAAACGTTGCCAGACAATTGGTCTTTGATGCAGCTTGAAACCCGAGAAGTTTATCTACAGTATTGCTGCCACGAAAATGTAGTTATCAAATACATTTATTGTTCTTCTTCACACATACACGTTATGAAATGCCAATTACAACACTACAGTGTTACAAGTACTGTTTCATCAATATCACTTATAACCAGGTTGAGATATCTGATCCGCAATTGAGAGATCTTGATTCTTTAAACCATATTTTTATGAGTAGTAATTTTCTGTTTAGATAAAAATGTTAGAAGTAGATTACTGGAATACAAAAGAATTGTTGTTAAAAAAATCAATTTTTATAAATAGAAATTCCAGCTGAAACTGATGATGAGTCAGCATCGGACTCCAGTTGCTGGAGCTGTCCTACTTCTGATGACGATGATGATGAAGATGATGATGATGCGGAAGGAGCTGGTAGCTTGGGTGGTGCAGGCATTGGCAAGATTGCATACTCATCAGGTGCAGATGATGATGCAGGAGATACTGGTGTCAGTTCCACTTTTGAGCCACTGGATCTTGTGTGGGCAAAATGCCGTGGATATCCATGGTATCCAGCTCTGGTGAGTACACAATGTTGGTTTCAATTTGCTGTGTAACAAATCTGCGTTTTCTTTGTTGATTTTCCTGATAATTTACCTTCTTCAAAAATGTAATAAAGCTAATTTATATAAAAGCTAGTGTCCAGCACCAAATTTTTATTAAATACTAGCAGTTACCCGCGACTTCATCTGCATGGAAGAGTGAGTGATGTAATATAAGATTTTCTTGAGAAGTCTAGACGCTCGGTGGTTAGGGTGCCCAACTAGAGATGGAAAAGTCCCCAGCTTTAATTCCAGTCTTGGCAAGGATTTTCATAGGTTCTCAGCTCGACCTTCACCACTGGCACAGGTTTTTGTGTGATGTGAAGTACGTCAGAATGCTCACGAGGATCTGATTCCACGTTGAACTTTAGGTCCCCTATGCCCGGTAAGAGTACTGTGATCTTGTAACTTGTCGATGCTTTGCAACATCTCTCATGTTGTCCTTGTGGCACACAGTCGGGGTGGATCACTACCTTGCAGCTTACTTCAGGCAGGGTCGGCTCTAGGATTTTGGAACCCGGGGTAAGCAGTTCGGGGCCCTTGGTGGATTCATCAGTTGCGGTCCTCCCTCAGACCAAATGGGCTACTTTTTTTTAGCTCTACAACTTATCGAGGTGGGGGCCCCTACAGCCGGTGATTGGGTCCCCATCAGCATGGCGGGTAGATTTGACCCGCTTACCACCCCTTTCCCCCTGCCATATGTCTCGCTCCACATGACTAAGACTAAAGTCGAAATTATTGTGCAATTCGTTCTTGTGTTTTTACGTGTCTCGCCCTCCTGCCTTCATCTGTGGTAAGTGACGGGTAACTGTTTATTTTCCCCTATCCTATCTTATTTTTAATATCAATACATAGCGATACATGATGTCACTAAAATGGCACTCATGAAAGAAGCTTAAATAACTGATAATGTTTCAGTTCTTATTCTGTCCCAGGCAGCATTTTAAAATTACCGCTAGAAAATCAAAGCTTTTATCACTCGCACATTAATACATTCACTAAATTGTATGTTAGTGACATCATGAATAGCGAAATAAACTTGACTTATTATTTCAGATTGCAATACTAAATGAACCGGAATAATGACACTGGCAATGTGGCGCTCGTAAAAACGCAGTAAATTAAATACTGAATAAATCTGAAACTACATTCAGCCACATGAACTATGTCGTCAGCTTCATGACAATTATTGAAGTAATGTAGTTAAAAAATTTATACTAAAATGCTTGTACCTTACAGTGTACAACGGAAAGTCCATAATTCCCTACAGTTGTTAATATTGCTGGTCAAGTTTTCATCGCGATAGTGACTTTTATTGCTCGTGATTTAGTAAGGTGTATGATGAAATTAATTATGATAGTAATTTATGCAACACTAATTAGGAATCTTTATATAGAACATTCTGTTACTACTCGAAATGTAGTTCCAGTGCATTTAATTTGTTGAGATGTGTTCGTATCGTTTGATTTTGTAACGGCAATATTAGCAGAAATAGTGGTTTGGTTGAAATGCTGCCTGGGCCAGAATGTTTTTATTACAGCATAAGGAATTTAGTTATTGTTAGTAATCAATAATCAGCTTTCACAAGCTCCGTGTAAATGAGGTGTATTGTGTTGTAAACGACTTCGAGTGTTGCTTCATGATACAATAAATTTCTACATTAGCCCATTGAATACATTCGTTTTAAGTGAAGGATTTGATAGATATTTGCAGACTATTGAACAGTAAGTAAAATGCACTGTTTCGTGAATCATAGTCTCTACTATTAGTACAAAAAAATAAAAAGGGTTAGTTAAGTTTTAAATTTTGGCAAAAATAATTTTTAATACAGAACAAAAAAAGAAACGGGAAATAAATTAAACCGAATCTTTTACATTTTTGTAAATACTACATTTCGGACAAGACCATTTTGCACTTTTAATGAACCGACTATCGTGCTGATATACTCATAGCATTTTACGTTGATTGTTTCCCCCCCAGCTTTAATTTTTCACATTTATTATGACACATATATTACGAACGAAATTATGGTGTAATATTTGAAATGTCATACTATTTTATGTACGCAAATGAAAACATCTCTTTGCAAACTTAACAACAGTACCTACCTTTTTTCTGATTTAAGGTTAAGTACAAATTTATATTTCCTGCTGCCAAACTATTATTTGGCAAGTGCATCGGTTTTATGGCTTTTAAACTAAACACAAACTTGCATATCTAAGAAGGTTTTTTTGAAAAGTAGTGTTTGCAATTTATGTAAAAAGCAAAGAGTAAATGTAGTACGGCTCTCTATGAAGTAGGAAACTCTTTGTTGTTTGCATATTGATATTAATGGCAATTTCTAAAAGAACTATGCATTTTTGCGGGATAAAATCTATCCTATGTCACTTTGCACACAATTAATTGACTTCATGCCAAATTTCATTTAAATGTGTTGAGTTACTAAGGTGTGATTGATTCCAGAAGTACATCCAAACTCTCATTTATATAGATATATAAATATTATGTACAACTTGATATTTCATTTGATAGTATTTCTGTAAAATTCTACCTTTTAGTATCCTAGGTAATAACTCATACTCAAAATTAAATGTACATTGTATTTGTCAGTAACCATATTTGGCAGAAGAATAATAAAGAATCAAGGCATTTGCAAGACAGAGTGTCAACACACATCAGTATTAAGCTTTTATAGATAATGAATAAAACTTTCTCGGGTAGCTAGCCGAGTTAGTACATCGTTTGACCACGACGTTTCGGCGGTCACAATCTCTGCCGCCATTGTCAAGTGACTGCTGCCGGTAGGTTATTGAGGTGCTTATATATCACGCGAAGTCCGCACTACGTCATACTTTTTCCGGTCGGCCAATGGCTAGTGACGGGAAACGTTGGCCACTAGTGGGAAGCGTTCCTATTGGCGGAAGCCATTAGCTGCTGGTGGGTTCCGCTGATTGCTGGCGCGCAAGAGAGGTGCGTGTTTCCCAGGAGTCCTGCTGCACTCTCATTTTCTGGATTGCTGGGCTCCAGGCTTTACTTAACTGAAATCCAGTATCTCTGTTAACGAGGAAGTGGAACTGTTCCATCATGTGCTTCAGTCAACCTACTTTCAATTCGATGAGGAATATTATGAGCAGGTTGATGGGGTTGCTATGGGCTCGCCGTTGTCTCCAGCAATTGCCGATTTTTATATGGAACATTTTGAAGAACATGCTCTAGCAAGTGCCCCAAAACAGCCAACCTGTTTCTTTCGTTATGTTGACGACACGTTTATAGTATGGCCGCATGGTATCAATAGTCTACAAGAATTTTTACAACATCTTAATGGGATCAACGAAAACATTAAATTTACAATGGAGATGGAGAGGAATGGCCGCCTTCCATTTTTGGATATTTTGATCGAAAAGAGAGCTGATGGCACTGTAAGTCATTCTGTGTACAGGAAACCAACACATACTGATCTATATCTCAACGCGCGCAGCCACCACCACCCGGCCCAACGCAGATCAGTACTGGAAACCTTGGTGCACAGGGCGCGAACTCTATGTGACAAGGATAGTTTGCAGGCGGAAATGTGTCATTTACGGGAAACTTTCCGCAAGAACGGTTTCAACGAGGCGTTAATAAACTCAGTTTGCACACGAGCAGGAAGGAGGAAAATACGACAGCAGGAAGACCCGAGCCGCTTCGCCTTCCTTCCTTATGTCGGAACGACTACCGCTAAGATTGGCAGAATTTTAAGTAAATGTGGCATTAAAACCATTTTCCGACCAACGGCCAAAATTAGGAATATACTGCGGTCACCCAAGGACGATATAGCCTTACGAACACCTGGCGTATATCGCATTCCTTGCGAATGCGGAAAGGCTTACATCGGACAAACAACACGATGTATTAACCAAAGGTGCGCCGAACATGCGCGCAACGTCCGCCTGGCCAGATCGACAAGTCAGCGGTTGCTGAACACAGTATTGACACGGGACATGGCTTTAATTTCAAAGCAACAAGAATTCTTGCGCGTACGAGTTGTTATTGGGACAGTGTTTTCTCGGAAGCTATCGAAATTCGTATCTCGAAGGACCTCGTTAACAGAGATACTGGATTTCAGTTAAGTAAAGCCTGGAGCCCAGCAATTCAGAAAATGAGAGTGCAGCAGGACTCCTGGGAAACACGCACCTCTCTTGCGCGCCAGCAATCAGCGGAACCCACCAGCAGCTAATGGCTTCCGCCAATAGGAACGCTTCCCGCTAGTGGCCAACGTTTCCTGTCACTAGCCATTGGCTGACCGGAAAAAGTATGACGTAGCGCGGACTTCGCGTGATATATAAGCACCTCAATAACCTACCGGCAGCAGTCACTTGACAATGGCGGCAGAGATTGTGACCGCCGAAACGTCGTGGTCAAACGATGTACTAACTCGGCTAGCTACCCGAGAAAGTTTTATTCATTTATAATGCCGAGAAAATCTCCAGTCTTACTTTTATAGGTATTTTACTAACCAAAGAAAATGGAGAAGAATGGTGACAGGGTCTAAGAAAAAATTCAATATCAGAAATTTTTTATCTAAAAATTAAATTGTAATTTATAAACAAACATTCTGTCATCACTTGATTTTATTCACAACTTCAAATGCTTGGTGCTACAGATTTTCTTCCTACAACTCTTATCTGTAGAGAATTTGGATGTTATGCATTTTGTTTAGTAATTTAAGCCATTAGTTACCCAATGCCATCTGCTCTATGCATTTTATGTGCTGGATAACCTGTGTTTCTAGTTTTTCTATTATTACAAAAGTAAAAAATATGTTTAATTCAATGAAAAATAGGTAGAATATGCACAAAAACAACTGGTACGAGTTACAGTGCACAGTTCAAATGTTTGTGCTCTACACGCAACTACTCTGAAAAGTGCAAGAGTTTCTTATGTAGGTTTCTCCACAATTTTATAGAACATTAACAGCTTCTCCAGGTAGCGGAGTCTTGTGTGATTCTCTGCCAGCCAATTCCAGTGACCGTTTGTATGTCTTTGTTCCATTGGTCTGATGGTCACCCCTTGGCTCTGACGATCTCTTGGACTCCACTCAAACACTGTTTTTCTGCATCAGTCTTCATTGTTCTGAGCAATGTGGCCATTTCAAGGCCTATTTTCTCCTAGATACCTTCTACCTATGTAACTAACCATTTACTCTCTTGTTATCTTTTCTAGTTAAAACCAGCATTTACCTTTCAATAGAAATTTTAACTACTCTTAAGTCTCCCCAGTTGTAAATGATTGATTATCAAAGTAGTAAGTCAGCAGGGAGAATGGACTGTTTTCTTCCAATCTGTTGGCATGTTTGATGAGAGAACTGTAGAATGCTTCTGACATGTTTGTAATCCTAGATTGATCTGACAGAAAATTTCTAATTTTATTTCTCACTTCTCATGTTTACAAGTTGGCCAAGATAGATGTATATCTCCACTGTACCCCATTTGTTAAACATAAATTTGTTTCTGAAAGATTCTTGCTCAGGCCAACAATTTACACTCAGAGAAAAGAGCAGTAACCTGAGTTTAGAGTTTGTTGTATTTATGATGTTATTATTAGCTTTCCGAAGTAGTTTTCAATATGTTTATATTTATATATACCGTAATATGCTTTTGTGCGGCTAAACCAAATAATTAATTTGTTACCCGTGATACTCTGCACAATTTAAATCTATCTTTCATTACTCTCCAAATACATCGCTTTAATTACAGGATCGGACTTCTTGTTTTGCAAGTTCTCCTTAGCGCTGACCTAGGCAATCTCCTAGTTGTATCTCTTTATTCTTGTTGTTATGGAAACCCTTCTTTAAAGAGAGTATTAACAGGCCCGTGCCATGGAACTCATAACTCAAAGATGACATTAGAATACCTTTTCTGGGATAACCTGTTTGTTATCCTACAAGTTCCTCATTTTCATTGGCTAAGAACACAATATCATTGGTGAATCTCAACTTATTAAGTATTTTGCCTATTACATCTTTGACATTGCCATCTCAAAGACAGCTGAAAACAACTCTTGGAGAGATGGCATTACCTTGCTTAAAATCACTTCTATTGTGGAAATCATTAGTTAGTTTACTGATGCTGACAAAGTCTGAGGTGGTGATATGGATGTTATAGAGCACTTGTTAAACATCATTGACTTTCTATTGCCATATTACCTAAGGGTGTAAATATGAAACCGGAATATGCCGATAGATGGCTGTAGCTATCAAAGCAGTTACCGCCAGATCGCGTCATTGTCGCCAGTTTCTTTTGTCGACAGCTGACTGTGGTTGTCAACTCCCGACAATACAAGTGTCATACGACAGTGCAGTTTTTGACACTGTTAAAGATGTTGAGCCCACAAACTATGATTTGCGGACATTGTTGATTTTCTGTTTTCATTTAAAGAAAACTGCTGCAGAATCACATCGAATACTTATTGAATCTTACGGTGAGCGTTCTCTCGGTAAAACACAATGTTTCGAGTGGTTTAAAAAATTCAAAAGTGGAGATTTTGACATCAGCAATGAAGACCGTGGAAGACCTCCGAAAAAGTTTGAAGACAATGAGTTGCAAGCATTGTTGGATGAGGATGATGCTCAAACGCAACAACAACTTGCAGATCAATTGAATGTGACACGGGAAGCTGCTTCCATACGTTTAAAAACGATGGGAAAAATCCAGAAGATGGGAAAATGGCTTCCACATGAACTGACTGACAGGCAGCAAGAAAACCGAAGAACCACTTGTGAAATGCTGCTCGCCAGATATAAAAGAAAATCATTTCTCCATAGAATTGTGACTGGTTATCAAAAGTGGATATATTTCGAGAATCCTAAACGTAAAAAATCATGGGTATCTCCAGGTGAACTGTCAAAGTCAGTTTCAAGGCCAAATCTCTATGGAAAGAAGACAATGCTCTGTGTTTGGTGGGATCAAAGTGGTGTGATCTATTTGAACCAAGCATTGCGGGAAAAACGACCAGAATAGGCTATTTGACAGTATTAAAAAAATATTATAAATTGAACTCATTCTCGTAGATTAATGCTTCAGGAAACTAATTTTTTCAATTATGAAAAGAAAAGTGGATTATTTTTAATAAAAAAGCGAAATAAAAATTATACTTTTCTTACCTCTGTTCACGTGACAGAAAACGCTCTAGGATAGGTGGTCGCTTAAGTGACGTCACACGTCTGTAAACGCTGTGGCTGGGAAAGGAGCGTTTCCTATTATCCAAGTTTTCAACTATTTTTATTGTTTGTTGCTGGTCATTTCTTGTTATTAATGAAATTTCATTTTCAATACAAAATCGCGAACAATTTGTACAAGCCTACAGCGGAAAAATATCTAAAATTGACGCCTTATTTGTGGGGCTGGCTATAGAAAAAACCCATGACTTATATTCTGCTGAGCTTAAAAATGTAACAGCTTCAATTTGAAACTCATTTATATTTAAATTGAAAGTTAGAGATTGATTGTTGTGCGTTAGCAAACCATACGTCAAAAAATTCTGTACTCGAAATTTGTGCAGTGAAAATAAAGAAAAGTTGTATGGGTGTCGCAAATATGCGCAAACAAATGAAGGTATTTCTTGTAGCTAATAAGCAGCTCTTTCAAATAAATATAGCAAGAGACCGACATAAAGTGGTATAATGAACTAAAATGCAACATGAAATTGGCTCAGAAGTTTTTTTTTAATTAAAAATAATCTCGCTCTGTTTTAATGATGTTAATGTATCACGGAAAAGCATGCGTAAACTTACCTTGAGGATCGCCAAAAGCAACAGAAACACGCACGTCACTACTAACACATAGAAACACAGCGTAATCATCGACCAAGGTCAGTCAAATGGCGCAGCCGACTGGAGCGCTTGATCGGTGGATCACATGAAGCCCATTGTTCAAACTATTTTTTCTATTGTTAGGAGTGAATTCGTGGAAAATAAACCTTTGTTCCGAGTAATTTGGTTTATCTACTTTGAATATAAATAACTATTTTGCCTGCGTAGACTATTATCAAAACTTACTTTTGTCCCTCTAGATTTAGAAAATATCACACTGTGCGGCGTCCTCCCGGATGCGAGGCCAGAGCGTTAACCGCTCACTCACCACGCTCGGAACAACTGGATGTTGTGGGCCATTTTTCTTAATTGTAGATTAAGGCTTATAGATAAATGATATTTTTTGTCAATAAAACTGAATTTATTTGTTTATTCATTTACCTACCTCGTTTTACTTCATCTCATACGAAGAAACTGTGAAGTGTTTGTTATTAACATAAAGAGATACAATTAAGAAGTAGTGTCCTGATAGCTGTGTGATTGAAGAGTGGTAATGGAATTCAGAACGTCCTACGTTTGAAACTTGGTTGGGATGATATATTTTGCGTGTATTTTATCCGTTTTTGTTTGCTGTTTTTTGCATTGCTATGTTTTTATTCGAAGAATTCATAATACTTGCTAAGCGTCATACAAGAGTTTGAAACAAATTGCTACCATACATGAAAACTTTTAATTTTTTAACTTACCAGAGAGAGAATATCATGCAAAAAATACAGGTGCACGGCGGCGAATAATGGAATTTATTTTAGAAGTGACATCACTTGTAGAAATCTTACAACTATTCCGGAACGCGTTGTGTCCTTTTCGTTGGAATTTTTACCTGACGATACAACTGCAGGTTACCTTCCTGACATAACTGCGTCTATAAAGTGGTATTTACTTTTAAAAAAACCTGTTTATGGTGTGCAAGTAACGTCCAATTTCCTTTTTGAAATCTTCTTTGGTTGTTTCAAACGGTTGTAATTCGCTTGTTATCCAAAAAGTTGTGAAGCCTTCAGAAAAAAATAAATTAAATTGATGTTTTGGTGGGTTTTCGGAAAAAAATGATTATGCGATGAAACCAACAACAACTAGTATCCAAAGAAAATGACAAAAGAAAACAAATTGAACATATTCCGAAGCTAGGATCGAACCTTAGGATCCTAACCCCAATAATTCTCGCCTTAAACAACGTATTACATTTAACTCTACGAAATCGCGGTGTAAATGATCTTCACAGAAAATCGTAGCTGGGTGCAGGATAGGGAGAAATTGCCACCGGAGCGTGTGCTCCAATGCAATTAAATTAAAATTAAAAATTAATTAGTTTGAATAACATGACGTTAGAAAAGGCATCAGCTGTATGGGGCATTGGTTGAAATATCGTAAGTGAATTCGTCGCAATATCAAATTCAGTGGTTGTTTCTATAGCTAGCCCCACAAATAAGGCGTCTACTTTCAATATTTTTCCGCTGTAGGCTTTTACAAATTGTTTTCGATTTTATATTCAAAACGAACTTTCATTAATAACAAGAAGTAACCAGCAACAAACAATAAAAATAATCGAAAACTTGGGTAATAGGAAACGCTCTATTCGCAGCGGCAGCATTTACAGACGTGTGACGTCACGACTGTCGTTGCACGCACCAGGCAGCGAAGGAGCGTTTTGGCGGGCTTTTAAATTCTTTAAATTTTAACTTTGAATTTTACGCAAAATAATGCACTGCCGTCTAAAAATCACTTCACTCGGTGAATAACGCGGACCAATAAACAATTTAAAACCATTTTCAAGAAGTAGTCAAATACCCAATACAAGAAAAGAACACACAAAGTGATATTGCTTCACGACAACGCACCATCACACACATCAAAACCAGTCAAGGAAATGATTGAGTCACTTAGTTGGGAGATACTGACGCATGCGGCTTACTCACCTGACGTAGCTCCGTCTGATTACTATCTCTTTGCATCGAAGGGACACACACTCGCTGAGCAGCGCTTCACTTCTTACGAAAATGGTTTGATGACTGGTTTGCATCAAAAGAGAAAAAAAAATTTTGGTGTGGCATTCATAAATTACCAGAGAGATGGGGAAAATGTATATCTTGCAATGGACAATATTTTGAATAAGGTATGTCATACCATTTTTATGCAATGTATGCTTATTTTTGATCAAAAAATTCTATTTCATATTTACACACCTGGTAGATTACTGGAATTAATTTCCATCACAAGCAGCATTGTCGAACTATCCCCCCCCCCCCCCCTCACTCTTTTGACTTTATAGCTTTTCTTATTTTTCCCAGTCACAATTGTGGTAAAGGTATTTTAAATAAAAGAAATGTTACTTCTTATTCTTTTCTTTTATCAACCAGAATGTCCTATTTGCCAATCAAGTAATTTAATAATTTTAAATTGCAAGTTCGCCATAGAGGAAGCTTGCAGAAAATTCTTTTCTAACAACTGTATAACAGCCGCACCATACTCTATTATTGTAGACGTCTTAACTGTTTCTGTAAGCATAAATATCAACTAAAAGTATCTGCTCTTTCTGCCTACATAATGCATCCCTTTTTGTAAACCTACTTCCCTCTGTGCAAGTGTTTCACATAAACTTGTTTCTTAGGCCTTTGCTGCACTGACACTCTTAAGTTGCAAGGGTAACTGGCCACTGCACTAGATGGCTTTACTTCTTGACACCAGCTATTAGGCTGCAATCCCAGCTGAAAGGCCTTGCCTAGAGCAAGGAAATCTAAAATTGATGCCTTTCTTTACACTGTGATATAGGCCATGTCCACTATGCTCATCTAAAATTTGCAGAGGAGCCTTTTCAAATAGTGCATAAGTTGTTTCAATTCTTATTTTAAATACCAGGTGACCTGAAAGACATTGTCCTGTGCAAATTTCAATAAAATTGTTTGTGATCATTTTGTGAACAACTGTTGAAAATGTGTAAACAAAGTAAAAATGAGAAAAATACATAGTTCTGAGTTAAAATTGTGTCCATTATTATGCAGTTTGAGGAGGAGAACATTCACAAGTATGCTAATGGGAAATTTTACATGCAAGCTGAATTCTATTGGCTGTACACCACTGAAATGCTCACAATTAAATTAAGTCAGAATTTCATGTTAATCAAATGATTTATTTTCTTACATTAAATTTGAAATCTCAATGAATCTCAAAATATTTTAATTACATTTCTATCACCACACCACCTAACCGGTTTTGATTGTTTTGTTGATCTTGCATCACTCAATCTAATACCTCCAAAGACTTTTATGTGCCATTGTACATTAATCTCAAAGATCAATTTGCAATGCTGCAGAACTTTGGCAATCGCACAGTTCTTCGAACGGTTGCATGTTGGAGTTTCATTGATTTGCATATTCAATGGCAACTTAAATGCTAAATAAGCTATTTGACCGCCTTCCAACAATGTAGCTGCAATTCCTGATGAAGCATGGGCAAGTGCAATTTCATTCTGCCTGTGAATTGTTGCCGAAATCAATGAGATAAAAAAAGTTTTTCCAGTTCCACCGGGAGTGCCCAAGAAGAAATTCCCTCTAGTTACATCGGTCTCATCTTTCATTAGCATATTTTTGTTGCTGATTCAACAGTGAAACATTCTTTCAAACTGATTATTTCAATACACCACAGTCATTTGGTTTTGAGCTTTTCAACTCTTGATTAAACTTGCCATGCGTCAGACAATTAGGCGCAGTCATGACTAATTGAGGTAATGACTTGTTCAATATTATCAAGCACATATCCTCAATTAATATCAATGCAACAGAAATAAAATAACTATATTTGTAGGACAAATTGCGAAACATCACAAAAATGAAGGTAATTTAATTTTAATTTAGGATGGAATACATTTTTCCAGATTTTTCTCCAGAACTTGGGTATTTTCTACTGAAAAAAAAAAATTGAGTTATTTCATCCTGGGAGTATAAGGAATAAAATAATAATAATTACACATAGCCATCATTTGGCTCATAAGTTATGGTCTGGTGTTTGTACAAAAATCCTTTAGAAAAAAGCACTTACAGTTTTTCAAATTTTCCAATTTTCAGTGTAACTTTCCCGATTTTTCTTTTAATAAAAATCTTACCTGGACTATTATCAACATTTTAAAAAAATGTACCATAGAAAAAAGCGCTTTTTGCTGTCCAAAATTTTCAGGGTAGCTTTTTCAGTTTTTCGTTTTCTAAAAACCTTATTTGGACCATTACGATTGTTTAAAAAAAATTAGCCGAATCGGTCCATACAAAGGAGTATTTTCGGTTTTTTACCAAATTTTCTTCCCCAATTTTTTCTTTAAAATCTTATTTGGACTGTTATAAACATTTTTTAAAAAAAAGCAAAATCAAATTTCCAGGCAGTTTTTCCAATTTTTCTTTCTCCAAAAACCTTATTCAGGCTACTGCGAGCATTTAAAAAAAATTATCCTGATCAGTCCATAGAAAAAAGTATTTTCAGTTTTCCTGAATTTTCAAATTTTCTGGGCAACTTACCCAATTTTTCTTCCTCTGAATACCTTATTCGGACATTTACGAATATTTTTAAAAAAGACTTAAAGAACATATCTGCCACTACAAATATAATAACAGCGACAAATCCGCCGTGCTATTAATACCGGGCATGAAATAAAATTTCAAGACATGAGGCTACTGTGGAGAGAAGACCAGTGGTGGCCCTGACAGGTAAAAAAGAGGCAGCAGAAATTTTAAAGAATACCAACAACATCAACGAAGATAGCGGCCTTTTACTCTGCGATGTTTGGCGCTCGTTGCTATGTCAACATAAACAGTATCTCTGACGAAGGCTGTAAGATACCAGCCGAAAGCTCAGGTAATGAAATAAACAACGCGGCATAACCCGAAAATCTATTAATCATGAACAAAGACGGCCGCGGAAGTCTTAGGAATCATTTATATATTTCTTGTTCACTTAGTTTCATAGTTACTATGTTTTGTGTAGTTTATGTATTTCTCAACAGAGAGCACCAAATATTATGGAATTCTAGCTAATTGTTCTTGATGAAATTGTTCCTATTCTTTGAAATTTCTAATGTCACATTCACTCATCTAGGTCACTACAGGTGTTCTCGCCTCAGCAGCCTCCTGTCTTACTTTTAGTGCTGAATATGCTGTTTAAGTCTATCTGCCTCATTGTGACCTGTCTCACTAATGAAACAGTACCACCACTGTAGGAAATTTTATAAACACTCGCAATCTATTGTGGGAGTAAATGATTTTTCATGGTAGTCAGTGACTGGTCAGCCTATAAACTGCTGGCATCTCCATCCCACTTATACAGTTTTCCAATTCAGTCTGTGACTCCTAGTACATATTGAAACGCGCTTCGCTTTTACCTTCTTTCTTTATCTTTTTTTTTTTTAACCAGAAATAATTCATATATATTTTTTCAATGAAGGAATGCTCCGTTTATCATAATTCCATTTAATAACAATGATAACTAAGCTAAATCAACACCCGTCATACAATCTACATGGATCGTTGTTTAATACTTCCTTTCCGAAAAATTACAGGTTCATGAATTGGTAATCTGATCTCACGAAGCGACGTCTACTTTTCAAGAAGTTTTGAATTCATCTGTTTGTTGATAAAGACCAGAGATTTTTTTTTTTTTTTTTTTTTTTTTTTTTTTTTTGTAACTGCTTTATGTCTCTTTTTAACATCGAGGTCTTTAGAGACGGGAAAGGATGGGGGGCAAGGAATGGGAAGGAATTCGGCCATGGCCTTTTGAAGGAAGCATCCCGGCATTTGCCTAGAGTGATTTGGGAAAACCATGGAAAACCCAAATCTGGATGCCCGGACGCGGATTCGAACCGCTGTCCTCCTGAATGCGAGGCGAGAATGCTAACCGTTACACCGCCCCGCTCGGTACCAGCGAGTTGTAATGGGAAATTCAAAGCACGTATATTTAATATTCTCCATGGAATTTTAATCTTTAATTGAACTTTATTGAATGCTAAATTATGTTATTAAGTTATTGCCTTTTTGGTATCAATTAGCCCCGTTACATTCCCCTGCTAATTTCTATGAAATTCACAAAGAATTGAAATAGAAATTAATTTATCTCCTTAACCAAACTTGAATTATTACAGGTCCCTCGGGTGTTGGTGTTACAGTGTTAGTTTTACATAAATACAACAAAAAACAATAATAGCAACAATTTATGAATAAGCTGAAGTTTTTTGTCTTCTCTGGTTGGTCTGCTGGTCTTCCACTTGTAGCAAGCATAAATTTCAACTGTCTTACAGGGTACTAAACTCTGTTGCCATCAAGTTTTTTTTTCTTTTTGCACAGTACTCTTGAAACAAGATATATACAGTCTGCCAGCATTTAACCTTGTAGAAGAACAAAATATAAACATTTTTTTTTTTTTCAAAACACAAAACGTATATCCACTAACTACAAATCAGTTTCTGCATAAGGTATTTGTCCATAGGAAAGGAGGTACCTGGACCAGAAAATTATATAATATAAAACCAATTGACATGGGTCATTTTCTCACTCATCACTACTTTCTTTGGCATTCTTCTTTTTCACGTTGAAAGAATTATCAGTTTGCCCATTTGAGCTCACAGAATTATTTCTTTTTATTGCACATTAATTCATCTTTTTTTTTAATACATTTACTTTCATTGCCTGGTTAAAATTTTTTTTCTTCATTTCAATATTTGCTACATTAATTTCCTCTTCCGTGCCTCAAAAATCATCACTTCTTACTTCATTTTCTATTTTTTTACTATTTTTCATTTTACACTGTCAGAATCATTGTGTACCTCTTTATTTTTTAATATTTTATTTACAGGTTAGCTAATATCTTCTTGTCTTCTTTATCATAATTTTGTACATTTTTTTCTTGATATCTTTTCCTTCTTTTGTCATAATTAGTAAAACTGTTGGTTTCCACAGCTTATTTTTTCTTTCCTTTTTAGGTTCTTGAAACAGTCTTTCGTTTCCACTTTACTTTCTTTTTCTTTAGGTAATGGTTTTAAGAAGTAGTACTTCGTTTCCACTTGACTTTCTTTTTCTTCAGGTAATGGTTTCTTGAAACAGTACTTCGTTTCCACTTGACCTTTTTTTTTCTTCAGGTAATGGTTTCTTGCTTTTATTCTTGAAGTGGGTTTTTGAAGTTTGTTTTATCTTACGTGGTTTTTTCTTCATTACGTAGAGGTTTCTTCTGTTCTTCATTTTATCCTTCTTCAAGTAGTTTGTTTGTGGGTAGACCATTCTGTCCTGCTTCACACACAACAAGTCTAATGGTAGCTTTTGCCCTATGAGAAATAGTCTCCCTTTGGCACAAAAATCTTTATCAGAAACAATACATTCTTCATTTGTGAACACTTCCACGCTGGAATTACCACAGTTATCTTCACCAACAGAAAAGACTCTGTACATTACTCACTTCATTACATGCTATTGTAAATATAGTGTCATTTAAGTTCACTTCCTCAATATCATTCTTAAAGAAACCATTTCGTTTAACTTCATTACCTTCATGTTTATCTTCAGTAAGATCTTCTCAGAAGTCATTATGGAAAAGAGTCGTAACATCGCCTATAGGAAATGGTCCAATTTCCTGTTTGGCCTCCACTTGGACTACAGTTTCAGCCATGCCTAGTTTTCCGACTTATTATTAAAAGACTCGTCTGTAGGTATCGCTCGCACAGTTTCATTTCCTTTTCGCTCACCTACAGTTTGGTTGAAACAATTTTTCCCTTTGAAATGCCCAAAATACCTGACATTTCTCTGGTTATGATGGGTCATCTCATTTCTATTGGGTGCAGTTGAAAAATTGGGATTCCTCGGCTCTCTGCGCTGATAAACATCATTACTAGTAGGATTGCTGAATAGATTCGGATCTCCTCCACGACCGAAGGTACCTCTTTCCCTGTTTCTCTATTCTCTGTCATCAAAATCTTGGGCCCAACTCAGAATGTCATCTGTTGTATTGATTGTGTGAGGATTACAAAAGGTTTCTTGTAACTGGTAAGGAAGTCTGTTAATAATGCCTTTAGTAACAGTTGTATCCTCAATGGTTTGGTCCAGGTGCTTTATCCCAAGCCAACACTGATGGTCGAAATCATGTAGTTTCTCCCTATTCTGATTGTATCGTCTCCCATTAAAAAAAATTCTAATATTACATTAGTTTGTCGAGCACTAGACCAGAAATAATTTTGAAATTTGGTTTTAAAGTCTTCATACGTGCGGTAAGTAGGTACTTGTCGATCTCCCCACATTTTCGCAGTACCTTTCAGATGCTGATACACTGTTGTTTTTTCTCTCATCAGTAAAAGAAGCAAAAGTTTCAAAGGCTTCAAAACTTTTTATGGAATCTATTGGGTGGATACCATTCTGATCAGAAAAAAATTCAACTTCAATTTTCTCAGGGAAAATTACAGAAATGGGATGTGACCCCATGGATTATCTTTGATTATTACATATAGATCCCTCAAACCCTTTAATTCTATCATTTAGAAACTGCACATCATTAATAATTCTTAATGTAGTGTTCTCTTGTCGAGTTTGAACACACTCTAAATGTTCAACGCGTTTTTCCATTTTACTACCACGTTCATGCAACAAACCTATATCTGTGACTTGTTGGAGGTATCTTG
Organism: Vandiemenella viatica; assembly: GCA_031002005.1. Classification (NCBI taxonomy): domain Eukaryota; kingdom Metazoa; phylum Arthropoda; class Insecta; order Orthoptera; family Morabidae; genus Vandiemenella; species Vandiemenella viatica. Next base: position 93,505,316 of record CM061914.1, read on the forward strand.
TTATCATTCTATGCACTCTTTAACCTTAAGCTGTTCTAGTTCTACTTTGTTGACTCTCTTTCCTTGCTGAATAAATTCATTCTTAAAGGCATCCCCAAGTTGATTTATATCATAACTAATAGTCTGAATCTTACGTTCAACATTTTCTCAGCTTTCCTGGCATTCTATAATATGTTATCTAAGGTTGCTTCAACTGTTGTAACACGTTCACCAAAATGTGTGTAATAATTTTGTATCTTGTCATGGATTGCCCCTATTTTGGAATAAATTTGTCGTGAATGGTCCATAAAATCCCTTCTAAGGTCATTTACGCTGGTCTTGGTCTCTCTGAACTGAACATAATTTATCATCAAAATGAGCTAAAATTAGATCCATCAAGCTTTGTATGGAATTGTTATGTTCTGGCTGGGTAAATTGAGTTGATGGAGTTTATTTTCTGGTTCCTGGTGGGTACCTACAGCAGGAGAATAATCACCCTCAAATTGTAAAAACTCAACCCTATTTTCATTCTCTGGTCAAGATACAGGTGTTTTTTCCAAAATTACTGATGGATAAGAGTCAAGAATGGTATATACAGACGGTGGGGACATATCTGGTAAATTAGAATTATCTGCAGCATCAGGTTGACAGATAGCATGAAAAGTATTTATCATTTTTCTTGTCCATGATTAGTTCAATTCAAATATTTATAATCAACACAAAATCAAACTTCATAACTCAAAACATAGTGAATAGAAGTCGATAAAATTCACAACAGGCAATGAACGGAAATTATTTAAATCTAAGAAAATTAAATTATCTAAATGCAAATCCTTCACTGAATTTAAACAAATAAAAGGATGTAAAATGTACTTCCCTTTTATGTTTCCCATTTTCCCTGTGATGTGCTGGACAGCAAAGCAAAGCAAAGCCAGCCACCAATGATGTTAAACCAAAACAGCTGTTCAGTTGATGTGCTCTCAAAGTCTCTGCAGTGGTGCGTATCAATATACGAGTCTACCATCGACTGTAAATAGTTCTGTGTTCAGCTTTGATTATCTTGCTTTTCAGAAGTTCGTAACGGTCAACCAAATTACCAATACAAGTGTCAAGGTCGCCATGAAACGCGCTTCGCTGTTACCTTCTTTCTTTAATCTTTTTTTTTTTTTTAAAAAAAAACCAGAAATAATTCATATATATATATATTCAATGAAGGATGGCTCAGTTTATCATAATTCCATTTAATAACAACGATAACTAAGCTAAACCAACAACCGTCATACAATCTACATGGATCGTTGTTTAATACTTCCTTTCCAAAAATTACAGGTTCATGAATTGGTAATCTGATCTCACGAAGCGACGTCTACTTTTCAAGAAGTTTTGAATTCATCTGTTTGTTGATAATGACCAGCAAGTTGTAATGGGAAATTCAAAGCATGTATATTTAATATTCTATATGGAATTTTAAACTTTAATTGAACTTTATTGAATGCTAAATAATTTTATTAAGTTATTGCCTTTTTGGTATCAATCAGCTCCGTTACAATATGCAGCAATGTGAATTTCTGTGGCAAATCGGTGTCATGGTTAGAAATGTATCTTGAGATACACTGACATACTTGATGAGTTTGGTAGTTTTGAAAACTCTTCTGATGTAAAATTATCCGAATTTCCTTTTCAACTTTTAGTGTTCTTAACAGAGGTTTAATGCTATAGTGCGCTCCACGAACGATGGCGGCCCAGTTTAGCGAGGTTCTGCGCAGGTACGTCATCACTCTGCCAGTAGCCAATCGAATTCAGTAGCAATCCAGCGCTTGTCGTGGTTACACGAGTGTCGAATTCGAAGTTTTTGTGTAGTGGGGCCGTGAGTATTGCTATAATTCCTATATTAAATAATGGAAGACGAACAGCATAAGCGTCAGGTTCTGCATAGGCAAAGCAGAGAACAAATTTTTAAAGTTTACACATATTTTAAGCGAGAGGCAGGTGCTGGAGCGCCAGCCTACGATGTTGCCAAAGCTCAAGAGAGGACTGCTGAAGCGCTGTGGTGTTAGTCCTTAGAACTGTGCAACGAATAGTTAAGGAGAGTAAATCTTCATTACAGGCAAGTGGGAGCGTGCTTTTGAAGTCACCAGGTAAACATCACAGACGCCAAAAGCCTGTGACAGGTTTAGATGGCTTTAATAAAGACGTTCTCAGGCGCAAGATACACGACATGTATGCCGCAGGAAAATTTCCTACTGCGAAAAAATCTGACAGTAATAATGCGCGAATCTATAGGGTTCGAGGGAAGTAAAGGGTCCATATTACGTATTTTAAATAATATGGGTTTCAAATACGCGAAATGTAACGATGGGAGGAAATTTCTTATGGAACGTTCAGATATCGCTGCTTCAAGGTCCATGTTCCTGAGGAAAATGCATGAAATAAGGTAACAAGAAGGAAATACTGAATTTTTTTACTTGGATGAGACTTGGGCAAACCAGAATCACACGAAAAGTACTTGTTGGACATTGAATGATAGTTTAGGGGGCCTGAAAGTTCCGACTGGTAAAGGTGCCCGTTTAATCACTTGCCATGCTGGGTCTGCTGCATCTGGTTTCATTCCTGAAAGTAAATTAGTTTTTAGGTCCAAACATAGCAGTAACAGTGATTATCATTGTGAAATGAATGCTGCAACATTTAGTCAGTGGTTCAAAAACCAGTTCCTACCATATTTAGCCCCACATTCCATAATTGTAATGGATAATGCAAGTTATCACTCGGTTGTAAGGGAAAAAGCACCAAGTAGCAACAGTAAGAAGGCTGATATAGTTGAATGGCTCTCCATAAATTCAGTTCCACACTCTGCTTCTCAGACTCATGCAAAATTATTACAATTAGTTCAAATGTACCGTCCACGCGAGAAGAAATATGAACTTGATGCTATCGTTCAAGAACACGGTCACAGGGTTTTGCGTCTGCCACTGTATCACTGTCAGTACAATCCTATCGAGCTTGTGTGGGCACAGGTTAAGCGATTTGTGGCAGAAAGAAACTGTACTTTCAAAATCGCCGATACAGAAAAGTTAGTTCATGCCGCTATTGAAACTGTGACTTTAAAATCATGGGCAGACTATGTTCGACACGCGGAAAATCTTCAAGAAGAAGACTTCAAGAGGGAGAGTTTTATAGATAATGCCTTGGAGCGATTTATTATTAACCTACGAGATTCTGGATCAGATACTGATACGAGTGATGAAGATCAAGACACAGAATAAATACAGGTATGACAGAGCACTTTTGCTTGTTATAAATCATGACGGTATATCAGGATACGAATGTATCTTACTCACCTCAATTTAACTGTGTCTGTTTTTACTTGTTATTTTTCTAAACAAAATCTAAGCAATGACATACGTTTGATATATTTGAAGTGCTTTGTATTCGTTTATTGAAGGTTGTTCACTGTTGTAACAATTGGAACATAATTGTTTGCTGCGGCTGAAACTTTCTGTCATTCTTGTCTCTCTTTAGAGTATTATCATGTAAAGGGTTGCTAAAACTCATATTATTATTATTATCATTATATAGAAGTATTAGTAAGAGTAGCACAATTACTAAACTTTCTTCCCCACCCTATGTCGCTCGTGTCCGGCTGGAAACATGGCAACGTCACATACCGTGTGCCATTACTATTTCTCTCTCTCTCTGCGCGGGCCGCCGTTGTTCGTGGAGCGCACTATAGATGATGGTGAAATCATTAGAGATGAAAGGTTTCTCCCAAGGAACAGTAAGAAAATTGACCTTTGGCTTTATTAAGGAGTCATTGTGACATCACTTATATTGATTCCAGGAAACGGTAATCGAACTCGCATCCTCCCCGCTTGATACCGCTCGGACAGCAGCTTCAGTATTTCCATTTTGTTCCAGTTGTTCTTTCAATTAAGGAACTTACTATATCATAAACCACCAAAATGTAGACGTATGCCCTGAATATTCTTGTGACAGTCAATTACTTACCAAGTGTTGTACATGAGTGGTAATGCTCAGGTTAAGCATCTGGGAGAACACGGGTTTGAATACCCACCAAGTCATCGAGATTTTTGTTTCAATTGCTCCAGCAGGCTCTCCAAATCACATTCTGTCTTTGTTCTTATGCGCAGTAACATCAGTATACCCCTCTTAATCACCAAATGATGGTGCAACTTGGCTTGCAAATAACTGTTTGTGTGGGCCAGCTTCTGGTACACAGCTTGACCAAGGAATCCATCATCGTACTTATTTCCAGTACATTGAGAAACTTTAATTGATCATTTTGTTCCACTTCTATCACTTACTGAACAACATAAAAATGTGGCCTTATCCAGGTAACCTAGATATTATTAACAAAGTGTGTCGTGTAAACCTATAAATATATTTAAGTTCAAAATAGTTGATATGTTACATTTTAGCTTTCGAGTGTGTGTTTGGTATTTTTTTTTTTTTACATTGTTAATACTTTTGGCTTTGCTAAGAGGAAATGAACAGTGAATATTTTTATATTCATAAATGTGTTGTTCAATACACAATTTCCAAAAATAATTTCAGATTATAAACCCAAAGATGCCAAGGACGGGCTACCTGCACAATGGAGTCCCTATACCTGCTCCTCCACTTGATGTGCTTGCTCTTGCATCCAACTATGATGAGCCTGTGTATCTTGTTCTGTTCTTTGACACGAAACGCACATGGTAAGGATAGTATTTAGTTTTTAATGTTACAGTTTATACTGTACTCAAAAGAGTTAAAATAAGAATATAACTTTTGTGTAATTGCTGTCACTACATTTCCATTGCATCTTCGAGATCACAGCAGGCAAATTCCGGAATGGTTCCTCACAATAGCCCATGGGCGCCCCCTGCCATATCCCGTATATACCTTCCAAACTATTAATCTTTCAGATAGGTGCAATGCACCCTCCATGGAGTAATAATAATAACACATTCTTGATAATGTCCTTGATAAATTGGATAATGTAGATTGGATTTTTTAGACAAGTATGATCAGGAACCGGGTTGGGAATCTTTGAAATACAAGTTATGGATAAAGAAAGTGTTGGGATGTATAAGACATAAGCTGGCAATTATACCAGTGTAGAATTAGTAGTAATTGTTGGAAGGGAAGAGACCATAATCGTCAATCAGCACTTGATTACAGGCATCAGGTAGTGCCAAAGTTTTCATTCATAGGTAAGATAATGTGGTAAAGTTGAAGGAAGTTCTCAAGAATTAGTCCAAACAGGAGGAAAAAAAAACTTAATTGTACATATAACATTAGCAGATATGAAGGAAATTTGCCATTGGAACACAGGATCAATCACAATAATAATACAAAAGAGAACATTTTTTAAAAATAGGTAAAATTTGTTAGTATCTAATAAGATGGCTAAATATCAGTGTTCGTCAAATTAATTTTACTTTTTCTATTTAGTTAATCTAAGCAGTATTACATAAGATACTTTGATACCATTTTAAATTTATTTCAGTTTTCAAAATAAGAAATCTCTGTAGCCAGTTATGGTTTATTGATAATTTTGAACCACAGATCATTAGAAACATGTAAAATGGAACTTTGGTGTGATTGGGGGGGGGGGGTGGAATTATCAACAATCTACGCCTTTTTCAATCAGCTTTTAAACTATTTCCTCAATGCTCGCCTGCTAGTATTTCTTTGCTTGTATTTCTAATGAAAACTTTCAACATGACTCTTGTATTCAATCAAATTGAAAATCATTTTAACTATTCATAACAGCATATATGTTACTTATGTACTGATTGATATAAGCTTCTCTAAAAAGTTAGTACGTATTGATACAAAGTATTTACCTGAAGATGTTTACTCCTTCAGACCAAAGAATGGTCTTTAGATGTATATAAGAACTGTACGCCTGTACTGCTCCCTCTTAATGTGCTCAGTTGGTTTGCTGTATTGAAACTTGTACTGCACAGATAGCTTCACATTCCGTAGTTTTATTTGATAGTAGGATTTTTCCCCCTTTCGTAATAGTCGATCATGCATGGTGGCAGGATGAAGAAAACATGAAGTTGATGGCTGTTGCAAATGGCTTAATGTTGTATAGGGTGTAGAGAAGACGAAGTACAGTGGCAGTGAGAGATATTGGCAGACATTGTGGGACAAAATGGCATGAAATTTAATGCTGTGAGAAGGTTATGATCACAACCAGAAAAGCGAGGCTAACTAGTGCAATTATTATGGCAGGAGAATAACTGAAGAACAAGGGAGTAAGTGGGAGACAAGCAAAAACATTTTTCAGAATACTCGTTGAGGTGGTCCTTATTTTTCAACTTCATTATTTTTAAGATCTCATCCTCTTTAATTTTTTTCTAATTGACCTGAAACTGACATCATAAAAAATTTCGGTCATTTGCATATTTTTAATTAGAGCCCCGGGGGAAGTGAAAATTGAATGAAAAAATTAATAATGTATTATGTACTTTACATAAACAAAATCATACTAAATAAACAGTAAAGTTCTTAAATAAATTGCCGAAACTTACTGTAGAATACCAACATTCAGATACAGTCTACAGCCTTATGGTGTGACACAGCCGCATCAAATATGGGAAAAATAAAAGGGTGCTTGTGTTTTTTTACAACAAACACTGAAAAAAATCTCTTGCAGACACCATATATGTAAACTGGTTTTAAAATCTACTTTTAAAGTGTGCATTTCAACATTGTTTGAACCCAATGCATTATTTAAACATTTTCCAAATGCCTGGACCAATATAGACATTTCTAAATGTGCTATTTGAATTAATGATTAATTTGTTGTGAACATTATTGGAAAGGGCTTAATTACACTTAATTTTTCCAAAATGCAAATTGCAAGACAAAAAGATTAATATGAAGAGTTTGTGCAGTTATATTTTTAAGTGGATACGCAATGTAAATAAGTTTCAATTACCTGGTGCTTTTCACCACGTTAGACGGCTGTAAATAGCCATACATGGCTTATTTTTCGAAATGAACTTATCTTGACTTGGCAGTAATTGGAAAGCCTGGGGGATATTTATATTTTGTTAAATATACCTAAAAGCTTGGTGCGATGCTCCTTTAGCCAGCAAAGTGCCATCCAATGACTTTAAAAGACCTCTACTTTTACAATGAAATGATCGATAAGTTTTCTCAGCACCTCTTAAAGTACTTATATTTTTCTAAACCTTATATCAATTGTTCTTATGTTTAAAAATATTTAAACCGAACAACAAATTAGGATTTTTTTGAATTACCATATTTATTATGATTTTCACTCTCCTTGCACATGTCAGAATTGAACAATTTTTATGAAATTCTTACCAATTACAGAATAAAAGGAAAAGAAATAGGAGGTGAGACTTAACATAAGTATAATTTTTTGTTTATCTTTTAAGGACCACCTAACTCATAAGTGAGATATGGAACAAGAATGTGGCACAGAGAAGTGGATAATTTATTAGGTGTGCGTATTATGTTTCTACTCTCACATATGCTGCCAAATTCTGTGCAGTGAAAGGAAGGACATCAATAAGTTAACAGCGAGTGAAATTTCTCAGTTGTAGAAAAGGATATACAAGACTTGACAGGATCAGGAATGAGAATTTTAGGGACCCAGTTGAAGAGGAACCCTTGCAGGAAAGGGTAGTTAAGAAAAGAGTGAAATGGTAAGGGCTTCCATGAAATACACAAGAAAATATTTGAAATTGATACAGCTAAGTGGTCCAGAGGAATATCAACAGAATACGAGGTTGGTCTGAAAAGTTTCCAACCTCAACATGAAGATGGCAGCACTCGTAAATAAAAGCTAGTGAATTTCGTTGTTTATCTGTTGACAGTTACTCACCAAAGTTTCAGCCATTTTGGACGTGCAGTTGTTTGAGTGTTTTTGTGAAAATGGACAAAATCGAGGATCGAGCTGTCATTAAATATTTGTTTTTGAAAGGCAATACGCCTACGCAAATCAAAGATAAGTTGGATTCTGTGTATGGATGCTCTGCACTATCACTTACAACAGTGAAATTTTTGACAGCTGAATTTAAACGTGGTGATAAGAGCTTGGGAAACAATGAACGTTCAGGATATCAAAAAACTGCAACTACCGACGAAAAAATCGCCAAAGTTCACCAATTGGTGCTAGACGACCGCCGAATTAAAGTGAGATAGATAGCAGAGGTTATAAACATTTCAAAAGAACATGTTTGTTACATATTAAATCAGCATTTAGGTATGAGAAAGCTGTCCACGCGTTGGGTGCCGCGTTTGCTCACATTAGACCAAAAACGTGTTCAATTGAACATTTCCAACGCTCTGTTGGCGCAGTTTAGGTACAATAAATCTGAGTTTAGGTGCCGATTAATTACTGTAGATGAAACTTGGATACACCTTTATATGACCAAAACAAAAATACAGTCCAAACGGTGGACTGCAAAGGGGGAACTGGCTCCAAAAAAAGCAAAAACTGTTTTTTCGGCTGGGAAAGTGCTGGCGACTGTTTTTTGGGATAGTCATGGAGTTAATTTAATCGATTACCTTCAAAAAGGAAAAACCATTACAGGAGCATACTACGCATCATTGATAAGCTGAAGGCAGAACTTGTGGAAAAATGGCCACGTTTGTAGAAAAAGAAAATCCTGTTTCACCAAGACAACGCACCGTCTCACACCTCAGTGGTTGCCATGGCGAAAATGCACGAATTACGGTTTGAACTGCTTGACTATCTGCCTTACTCACTAGATCTAGCCCCAAGCGACTTCTTTTTGTTCCCTCATCTAAAAATTGTGCTCGGAGGACAGAGATTTTCATCAAAGAGGCAATCACCTTTGTGAACAATTATTTTGCAGAGAAAAACGCCGAGTACTATTTGGACAGGTTACAGAGATGGGAGCATCGCTGGGAGAAGTGTGTAGAGTTACAAGGAGACTATGTTGAAAAATAAAAATAAAAAATTCACAAAAAAATGTCTTTTATCTTTGTTGGGTCAGAAACTTTTCAGACCACCCTCATAGTTGGATGAGAGGAGTGAAGCTGTGTATGCTGAAGAGTATGTAGGTTTGGAACAAGGTGGTCACAGATGGGAAACTGAGAAGCTTGTGTGGACCTTGAAATTGACTTGAATCTGTGAAAGAAGACTGTAGTTTCAAGAAAATATTGAAAATGAGTCATTAAAAGGCAGGAGGTCGATAAAGAGATCAGTGTGAATGTTTAAAGCTTTTACAGGCTACTACCTTTATGGAGATGGGGCTATGAATTAGATCAGTGTGTCGAAGTGAAGAGAGGATAAATTTGTGCATTAAACAGAATTTTTTTAAAAATTTTGTGTGGAATAAGTTATTGAGGTGAATGCTGAACAGTTTAAAGTAAACAATGACTGTGAACATTTTTTACGTTACTTTACTATGCTTATTTTGAAAACATCATCACTGTGGTATAAATTCTATTGCAGTTAATTATTCAATGCAAAATGCTTATAACAACTACAACTCCTTTTAACATTAATTGTTCCTGAGTGACAGATGTTTTAGAATGTATACTGTATGAAAGATCGTATTAGCTGTGTAGTTATAGTGACTATCAAACTTTGTTGTTAATGTATTAATTTAACATTTTTCATCTGCATCCTTTTTTTTTTTTTTTTAACTGTTATACTTTAGTTTTGTATTACTAAACCTGAATTAGTTATTATTAAACTTTGCAATCCTACAGGCAGTGGCTACCCAGGAACAAATTAGAACCTCTGGGGCTAACAGTTGAAATGGACCAAGCAAAACTTATAGAATCCAGGAAGCCAGCAGACCGAAAAGCTGTGCGTAAAGCATATGAGGATGCAATGCTGCATCGGCGACAGGTAGCTGCAGGAATTGGGCCCAATGAGGAAGGTGTCTTTATGAGGGAGAATTGACAAATGCCAATTGCTGCTGGAAGCCACTACTCACTGGCTAGAAGCATCTAAAAGTGGTGTTGGTGTTACCAGTGGCAAGAACAAGAAACACTTCTGTCAGCTCACTTGAATAGTTTGTCTTCCAACTACTGTATATAGGAGACATATGATATTGTAGCTAAATGGCACATTTCTAGGAAATAATTTGTTATCTGATTGAATGTTTTAAGAATTTTTAAAGAACTCTCATTTTATTTTCACGTAACATAATTGTGATAATAGTGACAATGAAAATAAGAAAGGATAGTGAAAATAAATCAATCACTCAACAACAGTTTAAGGCAAGAGGGCTATGAAGAACAAATAAACACGAAAATACTTTACAATATTTCGGTATAAAACATACTCATGTTTAGAGGTAATCTATGTGGTGAGGGAACTATATGTGTACACACTGAGACTCGCCACATGACTCATGAGGTGAACTTCAGTGTGTACCCATCTTATCCCCTTGTCATATATCTCATCTCTAAATATGATTAAGGTTTATACTGCCAAATTGTAGAGTGTGTTTGTGTTTGTTTGTCATAGTCCTCCTGCCATCAGCTGTAGCAAGTGATGAATTTACTTTCTTGGAGATCTAGATTCTCAAGCAGTTTCCATTACATTAAACACTTTTCATCTCGTTTGGGGAGCTCTACAAAAGTCAGGAGAGAGAAATAACAACACAGTAGCATAAAGCACAAATTGATAATGGAAGTAATGGTTCCCATAACTGCCTCATTGGATTTTTTCTACTGTAAGTTGGTTATTTAGTTAGGTGATTCCACATCCCCAGTTGACATATAAAATACACACACACACACACACACACACACAAGCCAGTTCATGGAAAGTACAAGCTTTTAACTGATGTATCATGATATTTCAAAGTGCTTCTTGTTTAGAGCTGTAGAGTTACACAATTGAAAATTTTTATAAATTAGAGTGGATACATTTATATGTATGCCATTTTAAACATCATTAATGGTTTTACCAAATACATGTGAACAATGGGCAAAATTTTTCCATTGTTAGAAGTTGATAAGTTTTAATATCTTTTTTTATCTGCTTTGACTTTTTTGATAATAAAATTTTGAAATTCTGATATTATTATTATTTTACTAATGTGTTATCTGACCAAATTACTTCCTCATGATTGCAGAAAATCATTTCCTATTCGCTGTTGAAGGAGCAGTCTAGTAAACATCATTTGGTCTCGGGTCCCATTTTTGATACTGAGTACTTGATTTTGGGAGGAAGGGAATCAGGGATTGGAATTAATTAGCAAGGTAGGGAAATTTATATGCAAAGACAAGATTAACCATTTTTCAAGATGTACATGTATGATGGTTTTGAGCATTGGAATATATATACACTTGCCACTTGTGTATTCAACCACCTTATTTATCAAATCACCTGTAACCATTGCCCACCCTCCTACTTAGGTCTGACCACGAATACATGGCCATTAGAATGAACGGACACACACAATCTGTATTCACCCATAACCCTGACCACCCTATATCGTATCATGCCACGATCAATTTCAACATGTGCTTCGCAGTCCGCATCATCCGAGTCTCTCAGACTCTTACGTTTTTTAACTGATCTTGTTTTCGCCATTTTGCTTCATAACTGGCAAGATCTACTCCTCTTTTAAATTTGGGCATTGTATAAAATATAAATCAAATCATCTTTTTATTAACAAATACACTAAGTACACTTTGCACACTTTTCACTATTTATTCTCAATTTATACTCGGTTATTTTATCACTTTGACTTCACACACTTCACTGTTCAGCCCTTATAGCTTGAACAGCAAGCCCTTCAGGTAAAAAAAAGGAACCTTCTTCATTGTTTATTTTCATAGCTGACTTGCGTTCACAGTATTTTATTATAAGATTGTGTCACAATTCTTGATTCTTTAATTTGTTCATTTCGTTATCTTGTGAGAAACAAACAAGGTGCAACATCCTTTGCCTGCTCGTAGCCTTGGATATGTCCAACTATTGCTTTACTGCAATGAAAGGTCGCCACTTATCTTCATTTTTTTTTTACTTCAAGCTAAGGAAGGGTATAAGTAAATGTTTTCGAGTCAGTTGGTGTGAAAAGATCACTATTTTCTTAAAAGATATTGTAAAGTCACTAGCTGAATAGGCATCAGACAAAGTCGCAGAAGCAAAGTTTGCAAGTTCGATTAATCGACTCAAGCCAAACCACACCCAAAAATTCAAAGTACAATTAATTATCACTTGTAAGTATGTAAAAGTTTGTGACACACTGCTATTATTGCATTTAGTTAGCAAGCGCCCGACACTTTAGTAATCCCGAGGCCCCTCATGGCGTAATACTACCTCAAAACTATATAGTTGTTATCCAGACCGAAACTTTAAAACATTACGATGCCTACATCTCGCCAATAAGGTAGCACAGTAGTGCTCTAAGGGAAAACTGACCGCCCGAACGAGCTACATGTTGTCACTTTCACGGTTTCTGAAAGACTGCTCCCACATCTTGTGCTCACAGTTTCTGAACGACCGACTGAGCTAGCTGCAACTGTGAACAAGGAAAGTTCTGGTAGTCACGGTGTAACAGAACAGGCATAATGCCTTTATAGTAATTTTATTTAAGGTAATAGAATTTACATCTATGGATACGTTGGTTATGTAAGCTCTCTGAAGTACAGATATAGTAGGATTATCGCTGATGAGGCATGGCGTGTTGATTGTAGTTAAAATATTGATCCGCTTTAGACGTGATTTCTTAAGTGTTAATCTTTATTAAATGTATTGTAATTATAAACAATTTTCCTACCTTATCAAATAAATAAACCTGCAATCTGCGGATCTACCAAATGTCTGGTAGTTAATTTCTTCGTCGAGATTCAAGAATACATGATACAAGAAGATAATAAATTTTAAAATAGCTACATGGCAATACCGCGACAGGACAGTGTGTTTTGAAGTGGGATTAATTAAAAGCATAATTAACCAAGGACACACACTGAAACAAAAGGTAGGAAAAGTGAATTACATAAAGTAACAATAATTAACAAGCGAGCCGCCATTACCACCGGAACGCGACAACCGAAGTGAGCCGACGATTCCCGAGGAGAGCCGATCCGCTCAGTATTAATAAGAACTACATTCAGGCAACATCTCGACCGGAGCGGAGAATCACCTTCATTTACGGGAGACCGCAAGGGCCGGCATTGCAGAGCGGGGCGCAGTCCTAGAAGCTAGCAGTTCTTCTCTTCAAAAGGAAAGTGCCAATTTTTTTATCTTTGTAAGAAACACAAGCTGACATGAGAGAATTTTCATATGATCATTTGCATTGAAAAAAAAAAAAAATTAAATTATTTTCTTCCCGAGTAAAAGTCAGTTTGAGTTAATATTGAAAAAAAAAAATTAGTTTCAACTTTCCTGGGGAATTTTATTAATTAATATTTGTTACCTTGTTTGCATTTCATTGCATGCAATAGCGTACACCTTGTTTGACAATAACTGTGATTGGTGTTGGAGCAGAATTTATGTTTCCATCTTAATTTTTTTGTTTGCTTGCTGGTTCGGTGGATACTTTTTTCTTTGCAATCAAAATATTGTGCGAGTGTATTGAAAGTGTTGACAACATGGCTACAGAAGAGAGTGAAATGGTGGAGGGGATGGCAGCAATAGGAAGTGAGTCCTTGAATGACTCAGGTCCTAAGTTCACTGATGGGTCAGTTCGTGCTATCTTGGTACAGTTGAAATCTTTTCAAAATAGTATGGAGTCAATGAATGACAACTTGAGGGCTGATTTAAAATCAGTAAAAAGTAATTTGAAATCAGTAGAAAGTAATTTGAAATCAGTAGAAAGTAATTTGAAATCAGTAGAAAGTAATTTGAAGGCTGAGCTTGGGGGTCGATTGCAATCACTTGAGAGTACAGTGGGGAATTTAAATATGTTGGTAGAAGACAATGTTCGACAATTAGGGAATGTCCAATTAGAATTAAGGCAACATAATGTTGATTGTAAGGAACAAGCTGAACGACTAGCGGAACGGCTAACTAGGTTAGAGCATAGTGTGAGTAGGGAGACGATACTGTTACGACAGAATAACGAAGTACTCAGTAAACAGTTAGTTGTCGGGGAAGAAGTCAATGTAAGTCACGTGAGGCGACTGGAGGCGGTAGAGGATCACTGTATCCTTTTGGGGAAACACATCAAAGAAGATAAAGAAAAGGTAAACAGTGTGGTCGCAAATGTCGAGTTGATTTCACAGAACTTGGGTAAGTACCAATTATCCACAGCAGCGTGGGTCGAAGAGAAAATTGAATGGGAACAATTTGATGGTGATGGGCATATGCACCCCATTGAATTCATTCGGGACTTTGAGGACTTTGCACCTTTCTCCGTTGCTTCTGAAAAACAGCGGATCGAGATGGTTCGTTGGTACTTGGCCGGAGGAGCGAGGCGATGGGCCGACTGGTTTGCTGGCAATTGTAACACATTTAATGAATTCAAGAGGGAGTTTCGACAACATTATTGGTCGGTGGATAGGCAGATAGCCGTACATAGAGAATTGTTAAGGGAAGAAACTTATGTGGCCGCTAAGGGGACGCAGAAAGACTTTTTCATGAGGTGTGCGGTCTCATGCAAATACCTCGATTCGAGTGAAGTGCCAGAGCATAAAAAGATAAGAGTGATATCATGGGGAGACGCAAGAACTGTGCGACATAGGAAGGAATGCTGGGCAGCCTTGGTGGGAATGACTAGTGTGTGTGAGAACCACACCGGGAATTCGAGGGGAACGCCAGTAGGTGTGAAAGAAGAGGATGTTGTAGAAGAGTACCCGAATGATGGAATAAGAGGAGTTTTCAAGTTGGTTTCTCGGAAATCTTATAAAAGTGTAAAATTGAATACGTGTGTGGGGTCAAGCACTGGTTTAAAGTGCATTTGTACACAGTCAAATCCTCCACGTTTCTCACTTTTCCGAGCTCATTAGAGTCCAAAAGGTGGTATTTTGTCTTTTTTTTTTTTTAACTTACAAACAGAAGTTAAGATTCGACATAGGCAAAAGTAATAGGACCAATTGGAAGAAAATAATAACAATAACTCATGTCATGTTGTGTTTCGTAAGTGAAGTGTTAACCGTTGTAGCCCTGTGGCAAGGTGTGCATTTCGGTTTTGGGGGACTGTGAAAAGAAAAAAAAAAAAAAAAAACACTATGAAGATCAATATCAACTTTTGTTCAACGAGTGGTGTTTGATTGTCTTCTTCATTGTTTTGTTTTAATGTTCCATTGTATTTCTTTCTCCATTTATATGTGACTTCAAGGTTTGTGCAATAATGTTAAAAAAAATTATTGTTATTAGCATAAGAGTAGTCGAGTGACTGCCAGCCAAATTTTTTGTATTTCATAAGTCATTTCATAGTCTGATATGTATAATCATTTCAATCTTAGTTTAAGGGTTACCTGGCGACGGAAGTCGGGGCTTTGTCAATGCCAACTTCCGCCTGGTTCCATCGGTGGGAGTGTAACAGAACAGGCATAATGCCTTTATAGTAATTTTATTTAAGGTAATAGAATTTACATCTATGGATACGTTGGTTATGTAAGCTCTCTGAAGTACAGATATAGTAGGATTATCGCTGATGAGGCATGGCGTGTTGATTGTAGTTAAAATATTGATCCGCTTTAGACGTGATTTCTTAAGTGTTAATCTTTATTAAATGTATTGTAATTATAAACAATTTTCCTACCTTATCAAATAAATAAACCTGCAATCTTCGGATCTACCAAATGTCTGGTAGTTAATTTCTTCGTCGAGATTCAAGAATACATGATACAAGAAGATAATAAATTTTAAAATAGCTACAACGGGCCATGGGAAAGTGCTCATTTCCACATTCACACGGGTAGCTGCTGATAGGCTAATCAGATACCAAATCTCACGTCTGAAAAGTTCCTTCATCCAATTTTGACCTTGCCAACTAAAATAATCCTATCTATCTGAAATGTTTTAGATTGCTAGATCTTGTAGCCAACGTCAACTTTAGTTATTATAAAAAAAATTTGTAACTTTAATAGTTTAGCCGAAAATAAATAATTTAGATACGAATTTTCGAAATATTACTCCAGGCAAATGCTTAAAACAGATCCAAGACAAAATACTATCTTGAAAACTGCAAAAACCTGATTTCTAGCTTGAATTAACATAGAAACTGACTATGGAAATAAAATACAATATTATCCAATGTAACTCATGGTTCTGAGAATAAAATTTTGTCACGCATTTACAAAATTTATGATACCTGACAATCTCTTCTTCTCATGGCGCTCGTTCTCATTAGTTGGTAACGTAAATGTACCTCTTGCTCTTCGACTGTTTCGTTTTTACGCTGTTCTTTTTAATTTGTTCTTTGGGAACGTAAACGTGGCATGCGCTCTTGGACTATTTTGGTTTTTCGCTGTTTCGGTTAAGAACTGGTAAGATCTACTCCTCTTTTAAGTTTGGGCATTGTATAAAATATAAATCAAATCAACTTTTTACTAACAAATACACTAAGTATACTTTACACCAGGTGGCCAACCCAAATGATCTTGCGGGCCATTTTGGAAATGCATCATACCTCCGCGGACTGCATATAAAATTATATATCCCCATATTTTTTGGAGTGAAAAATTGAAACATATAATGAGTCATTATTATTGTGTTTACCATTATTCTTAAATGTGAACATAGATAATATAATAATGATACTAAACGCACATTGTAAAGAAATACATAACACTAAAAATGAAATATAAAAAATATTTGGTTAAAGTGTGATGAATCTCTCGGGCCGGAAAAATGTTCAAGACATGCGGTCTGCGGGTTGGCACCCCTGCTTTACGCACTTTATTTTCGATTTATATTCAGTCACTTTAACTATTCACACTTCACTGTTCAGTACTTATATCTTGAACAGTACGTCCTTCAGGTAAAAATGGGAACCTTCTTCACTGTTTGTTTTTATACATTCACAGCACTACTCTGGAATTTTCACTTCTTTTTTGGTTCTTCCCTTCGACACTGTTAAGAAAGTGATGTTCGAACCCACGACGGATCTTGCTTTATATATCCCCATCTATGGCTAGTCCTACCCACACACACAAAAAAAAAATGCTTCTAATGGTCCACAATGTCAGCAACATTCAAGAGTGTTCCGGGATGTTCCCGAATGTTCCAGAATATTATGGTAAGGCTGAGGAATGTTCTGGAAATTTATATAGGTCGAAACTTCCAACCCTTATATTTTCAATAGCACACCCTTCAGGTAAAAACGGGAACCTTCTTCATGGATAAGGGATAGAGGGCTACCACACCATATAAAACACCCTTGATCGTACCAGGGCTCGTTTTTGAGTTTTAGTGGCACGCACATTGTCCACTTAGTTTTATAATATATATTTATGATATATTACTTGTGGTTACTACATACGATTAACGTATTCTGTTTATTTTAGTGTGTTAGATTTCAGAAAACTGAAGAAATAAACAACCGAAGTCATGGAATAAAACAGAATACAGAGATTAGTAGTATGATCATCTGAAATACTAAG
The DNA here is from genome assembly GCA_031002005.1 of Vandiemenella viatica. Taxonomy (NCBI): domain Eukaryota; kingdom Metazoa; phylum Arthropoda; class Insecta; order Orthoptera; family Morabidae; genus Vandiemenella; species Vandiemenella viatica. The sequence goes on from CM061914.1 coordinate 93,522,824, forward strand.
TGGCCCTTGGCACATGACTAACCTATGTCAAAATGATTTTAATTTCTTGCTCAATCACATAGAATCAAATATATTGGCTGATTTAAAGCTAGACCATAAGCTCTCAAAATTTGAAAATACTGTCCACATTGCTGAATTAGTTTTTGTGTGATGCTATTTCACCTTTCAGATATATGCAACTCGCTTACAGATTTATAATTGTATAGATTAACATGTGTGCAAAGCCAAAAACTCTGTTAAACAGAAATTTCTTAGAAGCTCTTAAAGGCACATATAAGACACTAATGGTTTGTTGTTTCTTCTAATGACGAATCATACATACACTACTGTAAATAAAGTATGAAATGGTGTGCAAAATGGAAAGTAACTCCAGTAAAAGTGAAACTCCATTTTTCTGTTTCAAGATACTCATAATTAGTACTATACAATACATTCATTTTCCATGGTTCCCAATATAAGAGACTGGCTCTGTGGAATGTGAAAGGTTGTCAATTTACAGATAAACTACTGTATAACAAAATAGACATCAATAGTCAACTTGACTCAGGATTTTTATCCCGCTGCTTGGCAAGTGAAATTCTAGGAATTACAGTGCACAGCTTTGAACTACTATCTACAGTTGTCACCATGTGACTATTACATGCTTAGGGGCTGCAAAAAAAAAGGGGGGGGGGTACATTTGGCTACATAACTGTTCAACAAATTTTTATGAAGATAAAAAACTAGTGCAGTTAAAAAATCTGAAGATAGAAATAGTGCTAAAAATGTTTCACATTTTTAGAAAGAAAAAAAAATTCTCATTCATATTAGATTAATTTACCACTCATGGAAGCTTTTTAATGACATATTGCAGGCAGTCAAAGTTGTTAATAAATTCAGAATATTTCAGTTACCAAATAACAACTTAATTTGCTATCTAGCATTGTTCACGATAACTAAAACGAGTCCTGAAAGTTCCACCTTCTTATATAGCCATATTAATGGTCCACCTTAAATAAAATATAACACTTCATATCTATTGGTAAATACTTTATTAATCTCTTATAAATTATGTATTTACAAATAATGCTTTAGTATTCCTCATCACAAACATAAGGAAATATTACAGGAAACTTAAGTTCTGAATGATAATTATTAAAAACCTGTAATCAATTATAGAAGTTCAAAACAGTAAGCACCAATAGTAGGGTACAAGTATTTCTTGAAATACCGGCACTTACAAATGGCAAATGATGTCTTTCATCATTATATGAATAATGTTTTGCACACACCAACTACATCATAACTGTTTGCAAACTTCACCATCTAGTGTCCAACAATGTTCTTTAGTCCATTTTTAATGAAGTGCAAATGTACAGTCTGCTTTATATAATGCACTAGTTTAGGTTTCTGTGAACAACTCCTTAACGATCAATTTCACCAAACACTACATCCAAAGTTCCTGCAAGAATAAAGATAAAATTACATTTATTCCTTGACTACAGAGACTGTGTTACATTTGTGACACTTCTGCAATACAAATTTTTGATAACACACTTTATATTGCCAAAATTGTAACCTTTGAATTAAATATGTCAAGAATTAAGCTTTGGTAATTATGGAGTTCAAATAAAACTAAATATGATTTTTAACACTTACCTATAATGGCTACAATATCAGCTAGCAGATGCCTCTTGCCTAATTTTTCAATAGCAGCAAGATGGGCAAAGCCTGGAGCTTTAATCTTGCATCGGTATGGCTTAGAGCTGCCATCAGAAATAATGTAGATACCAAACTCCCCTGTTTGTAAAAAATGCAAGAAAATAATTACTTTATTGTTATAGATTATCAATGCTGCATACAGTGATTAGAACCCTTCTTTCCCCTGTATCTGCATTCATTAACATTAAACAACATGATTTACTGTCTTTACCTTTCAAATTATGCAAATAACAGTGATCTATGGGCTCATGTAAATTGCAGCCTTTATCAAAATGAGTATCTTTAAAATACATAGGTCACTAAGGAAGTTTTGCAACATGGCTTTAATTTTAAGTTTTTCAAAATAATTTTCACCACAACTTAAAAACTGTCTCTTACGTGTCTTCTAAGGGGATTGGGCAGTCATCGTACCATATCCTTAGTTCTTCACAGCCATACAAAGTGAGGTCTGAATTGTAAAAAGGATGCTCAATAACATGCAGCACAGCATTTGACAAATAATGGTGCTGACTGGAGAAGTGTGCAGGAATAGTCATGATGAAGGAGCCACACGTTTGATCTTGAGTGTGGAAAGATGTTTGAGTGCTAGAAGAATGCTGGGGATGGTACCATTTTCTGTGTTTCCAGCAACACACATTTCACAAATCCCCAAACATTTAGGAGACAGCCACCATTCTCACAGATTATGATTTTTGTACAAAGGCAATCCTCTCTCAGGAATAATTTTCTCCAAACACTGCCTAACATACAAATCACAGGCAGTACTGTAGTGCAAAATTGCTCAGTAATCCACTTTTGATCAGTGCATCAATTATGAACAACTAACACACCGAACTAGTCCTGCCAGCTATATCTCAAGATGTGTGAACTTGTCACAACTTGCAACCATCACCTGTGCCATATGCAAAACTTTCTTCATGACCTCTGTATAAATGCAATCTGAAAAACAACACACTTCATACCTAACCCATACAACACTTATTCTACATTTTAATTTACAGAAATATTGATCAAGTTTTGCATTTATCCTGTGCCCTGCAAAGTATATAATGTGGGAATAAAGAAAAAATTGAACATATTTGCAGGCAATTACCTTTTGGTGCTTCAACTGCTGTATATGTTGCACCTGGTGGTACCTGGTAACCTTGTGTGAATAACTTGAAATGATGGATTAGGGCTTCCATTGAAGTCTGCAATAAACGATCAACATAAATGTTTACTGAAATATCATATAGCAAAATGCACTTGATATGAATTGTCTGTTAGCAAAATGATCATAATGTTTCAAATGCTCTCAAACATACTCTATGAAAAGCAAGACACCAATTTATTTGCTGTAACATCAAAAATTTACAATTATCTTTCAGAACTTTGGCTTTGGACTAAGCTACATAACCATATAAAAAAAGTAGACTTAAAGTAATTGTATGAAAGTTTATTATTACACATTGTTTAAACTACAAGGCAAGTCAAATTTTCAATCTTAAAATGGTTGATAAATGATGTAACTTCATTAAGGGTAGCATCGCTTCCAGGGACTGCCAAATTAGGCAAGCTGTCACCAAAATACTAGGAGTCGGATGCCATCCAAAATTGGAAGGCAGAATCTTAATAAGTTTTATTTTAAAAATTTACCTTCATCTCTGCCCGTGATGGAGGAGTTATCTTCATGTCATCAGTTTTTATTTCGCCTGGTGGCATCTTATTAAGACACTGATCAATAATTCTCAGGGACTGCCTCATTTCTTCGACACGGCACAGATACCTGCAAAGTTTTATAAGTCTCTTTCACTACAAAAACAGATACAACTAACAGCAACAAATGATATAGAAAATATTAAATACCTTTAAAAAAAATGGATTTTATTTGCTGCCTACCAAAACAATAACAGCTAAATCCAATAGAGAAAAAATACCTGTCATAACAATCCCCATGAGTGCCAATTGGAACATCAAATTCAAAATCTTGATAATCATCATATGGTTGGGCTTTACGTAAATCCCACTTAATACCAGAACCACGCAGCATAACGCCACTAAAAACAAAAATATAATATGTCCATAAACTGGATTTTTATATAACTGATCAAGCATTATTCTGTTATACAACAACCTGTTGTTACCTGAAGCCATAGTTAAGGGCATCCTCAGCAGACACTATTCCTATGTCTTTAGTTCTCTGTACCCATATTCGATTTGTTGTAAGAAGATCTTCAACTTCATCTAATCGTTCAGAAAATTTACTTGCAAACTCATATATATCATCAAGAAGACCAAGTGGTAAGTCCTGTAATTTAATAAAACTATTGGAATAATCCTGCTGTAAACATCCAACAAGAGAAAAATTTCAAAAAGGGTACAAATGTCTCAACTGTATCACACCTGGCTTACACCTCCAGGTCGTACATAAGCAGCATGCATTCTTGCACCTGACACCCTCTCATAAAACTCCATCATCTTTTCCCTCTCCTCAAAAAGCCAAAAGAAAGGTGTAAGAGCACCAATATCCAACGCATGTGTGCCTACAGCCATTATGTGATTCAAGAGACGTGTAATCTCTGCAAACAACACTGTAGGGGAAAATAAAGTAGTATTTTAGTGCAAATAGGAATATAATAAACTTTGTCTTAAATAAAATGACTTCTTGTATCAGTAAAACAAATAATAAAACCCCATTCACTGCTTCAAAGCAAATAAGGCCTCTACAATCATGATTTTATTGCCAATTTAAGTATCTAACATTGTATCACAATGTGTGCGTGGAGACTTTCCCGGCGTACTGAAGCAATGTAGTCTTCACGGGTGTGCAGCCAGATGGTATCACAATTATTAGATACTAGCAGAGTTCCCAGCGTTGCCCGGTATAGTTGGTGTAGATTTACCCGTGCCATATTTTTATTCCCGCAATGACAAACATTTGCCCAAAGTTTCATAAAATTCGCACCAACTTTTTCCGGAATTAAAGCAAACCTAGATTCACCCGCCCCCTACCGATAAACGGGTGGGTTGAAGTTTATTTGCACGTACACTATTTTCATTCATCCGAAAAGATTCATGTATATCAAGCTTCATTAATTTGGTTAAGAAACTGCATTATTAGATCACTGAAAAACGATAGATTATGCTGGAAACTCACATTCAATTCCATTGCGAAGTGAATATACTTTTTGCTCGAAATGCCACACACTTTTAACTCCACAGATTCAGCCTTTTATACAAATATCAAAAGTGAATGCAGAATATCATCATTGTAAACAGAAGACTATTGCTGATAGCCATAGACATTGTCAAGAGATCGGGCTTAAAGAAAATCTGTTGTTCCTTTGGGTATCCATGGAGTTTAAAAATTGAATATCCCAAAAGAAATGAAAGAATACTTCAAGTTTTGTTTAGTGTGCAAAATAGTTATTATTGTAAAGTTATCTTATTGCTTTCATTAAAGCCTATGGTCAGAGACGTTGTAGTTGTATGTTTAGTACGAAGTATGCAACATCTGATCCTTTCACCTTTGGGATTCACTATCATAAGTTCAGAATTTCATTTAATGCTCCTGCGTTATTTAACGTTGAAACATAAGACATGCCAAACAACTGAATTGAGATTCTAAGCTTGGTGAATACTCCATCGAAATCCGCTCCGTAGTTTCCAAGTTTTTATAAGACAAATTTATCCGGTTTTCGTTTTATAGATATAGATCTGGTGATAATTTATATAAGCTTTTAAGTGAGGAAAAATTTAATGTTGAGCTCCGGACCCAAGAGGTATGCGTCGCAACCTGAGTATTTTGCTTGTGAAACCATGTAAAACCGAAAACTGGATGGCCGGACGGCGATTTGAATACAGGTGTTCTTGAGTGCAGGGCTTGAGTGCTACCGTTCACCCATAAAGCTCGTTTTAGAGTTTAATTTAATTGTGATTGAGCACACGCCCCTGTAGCGATTTCTCTACACCCCGTTTTTCACCTAACAGAGTATTTTTGCCGTTTGAGTTAAGTTTTTATATCTCAGAAATGTTGAAGTTACCATCGTGGATCGTAAGAACATATTTAAACTTTCTTCACAAGGAAACAAAATTCCATGTCGATTTACTACTATAACAGTATTCGTCCAACCAGAAACATGTGAATTCTCTGTTATGAAAAATCTTTCAACTGTGGCGTTGCAATTTGGTGATGTTTTCTTATGTAACACCACAAGCCAAATCAAAATTTGAAGATTTTATCTTCTCGTTAAACCGAACGATGGATTCTTATCTAACTTGACGAGACACATTGAAAATGAAATGTAAAATATTGCTTTGTCCTTGGGATATTGTATCTCTAAATTGAGGCTGATAGTTTGAAATGCAACCTGGACCAGAAAAAATCTCTAAGTCAGGATGTACTACATGCTGGACATTTACAATGGAAGTTTTGTTTTCTTTCTAGCAGTTGTGGTCAAGTTGAAATGCAGTTTGAAGCAGAAGAAAATCGTTGTTAAAAGGAAAATCAACTATACCTATAAATAATTTTTGACTTTTCATATCTCGAGAACTTAGCAAGATGTGTATTTTTTTACTTACTATCTGTCTCATTGAGTTATATAAGAATTCATCATCAAATTGCGGCACAACGGTTGACGTAAAAACTGCATTACTAAACAATTCAATAAATTATGAAATTAATAAAAGCTAGATTATGTCAGGAACTCAAGTGTATAGTGCAGAATGTAATGCCAAAAAATGTTCAGTTGTCATAATAGTTTACTTTCCAACAGTACGGACATAACAAAAACTTCTGTTTATGTTAAAAACTATTGCATTACTAAACAACGTGACAAAATATAAAATGAATAAAAGCTAGATTACGTCAGAAACACGCGCGAATAGTGCAGAATTGCAGCTTAATACCAAAGAACCATCAGCGTAAATACAAAAAAAAAAAAAAAAAAAAGTTCAGTTCTCCTAAGCTGTTATTATTCTCAACACTAAAGGTTTAATACATATTTCTAATGATAAAAACCATCAGCTTACATATTAATTATGACGTTGCAATTCTGTGAGGATTGCTATGTAATACCACAAGACAAATGAATTTATATATATATATGTATATATCTCTATTACACTTCTTGTTAAATTTTATCTTACTGCCGGCATGGTTAGGTTAAAATGCGGCCTGAATGTGAAAAAAATTTCGAATAAGCCAAATCGACGATGTATTCTTATCTAACTTGACGAGACACATTGAAAGAGAAGAGTAAAATATCGGGATATCTTGCTTTGTTCTTGAGATATTGAATCTCTAAATTGAGGTGGTTGAAATGCAACCTGGACCAGGAAAAAATTCGACAGTTACAATGCACTACATGCTGGACATGTTTTGTTTTATTTCCAGCGGTTGTGGTCAAGTTGAAATGTAGTTTGAAGCAGAAGAATATCATCGTGAAAAGGAAACTATAGTTACAAATAATTTTTGACATTTGATTTCTCGAGACTAAGCTAGTTAAGTAATTTGTTTTTACTATCTTTCTCATTCAATTATATAAGAATTCATCATCCAATTACGGTGCCACGGTAGAGGTAGAAACTGCTATACTGAACAATGCAATACATTATAATATGAATAAAGGCTAGATTAAGTCAGAAGTGTATAGCGCGGAATGTAATGCTAATAAACGTTCAGTTGTCATAATGGGTTACTTTCTATTTTTATTATACTTTCCAACAGTAAGAACATAACACAAACTTCTGTTGATGTTAAAAACCACTGCATTACTAAATAACGCGATAAAATATAAATGAATGAAACCTAGATTACGTCAGAAACATGCACGTATAGTGCAGAATTGCAGCCTAATACCAAAAAATGTTCAGTTGTCCTAAGCCGTTATTATTCTCAACACTAAAGGTTTAATACAAACTTATAATGATAACCATCAGCGTACATATTAATTACTGCGAACAGAATGAATCTATCAGCTCCAATTGCCTGAAATTTTAGCTGTACAGATTTAATCTTTTATGCAAAAATAGAAAATTCAATACTGAAAAACATAATCAGTAGTAGAAAAAATGAAATCTACGTTAGTCGTGTTTTACTTTGTTAAAACCATCAGTTAAATGTTGGTTTTATTATTAACAGAACATTGATATCAGAGACAAATACCAAAGATGAAGGTCAAAGACATTGCCAGGAATCATGGGCAAAGAAAATCTCTAATGATTTTTCGCTATTAATTCCTCACATTCAATACGGCCATCGATGGTGTTTTAAAACTGAACACCTCCATATTAAAGGAAATAATATTTCAAGTTCTGTTCAGTGTGGAGTATGAAAAAATGGTTATTATTGTAAGTTGCTTATTAAAGGCTATGGTCAAAAGATATTGTACTTGTGTGTTTAGTGTTAAGTATGCTGCATCTAGTGATTCCTTCAGGTGTTATTTCTCACCATACGGTCAGAATTTCATTTAATGTTCCTGCATTATTTAATGTTGAAACATAAGACATGCCAAACAACTGAATTAAGATTCTAAGCTTTAAAACATTGAAAACCCCATCGAAATCAGCTCCGTAGTTTCTGAGTTTTTAAACAAAAAATATGTCCAGTTTTCGTTTTATAGATACAGACAGGAAAATTATTATTGGCATTTTTTATGCATAAATTATGAATCTACTAATTAAAGGTTATTTCCAAACATAACTATGAAAAGATTTCTTTAAAATGATGCTGCTGATCAGTTGCATCTTATTCACCATGTTGGGAAATTTACCTGAGGTCAAACAATAGTAAGTTGTTCCCATAGACTATATTCAGAATTGTCCTCAGTGTTTGATAACTGCACAAAATAAACTACAGTGGCTTTATGAAATTTCATGAACATATAGAGTAAAGCCATATTAAATGATCCAGAAACAATATTTTTTGGTTGTTTGACCTACTTAAATTTTTTTCTCATATTTATTTTTCTTATATGTGAGACATTAAAATAAGATATCCTTTATTTCATCCTCGGCCATTTACTAATGGTCGTCATATTTGTTTTTTCCAATAGATGCTAATGGTTACATATGCACATGTTTACAGCAAACATAACATAGTCCAATTATTCTAGAATATTGAACCAAAAAACATTTTTTCCTCATAACGTTTAACAAATTCAGTCCTAAGCTTTAACGGCCTAAGACTACCTAAAAGGCCAAAATATTAATTGAAGCTTACCTTAGAAATCTAATGAATTGAAATTTTTGAAGGGCTGGTCCTTAAGGAAGGAAGTGTATTTAAGAAGTACAAATTTTGAAGCTAGATCCAAATATCATTAAAATTTTACTAATTTTTAAAAATTGATAGTTTTTTAAAATGTGTTTACAACTTCAAGTGTGCGAGTTTTAAAATAAAAAAGAAAGAACTTGCCTCAAATTTTGTGTTGGCAATGAAATTTCTTGTGATGAATCACTGAAGTACTCAATGAGGTCAGCAGTGAGTTAGCTTTATGGAAAATACAGGTAGTCACACCATTCAAAGTAGGTCGAAAATTGGTTGATACTTGCCTTGTTTGAGTCAACCATCAACATCTTTGACTGACAATAACATCAACAAAGTGGAGGAATTGATGAAACCATGCAAGCTCAAGATATGAATCAGAATCTAGTTGTGACTTATGAATCTATTTTCTCCATTTCAGCTGATCTCGGCATAATATGCACAGCAGTGCGGCTTCCACTGAAAGAGCTTAATCTCCTTCATAAGGAAAACTGCCAATATATTGCTGATTATATGCCTAAACAAGCCATTAAGGATCCCTATGTTCATGAAACACATAATAAAAGGTGAAAGGCGAGTTTGACACGCAAACCAGCCAACAAGCTTCAGAACGGTACTTCAATAATGAGCAAAAAAAAAAAGTGTAGGAGAGAAATGTTTATTGGGCAGAACTGTATTTTCCACCAGAGTTGTAATATATTCATAGCATGCTACCCATCTAGAGAGTTAAGTTCATCTGGCTAAACGGGATACCCAATCTGTCATGTGATTCGTTGGCCAGGGACATGGCACAGTATTGTGGAGGAGGTACATTGACCTACTCAGTCCACACCAGAGAAAGCCAGGTTTTGAAGCTTAAGCCTGTTATTGTCATTTATATTATCTGTGCATTTGCTGATCTCCAAAGCCTTCTTCGCCCTTCTGGGTCACCACTGATACTCTCAGAATGTCAGTCTAGTATTTCTGAAATGCACAACTGGTCATGGTTGCATGACACTCAATGCCCGATTTCTCAGGTTATTTGATTTATGATTCCAAATGAGCACACGTAACCTATCCTTCACAGCACTTCCCATATCTCCTACATAAACCTGCCAACAGGTGCACTGAATCTCATAGACACCAGAGACGTGTTTGGGGGTAGTTTGTTTTTAAACTCAACTAGCAAGTTACTGATCTTGCTGTGAGCTTCAGAGAAGGATTTTATGTCAACTTTTCTCAAAAGTTTGCCAATGCTGTCAGTAACGCCTTTTATGTAGAGCAGAACTGCTACTTTGCGTTCCTGAGAGGTGGATTGGTTGGAGGCAGAGTTGTTGGCAGCTCTCCATATCATTGCTACATGCAGAGCTTGTTTGATAAAATGGTTGTGGCAACCATTAGACCTGAGGATGTGTTGTAATGCCTCCAACTCAATAGGCAAACTTTTAGTGTCATACACTTTTGCCACAAGGACACCTCTTTTTGTTGCAGCATGTAAATTCTGTTTGTGTGTGTTTAGGCTTCCAGTAAACTGATTGCCCCATGTTCCAGTTATCACTTTTTGCTACTAACATATTTATGAATGGCAGCTGTCCTTGTCCCTCCGTTTCCATAGTAAATCTGATTTTGGAGTGTGCATTACTTATATACTCAAGGAACTAATCAAGGACACATGAGGGTGACACAACAAAGGTTTCAGCAACGTAGTGCAGACACAGACAAGGTTTGAGGGGTGCATTGTTCAAAACTTTCATCTCCAGTGTCTCCATGAAGATGCTGGCAGTGAAAGCGGTGAGCCCATAGCTGATCCTTCTACTTGGGCAAAAAGCTTTCCATCATATTGAGAGGGGGGGGAAAAAAAAGTCGCTTAAAGAAAGAACTCAGTCAAGTCTGTACATTCTTTTGAGATGATGTCGGTCAGTAATTTTACACATATCACTGCTACTACTTCAATAGGTGCATTTGTGTAAAGTGACACTACATCAAAGCTAACTAGGATGTCAATTTCTTGAACTTTAAGTCCTAAGTCAACAAAGTGTGAGCTGTTTGTAACAGCTGAGATGATTCCTTCTGACAGGAGTTTTAATTTTTTGCCCAAATCTAAGAACTGATCGCACACACAACTGGGTGCAAAGGAACTTTTGGTTTCTGGATTTTTGACAAGCAATAGAAATAAAGGATAGAAGTGTTGTTTGTCTTTTATCTAATCTTGGCCTGTTGTTCGATTTCCAGAGAGTTGTTAACAAGAGATGTTACTTCAGACTTCATCTTGCGTAGAGGGTTTCTGTCCAGTGTAGAATACATCATGTCTTCTAGGAGATTCACAAAATATTGCAGGAATCTTCAGATTTCACCAATACTGTAATGTTTCTCTTGCCTGCTGCCAGTACATTGGAGAGATGAGGTTTACTGCAAAGGACAGGCTGCAGGAGCATGTTCGAAACTATAAATCAAACAACATGGAGAAGTCGGCCTTGGCGCAACAAGCAGCTACAACCAGTCTTGCCATTAATTTCGAAAACACTAGACTGACATTGCAAGAGGATCAATAGTGGTCGAGGAGGGTAAAGAAGGCATTGGAAATCATCAAACACCAAGATAATATAAATGACAATAACAGGCTTAAGCTTAATTATGTATGGCTGTCTCTGCTGCAGACAGAGCAAGTCAAGCGTCGCACCCTACCAAACTGCGCCACTCCCATCCTGCCCAACAAAATACCTAACAGATCCCAATTAGTCAGGTGAACCCAGCTCTCTAGATGGGTCTTTTGGTACCTAACAGCACACCACACAGATAGGAAATGCAGTTCTGCTGAAGAAGAAGACTGCAGTGTGTTTGTTGAAACTTCAGGTTAACATAGCATGATATAGCATCACCCAGACAGACAAGAGACAAAAATCTTACTGTAGTGGTATAGAACAAGAGCTAATTTTTACTGAGTAATGAATCTAAAGTGCATGGAAATGAGCTCTCACAAAAATCTCACATTTCGAGCACTATTTTTTTCTCTTTCCAAAAAGTCACTTCACTCAAAACACACTCAACAGCTAATTAAATCAACATCATCCTTCCTTGTCTGCAGAATACCAAGGTCTTGGCACCAGTTTTCAACAAGAAGTGCAGTTTCTTTTTGGTTCCCTTCTGACTGCCTTCAGCCAAGTTGCTGAAAAACTGCCACCAGCCTCTGAGCCAGTGTGTCCAAAAGGCTGGTCTCATGAAATAATAAGCACATTGTTCAGACACTAACCTAACCCTCGTACTGTGGAAAGTCTTTACCGCCTGCATTACTGGTCAGAGCTAGGCCCATACCCGTAATCAGACAGTTTAAATGTCTGATTTGTTAATTGAATGAAGGCCCTAATAACAACAGAGTATACCCTTAAACTAAATAAATTTTGTGTTTCCTCATCATAATCACTTGACTGTTTTAACAATTTAAAGGAAGATCCATAAACACTTTCATAAAACAACTATGAAAAAATTACTGCAATAGGCCAGTTTTCTAAAATATCCATTGCAAATAGTCAAAAGCAAAATGAACAATAAATTACAAATGAACCCTTCACTAAGGATGATCGCAGTACCAACTGAGAAATATGGTCTTAAAAATCGCTTTACTTATCTAATGATAAAATATTCATGTTGAATGTTAACAATTTAAAATTTTATGAAACAACTGAAACATAAATGTGAAAGTTGGAATTTTTACAATTCTTTATCCTCATATAAGTGCATAAAGTGTAAAAGAGTTAGATTTTTACCTGATGTCCCACAAGAGATTACTTTAAAGCTAAATATAACAAGCTATAGAATTTGTATTTCTTAACTATGCTGTCTGCAACAATGGTGCAGGAAGAAATGGTGTGAGACAATAATAAAGAAAGGAAGTAGACCTATCACGTTCACTTGGTGTATGTAGTACATAAGCAGCATAGCACAGATGGCAGTAGAGGGAAAAGGGGTGGGGGGAGAAAGTACTAAATCAATAATGGAAAGTGCTGAAGGTTGTAAGGAAACAAGGTTTCCCTACATTATATTTAATGTTCTTTTATAATTTTAATATGTTAAAAGTATGAAGCAGACAATTTATGTATTTAAAAGTGTTTTAGCATCTCTGACCATGAACGTTGGTGAAATAGAGTATCTTTGTTTTTTTTGGTCTTTATCAGGAAGAAGATATGGCAGAAAAAGAAAAATAACTCTATTCGCTAGCAGTTATTGTAAAAAGTTAATGTACAATAATTGTGTGAGAAAAGTAAGTGATCTAAAATTGTGAACTGGCAAATATTTGTGTTGATAAAAGAAAGGGAAGCATTTTCAGTGACAGATTGGTAACAAATTATCATAAGTTGTGTGTTTTGTTTGAAGGTGATTTCTCCTTTGCTCTCACTTCTCTAACTGAATTCCCTTCAAATTAGATGAACTGTGGCAAACACTAGCCCAATTAAGAAGAGGATGAGCAGTATGCAATTAAGAGAGCAGTAAAATAAATAAAAATAAAAAAAATACGCACACAAGGTATATTATCATTGGAGCTGGTAGAAGATCAATAACATAATTAATGAGTAAGGGGGGGACAAAAAATGAGGTTGAAACATGATGCTGAAGAGTCACTCACTTACTAGAAAGTCCAAGAACGCTTTGTTCAATTAAATACTCAAAGTTGCATTCAATAATCAGACATAAAAGATAGAACTAATGTTATGTTAGCATTTATAATCATCTTTAACAACAAAAATGTAATTTCCAATATACCTCTTATATACTTAGCCCTTTTTGGAATATCAATGTTCAGTAGTTTTTCAATTGCCAGAGAGTAGCACTGCTCATTGCACATCATCGAGACATAATCCAGTCTGTCGAAGTAAGGTAATGCCTGAGTGTAAGTCTTGTACTCAATTAACTTTTCTGTACCACGATGCAGTAAGCCAATGTGAGGATCTGCTCTGATCACAACCTACAGAAGGACATTAACAACACATTAAAAGATTCACACATTAGAGTACTTAATGATAAATGATAATTTAACTAATGTAATTTGAATTGACATTTTGTTTTAACACAGATAGGAGCAAAAAGTACGGATTTATATTAGGAACAAAGATCAAAAATTACAAATGAATTATGAACAATTCACCTACAACAAACGAATACTTCACAGTTGCAAATACAAACGTAAGATGAGCACACTATAGCAAAGATTCACACTAAGCCCTCAACTGGTGTTAAGAGTGACGGAACTATTAACAAATGGATATTAACTTGTACTAAAGCCATTTTGTTACTCACGTGATCCACTGTGCACATATTAGGTGATATGATATGAGGAAGAAAGGCAGATCGATTAGGGTTACTATCAAGGCAACTTAAAATTAGTAAAAGAACGAAACTATATCATGGCTAATACTATCTTTGAGACGAGAGAGGTGACAAGAAAAAGGAAGACAATTTAAGGCTGAGACTTGATAATTAGGATGTGTCACTAACCTTACTGTATACATAAAGTGACAAGCATTTTTCCGTGAGGTAAAACTGCTTTTTATGTTTCTAATGGAATAGTGAAAACCTGGACACAGCAAGATATCTGCAACAACATAGCAACCCTCATTTTATGGTTAAAGATGCCTGTGACCATTTTGGAGAGCTGGTGCATGGATCAATAAATACAAATGGTTTGATAAATTAGGTGATTATAATGTAATATTACCATACAGCTATCCTAAAATCTTCAAGGAATCAACAACTATATAAAAGGATGTGGGCACATTCATGATATAGATGTGGTGTAAATCAAATATTTTACATTGTTTAAAGATATTACTAGCATTTTGTGAACATAATGTGATCGCGGCATACAAGAAAGACCAAGGATACATTTCAAACATACGAGTTATCTCCTTGCGTACTATCCAAGCTTCTCTTCCCTATATATTTTATTAGCAAAGTTTTCCCCTAAATCCTAGATGAATAAAACATTACAAACTGGTGCATTTATTAGTGTGTAACAAACTTCCACATATTTTTTAGTGAGGAGACCATCAGTATTGATGACATAGCATCTAATAAACGAGGGCTGTCCAGAAATAACTTATATTTTGAAATAAAAAACCAACCAAATAAGAAAAAGAAATTTTATTATATAAATTTGAAAGGGGAAATCTTAAACTATTTTTCTATACTGTCACCACTTAAATTGAGGCATTTATCATAACAATTTACAAGTTTTCAATTCCGTCTGTGTAGAAATCTGCCACCTTAAGATATCAACCACTGGCTTACACTGGCATAAAATTCTATGTCACTGTCAAAGGTCTGTGTTCCAAGCCAGGTCTTCATTGGAAAGAGGTGGAAGAGGCATTGCCAGATCCGGACTGAACGGTGGGTGATCAAACACCTCTCAACTGTCCAAGAGCTGTCAGGTATGGTTAACCATGTGTGGACGTGTAAAGTCAGTGGGGGGGGGGGGGGGGGGGGGGGGGGAGGGACCTTTTGAGCTCAGTTTTTCCTAACACTTGCTTTGTATCACTTGCCTTAGTTTTGTTACTGTTATACCTTTCTGCGTTAATTGGTGTGCCATGTGCAAGGAAATCAATCAGAAGCAAGCCATCCCAAAACACAATTGGCATAATCTTTCCGGCTGAAAATGTATGCTACATTTTACTAGTTTTCTGGGATAACTCGTGTGCCCCCATTGCATGGACTGACTTTTTGTCTCACAAATGACATTCTTTATATACGTCTCATCTCCAATTATGACAGGATTGAGAAGTGTGTTACCATCCTTGTTGTAGGCTTTGAGGAACGATACTGTCTTTTGTGATCCTCCATCCAGATTTTTCGCATCCACTTTGCACAAAACTTTTGATAACCAAACTCCTCCAATATTTTCATAGAGCAAACTTTGTGAAATTTGGAGGAAATGAAGTGAGAGTTCCGAAATCGTAAAGTGGCGTTTTTCACAAAACATTTGCCCTAACCACTCCATCTCAACTTACCCCTTACAACTTAAATCTTCAATTATCAGCTTCATATAGTCTAATCTTTATCTTCCACTACACAACACCAAGGAGTGGGCCTGACATTTGGAAATATATGGGTTCAAAATCCCCATACAGTCACTAATTTTTATCATCAGTCACAAGGCTAGGCCTACCACTGAGGCCATTTTTAAACTGAATGCACTACTACCTCACATCACCATCACTCATTATTCCATTTCCATACACCTCACAAAGTTTCCAATAAATTCAATTGGTTTGAAGTTTTTTGCTACTAAAAACTAATCACTGAATGTACCTTACAACTCGCAAGATTTTCTATTAAAGCACACATTTCAATACTCCAAAACTAACAAAGTAAAAAAAATCACAGTCCACTCGCTATGACAGCTTGTTGTATACTGACTGTAGAAACGTTGTAATGTCAAGATGGTAGCTCCATCACATCTATCTACAGATTAGGCACAAATATAAGTTATTTTCTGGTTAGCCCTCATAATTAACTAATCCCAAGCAAAATGAAAAAGATTTGGCAGCATCTTTAAATTCTCTATTAAACTTATTTCAGGTAAACTGTTTTTCAACTACTGCCAGCTAATGCTGAAGAACTAAAAATGATAATAACTGCATCACTGTGTATGTAATGTTGGACGATATCATGAGTAAGAGCATAGCTTGAAATGAGTTTAATTAATGGTTTTTGTTGCTGCAGCAATCCTACTTTCAGATTTGTTCAGTAAAAGGAAGAAAGGTAATCTATGACACTGTAGTGTATAAAGTATTTATACTAAATAAAAATAATGAGAGTTAAAAGTTTATTTGAATTCTAAATGAAAAAGTGGTAGCTTAGATCAGTGGCAACTTGATATTTATTTTCGTTCATTTTTTAATTGGAAAGTTCATAAGGAGAGGTAATGTAGACACCACTGTTTTTGATGACATCAGTCTCTCAACTAGTCTGATGCAAACCTCAGTCTCGTCCTATCTTGTGCTAACCTCTCCATCTCAACTTACAAACTAAATCTTCAATTATCAGCTTCATATATTTTAATCTTTATCTTCCACTACAGCAAGCCCTGTGGAGAAGTGGTAACACTTGGGCCTGATGTTTGGAAATATGTGAGTACATAATCTCCAAACAGCCATTCTGATTTTGGTTTTACATGGTTTACCAAGATCATACCTAGTGAATCCGATCACGATTCATAGAAAGAGATAGTCGTAACGTGATGGGTAAGAAGAATCATGTATAATTAATGCACCCTGGACCAATTATTCGTGAACATATAAGAGTTATATACTTGTGAATGAGTGATGAATTCAT
Source organism: Vandiemenella viatica (assembly GCA_031002005.1). Classification (NCBI taxonomy): domain Eukaryota; kingdom Metazoa; phylum Arthropoda; class Insecta; order Orthoptera; family Morabidae; genus Vandiemenella; species Vandiemenella viatica. Next base: position 93,540,072 of record CM061914.1, read on the forward strand.
TCTAATGGACAGATCGATGATATCAATAGCTTTAAACACTCTTCTGACAATACAGTCCATTTTGCAAAAAACCACACAAAAATCGGTTCAGTAATTTTTTAGTCTACAGCTGACACATATATGAACATTGCCTTTTATATATATAGAAGGCAGAAGATTATGGTACAATAAAATATGTTACAATGTTAATAATCTATACAAAGGTAAAAAGTTAGGCCTATATAAGTTAGAGATTGACAGCTTTATTTTTGTAAGAATGAAGACTTTCCTGGCGTATGACTGCAATGTAGTCTTCACGGGTGTACCGCCGGATAGTGTTGTGGAAACACAATATTTCGATGGCTAGCTCGGCCGTCTTCTTCATGTGTAGAGACATCTGCACTGGTCGGCTGACCCACAGATACTGAGATCCATCTCAGATACTGAGATCCACCTGAAGAAGACGACGGAGCTAGCCGTCAAAATATTGTGTTTCCACAACACTATCCGGCGGTACACCTGTGAAGATTACATTGCACCTTTATTTTTGGCAATTTACCAGTCCTCAAGTTTAAAAAGGTCAAGAATCACTGTCCTAGACCATTAATAATGTGTTGCAATATAACTAAAGCTTTCCCCTAGACATCTCAATGAAATTAGAAATATTAGTTTGCTCTGAAATAATGTATGATATAGATGCTGTGGCTATTGCTATCGCTCTACTTTTTGATAATAAAAAACAAAAAAAGGGAAATTGCGAGTCGAGCCTCATATAAATAGGGTTCCATATTCTAAATGAGCTTAACATACATGTTGCATGTGGAAGGTAAAAGAAGTAGCAATAACCAATTCCTAATACATGTGCAAGTTAGGCAGCAGATTTCAATCCACTACTCTCCAATAATACACCACATTGCTCATGCTTCTAATGCAATTCAATTCATTATATGTACATTGGGATTAAGGATTGCAATCCCGCAGTGTTTTCAATCCCGCGGGATCCGCGCGGGATTTGCGCCAGTCCTGCGGGATCCCGCGGGATCCGTGCGGGATTGGTACAAACAGTTTTTAACGCATATATTTAAAACATAGTTACTTAAAAAGTTAATAAATTAAATAATAATTAAATTAATAAATAATTTTTAATGGTAAATGATTAAAATTAACAGTTAACAATATTATGATTGGCAAAATGACATTAAAACTTTTTAGCGTGTCTTAAGTGTACTTCCAGGTTTTACATTTTTGTTTTTAATCTAAACCAATTTTTAAATAAATAATAAAAATGGAAAATATTGAGTTTTAGGTCATATTATGTGCTTTACAATACATCACATAAGTTTAAAAATATGGTTTGCTTAATGGCCAAGTTACCAGAGTTTATTTTTTTTTAATTCTGAATAAACGTTCCATAACATCGGGAAAAGCATTCCATTTCACAAAGTGAAGTGAATATACTCTGTAAAGTGTGTAAAGTGTAGACTTGGCTCAGAACAACATCTCATAACTTTTTGTTACTACACAAGCACGAGACTTCGCCTTATTATTTGCGTGATTCATTATTATAGCTCCTCACTCCTTGATTGATATTACAGTTGATTCAATGTTATTAAAAGAAACTATCACCAACACGTAAACTGTCAAGTATTTCAGATTTTCTTATGTGGCGTAACGACGTTTTTAGAGTGGAAATTATTATTTTTTAGTAAGAAAGGAGACTTTCTCGGCGAATGATTGAAGTGAAGCCCTCATAGGTTGTATCTCAGGATTTCATTGCAAACACACGAAATTACACACGTGAGGAAGACGGTGGAGGCAGCCGTCGAAGTATGGTGTTCCTACAACACAATTCGTCGTGTACCGAAAATTTTATTATAACTTTTTTTACCTTTAGTCGAAATAATAACAAGGAGAAGAGGGATTAATCGAAAGCCTGAGCGGCACATGTAAGCAGGCGGCTTTCGTCAAAGAAACGCATTGAGGCAACGGCCAAAACAACAATAAGTCAAAGGATATACAATTTCCTTTTGATAGCTGTTAAATAAATAGGTACGCGATCGTTAAAATTACGATAACATTAGCTTCATATCAACGAATAATCAAATTTTCAGCCGCAAATAAGGAAATTGTCACAATTACTTTATCTGCAAATACAGAAAATGGGAATAATGAAACCGTGAATAAAAAGCTGTAACCGTGTAGTTCATAGAACGTGTGTGACACTTAAAAAATATTTATATATTTAGAAAATCGTACTAAATACGCACCATAACTCAAATTACAGGAATGTGTACTCGAAACAAACGTAAAGTTTTGATGAATATGTAAAAGTGTATTTAATTACTTACGAATGACGAAGGTTGACAAAAACAAACTCTTGTTCACATGAGTCAAATGCTAACTGGAAGGTACAGGCAAACAATGCAAAATATCCGACAGAGACCGAGTGGGGCAGCGAGTCACGCAGACTGACACGCGTTTCCGCCGGATTTTGCGGATTGCGGATCCGCTTAATTTTGTGCGGGATCCGCCGGACTGTCTAATGATGCGGGATCCCGCGGGATTGCGGGATCCCGCTTTGCTGGATTGCAATCCCTAATTGGGATGCAGAGAATTCTGAATTAACACCATTATCAAAATTAAAATACTGATATATGGCAAAGTAACATCAAAATAAAAATTATTTCTTATTTTTACTCATAATTTATGATATGTTATGAGGGTTGCTATTTATATTTCTGGCCTTAGCAACAATAAGTGTTGCAAGGCGCCATCTGAAGTTTCCATTTGAAACACTGACATTGTTAAACATAGCCTTATTCATAACAATGTGTCATTTGAGTGTGATTTGTTGTTTACAATAACTTTAAAAATTCATCTCGGGCAAAATATGGGCGTTTATTTTTCAAAACTTTCGACGTGGATTATCAAGACAAGAGTGCATCAATGAACTTAATTCTTTATATGGCGATAAAGCACCATCATATAACACTGTAGAAAACTGGTATAATTAATTCAATCATGGCCGAAGTTCGCTTCAGGAGAAATTCCGTCAGGGTTGTCCAAAATCGGTTGTTGTGCCAGAAAACATCAATGCTGTGGGTGAACTGAAAAAGCAAATCGTCATGTGACATACCACGAGATTGAGGCATCTTTGGGCATTAGAATGACAAGTGTAAATAAAATACTGCATGATCATTTGGCCATAAAAAAAATTTGTTCGTGTTGGATCCCATATAATCTGACAAACGCTCAAAAGGATGCTCGTATTGATTGGTGCAAGAAATGTTAAAAAAATATGTTCAAGGTGCATCAAAGACTGTGTATAACATCTACACAGGTGATCTATGCATGTGAGCCCAAAACAAAATGGCAATCAACTGTATGGGTCTTCCAAGACAAGCCAAATCCGACAAAAGTTGTTCGCGGAAGAAGCACATCGATGCAAATGGTTGCCTGTTTCTTTGGCATTACTGGTCATGTGCTGACAGTGGCATTATAGCAACGTAGGACAGTCAACTCTGAATGGTACACAACCATTTGTTTACCAGAAGTCTTGGAGAAATTTGGAAAAAGTCGAAGAAGAGGCGAATAATTCTTCATCACAACAATTCGAGCCGTCATGGCTCAAACAAAGGAATTTTTGATCAGTCTAAAACATCAAATTGATGGGTCATCTGCTGTACAGCCCTGATTTGCCACCCAATGACTTCTTTTTATTCCTGCACATCAAAAATAAATTATGATGTCAACGATTTTCGACACCAGAAGAAGCGGTTGATGCATTCAAGACTCATGTTCTGGAGTTACCTCCATCGGAGTGGAAAAAGATCTTCGAAAATTGGTTCAATCGCATGCAAAAGTGTATTGATCTTCACGGAGAATATTTTGAGAAACAATAAAACCAATTTTGATCATAAATATTTGTTTTTTCATTATTAGGCCAGAAATATATATAGCAACCCTCATAGATGTATTTTTAATATCTGTCATTTAAAAACGGGATATGATCAATATTAAGGATAAAATTCAGATTCTGAGATAGGTATGGTAATAAAAATTATGTGAAATTAATAATTTTAATGGCTTCAATTTGCAGTGAAAAAAAAATTGTAAAAAAAATGCCTTAGTGTTCTACTTCATTCATGCAATGAGGCTGGATGTGTAAACATCTTCCCCCTGCGATATGTCTCACATACTACACAAGTAAGGTTATTAACAAAAATATTGTGCTAGTCTGCCCTGTTCAGCCACCACGTTCGGTCCCTTCTGCCTTTATCTGCAATAAGTGATGGATTATTTTCCATACTCCATCTTATTTTCATTGCTTAAGAGCAGTTTCATGTCACCATTATGCAATTAGTTCTTTAGTTAATGCTATATAATTATCTATGCCTCATACGCTATGGTACAAATTTTTTTTTTTAATCCTGATTACTCCTGTAGAATCCAGGACATAAATTTATAAAATTTTATATATGATAAACGGTTTTGGGTCATGAAATGTGTGCTAATTTGAAGCATACAACTTAATCCGTTTAAAAGCTATAGCGTTGCGTCAGATTTACGGACATATGGTGAATAATCAGCAAGAGACACTTTCTGTAATTATATATTTACATGAGGGGATGCACGATAGAAGTAAAGGAATTGGGTTACAAAACTTTGGTCAGACCGTTGCTCGAATATGGTAGTGTAGTAAGGGACCCACATTTTAAGTATCAAATACAGGAGTTGGAGAAGGTGCAAAGAGGGGCTGCTAGATTTGTTTCTGGAAATTATTGCAGAATGCAATCAGTGACAGACATGATAAAGGAGCTGGAATGGGATTCACTGCAAGACAGCAGGAGGATGAGGAGGGTGATGGGAGTGTACAGGGCGTATATTGGCAATGAGGTATGGAAAGATATTGCAGTAGGTATGAAAAGTAATTCATGGAAGGGAAAAGATGACTATGACCACAAGCTGGCACTCGATTTCAGGCACAAGGGTGTGGGAAGATTTTCTTTTTAAGGTAAGGGTGTCAGGGACTGGAATGAGTTACCAAGGGGATTGATGAATAATTTACCGAAAACGTTAAAAGAATTTAAAGCTGAAATTTGTAGAGGGCAAATGTAGGTGGGTGCAGGATAGGGGGAAGTTGGGTGTTTGGGGAAATTGCCACTGGAGCGTGTGCTCCATTGCAATTATGGTAAATTAAAACTCTAAAAAGGTTATTAAAACAAAACATAAAACAACATACGAGTTGGGATCTCATGACCAACTGGTAGGAAGTTGTGCAATACTGTCCAAATATATTTCAAACAATTTTGATTCACACAAATCGCACTGTAATTTCTGTGCAATGGTATAGGGGCTGCTTTATGGGAGGAAGTGGGGGAGGGGAGGGGATTGCAGCATATACATTGCATATTTGCAATGTTTCATTGAAACTGTAAGAATTTTATTGTTCCAGGAATCATATGAACCATACATTTGAGAGCAATAATGTTTATATATTAATTGCTCAGTTATAACAGCATCCTCATGTACAAAATTGGCTGCGAAAAGTTGTCTGCCATTCAGAACAGTGATAAAATCGTGACGTCGCAGAGAAGTCAAGGTTACTACTTTGGACTACTCAATATTCTACTTTACTTTTTCTTGACCCACATTACTTTTATTCTACCTATTTCATACATCTTGTATACACTTTTCCTTGAAGAACAAAGACTAATGAACACATGAATGATATTTTCAACCAGTAGGAGCAGCGGTGTCTAACTGCCGTGGTGTATGCTTTGACCTCAATTATTCTAGCTTTATTAGGATACATACTAAACATGCTATAAATTAGCCTTTAAACATTTATCGATGAGGGCAAACGTTCTACTTTTAACAGAATACATGACTAAGTGCTGACTCAAATGGTTGACATAAATGGCAAATCATTTATTAAATCTCCTTTTCTGTCATTTTCATGTACATTCAGATTGGGTATTCAAATCCCAGTGTAATGCTTCTTGTAATATTTTTAATCAACTTAAACCAGCTGAGCAACAATTCATATCAATAGTTTCCTTACTTGAAATGATGGATTGTATATTAGTCATGTAAGATTAACTGGAGACCACGCCAACCTTCGCAGTTAAAAAATTGTAGAAAACCCACTAAAAGATAATAATCAAGATGAGATGCAAATGGAAAGATTTTTTAATCACTCAGTTTGCACTGATCCAAGTATTTTAACATAATAATGCACAAATTCACTTGTTAGATAAAAATATTTATTTTTAATGTTTTGTAATTAAGTTATAATAGAACTGCAAACATTCAAACAAACCTCTCCCTCCAACTCAAGAACAAGTCGTAACACGCCATGTGCCGCAGGATGCTGTGGTCCAAAGTTGAGAGTCATGTTCTTCACAGTTTTCTCCACTGGTGCAACTATGCTGTTGTAGGGTGGCATTTTCCATTTTGCTGTCACTTCATTTGGATACATAACAGGCCCTTCAAACTGTTTCATGTATTCGGGATCCGGGAACCATTTCTTGGCCCCTCGATGCTGACTGCGTGAAATAGAATATTTGTGTCACTAATATTACACAAAAATAGATTGCCAAAAAATATTCTTGTATATTACACATTATTGTATTGCTATAAGAAAGTGATAATGCAATGCAGTATGATATAAAGAAAGTTCACCTGCTGACCTGTGTGGATCAAACACAACAAAACACAAATTTTAGGTCGTAGCCCTCAGTCATTTAAAGATTTAAATTTCTGATACAAACTCTACATTTGGCATGTATTTAATACTTTTACTCATTGTTGCCCTACAGTGTCATTCTGTCAGTAATGGATGTACTACAAGCTAGGTGGTGAGGAGAGAGGAAGAAGAACCTGAAAAAGGATTAGAAGGTCAAATGAGATGACAGGAATGTAGGACATCAAGTTGGTGCTGTTATGCTGCAGTGTTACGACTCACTGTATGATTTATATTTGGAGACCAATTGCTGTGAGAAGAAAGATCTGATCATTTGCATGGCTTATTATCTGTATTACATGGCACTTACACAAGTGAACAAACCATATGCTGTAATCCTGCATCTAGGAATCATCCCTATAACCAGGTTCATACTACTTATTTTCATGCCATAATACTACCTCCTGTAGCAAAACAAGATCATCATCATCATCATTAGTTTTCTGCCCTCGGGCAGGTTTTCACTTGGCTGCTCTCCAGCCTCCTCTATCTTCTGCCTTTCTCTTAAGAACCATGTAGTTGCCGTCTTCCTTGATGTTGTCTATAATTTGATATCTCTTTCTTCCTCTTATTCTCCTCCCACAGGCTAGATCTTCCAAGGCATCTTTTATCAGGCACTCCCCTCTCAAGTGTCCCATCCAGTTTTTCTTTCTCTCCTTAATTACTTGGAGAATTTTTAATGTTTTCACTGACCCTGTCCAGCACTTCAGCATTGCTTATTTTATCCACCCAGCTTATCTTCTCCATCCTCCTCCACATCTACATCTCAAATGCTTCTAACCACTTTTCATCCTCTTGTCTCAGTGTCCATGTCTCTGACCCATAAAGTGCCACACACCATACAAAACATTTACCAAGTTTTCTCTATTTTTCCAGTTAGTATCCTCCTTTTCCTATTAAACGCTTCCTTCGCTACAGCAATGCGAGATTTTATCTCCTGATGGCACCTCAAATCTTCGGTGATCATACTCCCAAGATATTTGAACGATCTTACTTGCCTGATATCAGCTCTTCCTAACTTAATATTTATTATTTTCCTTCCTTTTTCAATCACCATACTCTTAGTTTTTGCTGCATTGATTTTCATTCCAAACTCTTGGCTAGCTTCATCTAGATCTTTCAGCATTCTGTTTAGAGTTTGTTCGCGCCAACAATACCATATCATCAGCAAATCTTGTGCACTATATTTTCTTGTCACCAATACACACTCCTCTTTTTCCATTTAAGCCTTTTCCAATAATTTCTTCTAAGTATAAACTGAACAATAATAGGGAAAGGCTGCTTTCTCCCGACATCTCGTTTCCGATCTTTATTCGTACTTTCTGTTGTAAATATAGGTTCTGTATCAACCTTCTCTCCTTCCAATCTACGCCTTTGCTCTTCAAGATATCCATCAGCTTCTTCCATTGCACCCTATCAAAAGCTTTTTCCAAGTCAATAAAGATGGCATAGATGTTTCTTCCTTTCTCAAACAAGATCAAAGACCATTTTTTTCTTACCCTATTAGCACTACACTTCGAGCTCATTCACTCAGTGCTCATCAAAATTATGACCTACTGGATTTGTTGAGCTTCATGGCTAGTCATTAACAATCTTCTATTCCTCTCCAGAGTTCAGGCTATAAAAGGGAACTCTGCAACACATGCTATTCACTACATGCAGTTACTCCTGGCCATTAATGAAAATTCTCTACTGCTGGAAACTCCCATTGCACCACTTCATGCTTTATACACAAAATTCTATGTATTCATTGAGCCTCTTTCTATACTGGATGCAACACCAATTAGTTGTTTACATAGATGGTCATAGGCCAGACATCTTTACAAATGACCAACTCAATGTAATTACCATTTATAACATGTTCCACAATTCTGAACAAGAACAAACAGTTAGCTAACCAACAATCATTCCAGAAAGAAACCAATATCTGCAGTCCAAGACTTTTCCAATTGTCGGTCATAGGTAATTATTTTATCCATCTACTCATTTTCTTAGTCTTTTACTACCTTCACCAACTTCACCTCACCCTTTCTTATGTGACGGTACACCAGAGCTGCCACTACACTTATTACCAAGACAGTTATTTCATAAAAAAAAATTGTAGTTTTCTAAGTGTCTAATAGCTAAGCACAAAAAATTGAATCATGTCTGCTGAAGAGTCATTTGTAGAACGTCTGGCAAAGACAGAGCTTTTGCTAATTCATTTCATGGTTCAAGGCATACAGTAAATGTTCAAACCTTGAAGAAAATGGGTTATAGAAACAGGAATAAACTATCACCATTGAGATTCCGCAGCCATTAGCAGCAGTTTCTGACTTTTGTGTTTGATTTAAAGTGTAGTAAATAGCTTGTGTTTTTATCTCTGAAAATTTCCAGTTTAGGTAGTGAATCAGCCAGGTAAGTTTCTCTAGCCATTAGCAGCAGTAATTGACTTTTGAGATTAATTTTTTTGTAGCTGCATTTTTGTCTGTTTCAGGCGTCATGGCTTGTTCAATGTGTTCGAGAAGGTGTCCGACTCCTGAAGAGATTCCAAGTAATATGGCATCTCTTCAGGCACAGGTATGAAATATCCTAAACGAAGAGGAACAGTGTGTTGGAGGATTTCTGAAGCCTTGTGAAATAGAACCGGCAATATTTGATAGTGTGGATTGTCAAGCACCTGTTGCAGAAAACTTCTGGCATTGTGTGGATCATAGAAAGGCATAACCAATGGAAAAGTGATTCTTTGCCATTAAATAATGAATTTATAGTTTTGCAGGAACCTGAAGATTTAAATACGAAAAATGCGAATTTACACCCCAGAAAAAATTATCCAAAACATCTAAGAATTATGGTCCTAAACTGCCAGTGTATTAGAGGGAAAATAGCTGATTTTTTCGCACTGCAGTTGCAACTAATGATTTCAACATAATACTAGGGACTGAAAGCTGGTTGACGCCAGATGTTGAATCTAGCAAAGTATTTGCCCATCATTTAAAATTTTTTTTCTGATAGACAGAACTGTCTCAATGGGCGGGGGTGTGTTCATGGCCATTAACAAAACAACGAATTGCTCTGTTGTAACTGAAATGGAAAACTTTACGAGTTAATATTGGTGAAGGTGGCAGAAATTAAAAGTTCATAACAGGTCATTTTATCGACCTCTGGATTCTGGTTTGGCTAACGTGGAATATTTCAGAGAGTCACTTATTAACACATCTAAAAAATTTGTCACGGGTGGCAATTTTAACCTACCGTCAATTAATTGGGACACGTGTACATTCATGTCAGGCGGAAGAGATAGGTTAATAACCAAAACGTCTTCAGAATCATTCACGGAAAGATCTCTTGAACAGATGGTCAAAGAGCCATTGCAGTGCAACAAAGATTCCTCAACCATTTAGGATATTTTTCTTATAAGCAATCCAGATATTGTAGATACAGTTTGTATAAGAATGTTAGTTTTGAAACATACAAGCTTAATACAAATGTTGAGAAACTTTGATTTGATTTAAAATAAATAATATGGACTGGTTTAAATCAATTTGTTCCTATGTTTATTAAGGTTAGTAAGAACTTTCCATGGTTCAACAGGGAAGTGAAATGTTTGATTCTTGGCTGTCCGGGTGGCGCCGCGTCATGTTCATTGTAGCCGACGTTTCGACCCTCATTCTGGGGTCTTCTTCCAGGCAGTTCTGCCTGGAAGAAGACCCCAGAATGAGGGTCGAAACGTCGGCTACAATGAACATGACGCGGCGCCACCCGGACAGCCAAGAATCAACTGACTCTGGTCGCGGAAGCCTACGATTACAAGTGAAACATTTGTTCAGGAAGCAAAGGTATTTACATGCCGTGGTGAATAAATAGGAGGACTCGTCTTATTGTGTTAAATTAGTCCAGCTGCGAGTAGAAGTGTGTAAGGAAAGTGATCACAAGGTGGTTGTGGTAACTTTAAAATCTAGTCTGAATTTGAAAGATGATCAACTTGTATATTGCTTCAATAAAGCAAACGATGTGGGTTTGGTTGATCACTTGGCAAAAATTTTTGAAACATACATGCTAAATGCAAATGTTGAGAAACTTTGATTTGATTTAAAAGAAATAATATGAATTAGTTTGAATCAATTTGTTCCTAAGAAGTTTACTAACGTTAGTAAGAACTTTCCATGGTTCAATCAGGAAATGAAATGATTGTTCAGGAAGCAAAGGCGCTTACACGCTACAGTGAAGAAATAGAACTCGTTTTATCACGTTAAATTAGTCCATTTGTAAGCGGAAGTGCGCAAGGAAATGCTTGATGCCTTTAAGGAATTCCAAGTCAGGAATTTATCTGAAGATCTGATTGCTGATCCAAAAAATTCTGCGCATAAATCAAAGTAATAAGAGGCACTTGTAAGGGTGGAGAATTATCGCAAACTAGCATAGAGAAAGCAAAACTTTGAATAATATACTTAAAAAAGCTTTCACAACAGAATACATAGAGGAGACTCTGATACTTAACAATTGTCCCTACAAAATTATAAAAGATCTCATTCTTGATGTTGAAGGAATGACGAAACTGCTGAGGAATGTAAAAACCAATAAGATTGTAGGTATGCAAAAGATATTGTGAAGTATATACCACCTCCTTGGATCAAGAAAAATGCCAGCTAAATGGAAGACTGCGATCTTAAGTCATGTGTTTAAAAATGGGAATGTTAATGATCCTCAATATTATAGGCTGATCTCATTAAACTCAATATTTTTCAGGAGTTTAGAACATATCATCTATTAAATGTCATGCAGTTTTTGGATGTCAGGGAGCTTTTAAACCAAAATCAACATGGATTCAGAAAAGGACAATGCTGTGAAATACAACTTGCACTTTTAATTCACAACTTGTGCCATATTATATATGAGCAGTGCCAGGTTGACGTAGTTCTACTAGATTTTAAAAAAGCTTTTGACACAGTGCATCACATTAGTTTACTTAGAAAACTTCGTAGCTATGGCATATCTAGATAAATATGTGACTGGGTTGCAGACTTTCTGAAGGATAGAACACAAGAGTGTAGATCTTGATGGTGAACGTTCATCACTGACCGAAGTGGGTTCCCCAGGGGAGTGTTATAGGGCCCCTGTTGTTTCTCATATACATTAATGATTAGTGCGACATAATTAGAGGGAAAATAGATTATTTGCCAATGATGTTTTTATTTATTGTGAAATAAAAACCCAGGATGACTGTGCTTTGTTACAAAACGAAATTATGAAAATAATCGTGTGGTTAAAGACTGGTACTTGAACGCTAAAAAATGCCAAGTCATGCATATAAGAAAAAGGTCAACAGTTAGGTCTGAATATACAATTAATGGTACTCTCCTTAGAATGATAGATTCCTCTAAATACCTAGGGGTAACAATTCATAATAATTTGTCATGAAATGAACATATGGAGAAGGTAACTGGGAAAGCAAATCAGATGATCCAATTTCTACGTTGTAATTTAAAACAGTGCACACTGGAAGTTAAAATGACTCCATACAAAGCACTAGTGCATCCTCAGAATATTGTTGTTCTGTATGAGGTCCCCATCAAAAGGGGTTAATGGGGGCACTGGGGAAGGTCTAAAGAAGAGCCGCCCTATTCGTGACAGATATCTAGAGCTGGAGGGAATGTGTAAGTGTGATGTTGAAGGAGTTAGGTTGGGAAGACCTAGAGTATCGAATGCATTGTTTTCAACGGAAGCTAATTGAAACATTCGCGACTGACTAATTTCGGAATGATAGCAAACAAATATTACTACCAGCAACATTCATATCTAGAAATGACTGAGAAAATAAGAGAAAGTAGGGCCAGAACTGATTCATTTCTATACTCATTTTTTTCCATGAGCGATTATAGAATAGAATAGGAAGGAGTTACCGAGCGAGAAAACTTAGTATCTGATAGGAGTAGTTCTTGATAAACCACTCCAGCCATCCTGATGTGGGTTTCCATGGTTTCCCAGATCACTCCAGGCGAATGCCAGGATGGTTCCTCAAAATAGCCCATAGACGTCTCCTGCCATATCCCGTATATCCGTTCCCAACTGTTACACATTCAGGTAGGTGCAATACCACCTCCACCACCCACTTTTAGCGACTCACGGAGTAATAATAATAACTGTGCTCATGCCATTTGGCTGGTAACAGCTCTGTCTTCACACCATGTTTTTCACCAGTTCATGAATCTGATGCAACTCCAAGTCAGTGATATGACACTGACCTCAAAACAACTGTGTAACACTTGCTATTTTTATAGGGCATTTCATTTTATGAGCAGTGTATTCTGATTTTGGTTCCAAGCTATGATGACTGTTTTTATTGATTAATTTATAGCCTAATGGTCTTTATTTTCTGAATAGGTACTGTAATACTTCCATACAACTTCAGATGCCATCAAATTTTAAGGTGATTTGTATTGATTTTGTTATTGCTAATAGACTGCAACCCTTTTCTTCCAAAATTTCAGGTAATATGTTCTATATATTCTCAACTCATTATGCTACACACTCTAAGGCAACCATTAACTAAAAGAACTTCCCTCTCGCTTATGACTAAAACCAAGTGCTAGACTATCTTTCTTACCATGTACCTCTCACAGTAACCATACACTCCTATTCACCAAACAACTATCCTATTCACTCCCAGAAGTCTATACCACCACCTCACATCTTCCAAAGACCCCCAACCTGACTCCTTAATCAATTCATGTAGGTAAAATTATAAAAAGGTACAGTTTTTTTAACTGGAAGAGATATTTCAATGGAAAGTTTGAGCAAATGGAAGGATGGCACAAGTACAGTACAGTCAGGGTGGGAAAAGTTCGTGGATATCATGGAGATTCCAAAACAGAAAATAAAGAGAAGTACAGAACCTGTGTGCTATAATAGGGAGGTGAGGAGGTTGGTAAGAAGAGAACATAACAGAGTTAAGAGAAAGCAGGATAGTAGGGAATATATGAAACGAATAAAGAAGGACTTATAATGGCTAAGAAGGTGGCTAAAGATGGGTTTATGAAAAATATTGTCAGTGCAGGGGGACCATTCACTAATGCATCGAGAAATTTCTATGACTATGTTAGAAAACTGAGAGGAAGGGAGAGTGTTGAGACGCTTATAGGTATTGTCCTTTCCCAGATTGGAAGCCACTTAACCTTTGGCCACAACCTGAAATATTGGGGACACGGGTTCAATACCCAAGGCAAGGAGTAGCTCTAGCCAAGGGATTTTTGATGGAAAGTAGGCAGGCAAACTCATGCGAGAAATGACAAAATCCAATTCCAGTACACTGGAGCTTAATGAATTCATACTAGTCTACAGACAGCTTGAAATAGGTTGTTAGGTTATGCTAGGTGTGGGAGAGAAAATTGTTGCTTCCCCAAGTCAGATCCGCTGGTCAACTACGGCAGCAATAATGCAAACTGTACAGCACTACGTAACAACTTGATGGTACTGGCCCTTCCCTGTGGTCCCCGTGATTGTTTATACTAGTCTACAACAGATAACCTAATTTTACTCGGCTAAATCTTATTTACCCATCAGCAGCAGCACGTCTGCTTGACCAGTGTGGTAGTAAACAAAACCAATGGGTGAACCAAACTCTTGCTTACACGATATTCATTTTCCATCTGACCTTGATAGTAGTGCGCATTCCTATATGGGTGATTTATCCCAACCGACCATGCTCTGCTATCTGACCCTACGGTAGCGCGCCTTTGTATACGGGCTATTTATCCCAACTAACCGTGGGCTGCAGTGCGCCCATCAGCTCGGCTGTCCACCATGGATGGCCAACGCGGCTCCGACAGTCCGCCAGCTACATCTAAATATCTTTTAACAAATACATTTTACTGTAATATTCAGTGTATTTAAATATGGAGAAGAAGTTACTGAAGATTTGAAAAAGGCAAGGATTTTAAGTACAGCGGAACTCCAATTATCCGAACTCTGATTATCTGAATTGCTTTTTTAAATAAGATTGAAACGTACTGCGAAAAAGCTTCACCTCTTATATAAAAACCAACCCAAAGCTTCGATGACTGCAGCATTGTTTACAGAGTGGTACGGCGAAATTTTCACTCCTGAAGTGAAAGAGCACCAAAAATCACTTGGAAAAGAAGGAAGTAAAGCGCTTTTGGTTGTTGGTAATGCACCAATTCATGCCACCAAAGAAGTTTTGTAAAGAGGAAATGGCCAGTTCAAAACAACATTTTTATCGCCAAAGGTCACAAACTTGTTGCAACCAATGGACCACTCTATTATCGAAGCCATGAAACGCCATTACAGAAGACAATTTTAGGGAAACTTTTGGTGGAGGACGAAAACGAAAAACGTGTGTTGGCTAGCCACAAAAAAATAAATTTGAAAGATTGCGCTTACATGGTGGCGAAAGCTTGGAGCTTGGTTTAAAGCAGTCACATTAAGACGTGCGTGGAACAAGTTGAAAGGCATAGCAACTGAAGAAGACAAGGAAAAGAAGAAAAAGGAAAAAGAAGATCCTGAGACAGGAGAAGATGTGGATGACATGTCGCTTGAAGAATTCAGAAACATTCTTTTAAAAATTCCTGGATGTTCGGAAGTTAGTGCTGAAGATATAGATTTGTCAGACTGTGGGTATGAAATTCTAAATGATGTGTGAGAGGAGAAAGTGCCAAGGAAGAAGTTGACCTTATTATCGAAGTTGAGGCAGACACGGGACCATCAGCGTTGATGTGAATGGAGCGTCAGTCCGAGTGTGATCACATGCAACTTCTCACTGTCAAGCGTTTGCGCGACTAGGCTGCCCGAAAATGGATGAGTACAGTCAAACAGCTTACTTTGACAGAGATGTCCAATGACTTATTTACATTACAGTACATACATATTGTATTAATGTACAACACTTGTAAGTACGCTTAACAGGTTAAAGTGTTGCCTTTTCATTTAATTGATTAAAAGCTGTTTTTGTCGCATTTTTAACATACATCCAATAATTAATTAAAATAGACCTTTTTTCGGAAAAAAATCCAATTATCCGAATTTCTGATTATCCGAATGGGGTCCGGTCCCAATTGATTCGGATAATTGGAGTTCTACTGTAACTTGTTTGTGGAGACCATTACGAACAATGAATCAGAAACAAGAGGGTCTAAATCGGAGAATGGGCGTAACAACACAATTAGAAATGAGCAGACCAAAAAATTTGAAATTCATCCTGAGGATATCATGAAGGAACTAAGAAAGCTAAAAAAAAGGTAGCTGCTGTAGATAATATTACTATAGATGTCTTAAACATAGCAGGATGTGATATTGTACCTTATCTTGAAATAATAATTACATTGTGTCTGGATACATGCTACTTACCAGAGGACTGGAAAAGTGCAATAGTAGTGCTGGTACATAAAGGAGGGGTGAGAAATAAATTATAGGCCAATTAGTTTGACTAAAGTGGTAGGTAAATTAATGGAGAGATTGATATGCAACTATATCAGAAATATATGTGAGGAGCATAAGTGGTTTTCAAGTAGGCAACATGGCTTTAGGCAAGGATATTCATGTGAATCTCAGTTGGTGCAGCACATATTGGATAGGTAGTAGGAAAATATTTCAAAATCCTTGACTTGTAGGATAGAGTTATGAGGGGATGTACAAGAGAAGTAAAGGAACTGGGTTACAAAAGGTTGGTCAGACCATTATTTGAATATGGTTGTATATTTTGGGTATCAAATACAGGAGTTGGAGGGGTTTCAAAGAAGGGCTGCTATATTTGTCTCTTGAAATTGCCATAGAACACAATCAGTAACCGATATGATAAAAGAGCTGGAATGGGATTCAATGGAAGACAGGAGGAGGGTGAGGACTGTCATGGGAATGTACAAGGCGTATATTGGTGATGAGACATGAAAATATGTTGATGTAAGAATTAAAAGTAATGCATGGAAGGGTAGAGATGACCATGACCACAAGCTGGCACTCGATTTCATGCACAAGGGTGTGGGAAGATTTTCTTTCATAGGTAAGGGGTCAGGGATTGGAATAAGATACCAACAGAATTGATGAATAATTTCCCTAAAATTGTGAAAAAATTTAAAGTTGAAATTTGTAGATGGCAAAAGTAGGTGGGTACAGGAAAGGTGAGTATCTATGCTATCATCTCCTTAATGTGGCATATACATGGGAATTTAATATCAAATGACAAGCTCAGATTTTAGAGCTTCATAGCTTCAAACAGTTTCTCCTTCCCATACAAATCCTTTAAAAGAAAAATATCATCTTCTACCTAACTATTGCAGATTATCTTGTAGCTGTTCACAACCCATTCTTGTTTTAATCCTACTGTAAAAGATTGTGTCATCTGCAAACAACCTATCTTTAGATTGTAAGCTACAACCACAAATGTTCACTAGAAATAATGAACCACAATAGTCGCAATAAAGAATCGCTTGGAAATTCTTGTCTCACTTTCACCTCTTTTGAAACTGCATTTCCTACAGTCTATGGTTCCCACCTTTATAGGATACCGCCACCATTTCTTTGCGCAACCCAAGGGTTTTTAAATTATCTACCACAACTTTGTGGCTCACTATATAAAAATATGCTGGATATATCATATGTTAACCATGAACTTGACCTTCTTGTTCTTTTCACCCTAAATATCACAAACATAGTACACAAAAATATAATCAATTTTAAATACCTCTCAGGTAATTCTCATATTTACTTGACTGGATCCTTTTCCTCAATACTTTTAAATTATGTTCAAGAAGAGTGGAATATTATTCAGTCACCAAAGGAAAACTTTTGGTATTCAAAAGACAAAGTATCATAGGACAAAAGAAACCATTCATGCCATCAGTATTATTCATACAGGACCATAGCACTGTAATGTGTTTTCAACTAATGACAGAAACTTCTAATTTAACCTGAAGGTGAATATTGGTATTACCAAAATACTTCTTTTTATCCATCTAACCACAACCACTCCCATCTTTAAGACTAGTAAAGCACACAAATTTCAGTAACTGACGCTTGCTTCTGCTTTGATAGCACAGAGAAATATTTAGTGGTAATAACAATAACATAATTGTAGGACTTTCTCCTGTGAAGTTTACAGACATTTGTATTACAAAAATCTTATATGTCTCCATTCTATGGGGACGTCCATTAATTATGTGAGGTGTTTATCTGGAATCCCCCAACATGGTGAGGTTTGGTGAGATCTGTCTCGACCCCCCCCCCCTTTCTGCCCCCCTATAATGACGTAAGATCTTGAGGGGCCCACTTCTCCTGCAGACTGACCACGTAATTTTTTGAGACCTATTTTTTTTTTTTTAGTTTTCCTGCTTCCTAGGGCAGTTATATTCCCCCTAAAGTCAGTATTGAGTTTCTTTAGTAGAATTACAGACTGCAAAACAGCCATTTACAAAAGGAACACATGTGAAACCATTTTCATCTGCATAAAGTACAAATCTCAAAAACATGACGCTCATAAAAGAAAACTGTAAATACTACAGTTTTTGGGATTACTGTAGGTCGTGATTCCGTTATCAATTGGCCTCAACAGAAATGAAATACAAGACACCATAAGAAATACTTTTTGAAGTTGTTTAAGTAGTGACATGATTGAAAATAATGTCTTGTGACTAATTACCACAGTATTATAATGTCATTAATCAGGAGCGAGCAACATAGTTATAGGTAGTTATAGCAGAATCGCGATCTCCGGTAAACCCAGATTTTCATGTATAATGCAGTATTACAATATACCTATCAGTTGCAATTTGGGGTACATGAAAGGAGCCTCCTCGAAGATTGCAATGTTAAGCGACCAAGCGAAGAATAGCAATCAGGCGTACCCTGGGCAACGTCAGAGAATGAATCGAAATGTCCTGACGGCTAATCCTTTCACACCAGAAACATTACTACCCAAGCCCTTTTCAGGGCCACAATTAACAATCATCTCTGTTAACATAGAAGGCATGTCACCAGCCAAGGAAGAACTGCTACAAGACCTATGCAGTCAATATCAGTGCCATATACTGTGCGTACAGGAAACACACAGAGGTTATGAAATGCGTAGACCAAAAATAAACGGAATGCATCTCGCTATAGAAAGACCTCATAATCAATACGGAAGTGCAATCTTTGTACGTCCAGATGTACAAGTAATGTCCACTGCATTCACGGAACAAAATGACATTGAAATTCTCACTCTAGAAATGACGAACTGTACCATTTCGTCTTTTTATAAACCACCTGGTGCTGTATTCACTGTCAACAAACCACATAATTTCCATAATAAAGACATACAGATCGTGATTGGTGATTTCAACAGTCATAGCAATGTTTGGGGCTATGACCATGAAGATGAGAATGGGACTGCAGTACAAGAATGGGCTGAAATAAATCACCTCTCTCTAATCCATGATGCAAAACTACCTGCATCATTCAACAGTGGTCGGTGGAGGCGTGGTTTCAACCCTGACCTCATATTCAGTAGTAGCAGTATTAGCCACCAGTGCATTAAATCTGTCTGTTCCCCAATACCCAACTCACAGCATAGACCAATAATGTGTCAAATATATGCCGCAGTTAGACCACAGGAAGTACCTTTCCGTAGAAGATACAACTTCAAAAAGGCAAATTGGTCTGAATTCTCAGAACTATTGGATTCCGAAGTTCTTTCAATAGAACCAACACCAGAATGCTATGACATCTTCACCACGGCTGTAAAGAGATGTTCCAGAATGTCTATCCCTCGTGGTTGTCGGACATCTTACATCCCCGGTCTCACATCAGAACAAGCTGCTCTACTTAAAGAATACAACAATTTATTTACAGAAGATCCTTTTGGTGAAGCAACAGTGGAAGCAGGAAACAAACTCATTTCCATTATTAAAGAGACAAAGCGGAATCAGTGGATTAAAACTGTTGAAGACTTAGATTTCGCAAGAGACAGCCATAAAGCATGGAGACTACTGAAGCATCTAAACAATGATCCAACTAAGACCAAAACTCATTATAATGTTACCGCCAACCAAATAGCACACCAACTGCTATTAAATGGCAAAGCTAATCACAAGTCCAAAATGCCCATACTGCGGAAAGAAGGCCAAGAGGAGAATAATGACCTCACAATACCATTCAGCATGGAAGAATTGGATAAGGCTATAAGAAATTGCAAAAATGGAAAATCAGCAGGCCTGGATGACATTAGGACAGAACAAATTAAGCACTTTGGTCTAACAACAAAGAAGTGGATGCTTCAGCTCTTTAACAACTGTATGAGTAAATGTCAAATTCCAAAGATATGGCGGAAGAGCCGAGTGATCGCCTTGCTTAAACCTGGCAAAGAAGGAAACAGTCCAAAGAATTTTAGACCTGTTGCACTTTTATGTCACCTCTACAAACTGCTTGAAAGAATGATCTTAAACCGGCTGTTGCCTGTAGTTGATCCTTTGCTTATTCCTGAACAAGCTGGATTCCGCCCGGGTAAAAATTGCACAGGACAACTACTAAACCTCACGCAGTTTATAGAAGATGGATTTGAAGCTCGTAAGGTAACAGGGGTGGTATTTGTTGATTTGTCAGCAGCGTATGACACCGTCAACCATCAGCTGCTACTAGTCAAGTTCTACAATCTGACCAGGAATTTTATTCTTAGTAAGTTCATTGCTACTCTTCTGCAGAACCGCAGATTCTTTGTTGACTTCCAAGGTCAGCGTAGCCGTTGGAGGCCACAGAAGAATGGTCTACCCCAAGGAAGTGTGCTAGCCCCATTATTGTTTAACATATATACCAATGATCAGCCTATACCACGCAAATGCAGGAGTTTCGTGTATGCTGATGATCTTGCTCTGGTCTCACAGAGCAAAGACTTTGAATCAGTGGAGAGCACCCTTACCAACGCTCTGGAAGATTTGTCAAGGTATTATAGCACGAACCAGCTTAAACCAAATCCTACGAAGACACAAGTATGTGCTTTTCATCTAAG
The DNA here is from genome assembly GCA_031002005.1 of Vandiemenella viatica. Classification (NCBI taxonomy): domain Eukaryota; kingdom Metazoa; phylum Arthropoda; class Insecta; order Orthoptera; family Morabidae; genus Vandiemenella; species Vandiemenella viatica. The sequence goes on from CM061914.1 coordinate 93,560,768, forward strand.
GAATAAAGAAGCAAATCGTAGGTTAAAGGTAACATGGTCGGGGGTCGAACTAGAACACTGTGATACTCCAAAATATCTAGGAGTGACCCTTGACAGATCACTTACATTCAGGAAACATTGCATGAACTCCAAGCTGAAAGTTTCCAGTAGGAACAATCTCATAAGAAAACTGGCTGGATCGCAGTGGGGCAGCCAACCTGAAACAATTAGAACTTCTGCCTTAGCACTATGTTATTCGGCTGCAGAGTACGCCTGTCCCGTATGGCACAGTTCAACCCATGCCAAACAAGTAGACATTGCACTTAATGACACGTGCAGAATCATAACAGGCTGCTTAAAATCAACTCCAGTCGAATGGCTCCACCGTCTCGCAGGAATAGCACCACCTTCTGTTCGAAGGGAAATAGCAGTGAACAAGGAAAGGAGGAAAGTGAACCATGAAAAATCTCATCCACTATATGGGTATATCCCTCACAGGCAAAGACTTAAGTCCAGGAAAAGTTTCCTAAGAATATCTCAGGAACTTACAACAACAACTGAAGAAGCCAGGTTACAACTATGGGAAGCTAAGGCTCCCCTTCCGCATGGCTGGGGAAGAGTGTCTGAATCTTTGCCACCTGGTTATGACAAGGGATGGTTGACATGGAAATCTTTGAATAGGCTGAGATCAGGAGTGGGCAGATCCAAAGTGAATTTAGCAAGATGGGGCTATACTGAGATCAGTGATATCAAGTGCGACTGCGGTGAAGACCAGACTGTCCAGCACATGCTCCAGTGTCGACTGTGTCCAGCATCCTGCTCGGCAGCTGAACTGTATGAGGCCTCAGAAAATGCACTGGAAGTGGCCAAGTTCTGGTCGATTATAATTTGATGACTGTAATTGTGTAACTGTATGTTTCTGATACGAAATAATAATAATAAAAAAGTTGCAATTTGGATTTCAGTATGCATTACAAACTAACCACAACTTTTTATCTATGTTTGTGTTAATGGTTTACAGTCAGTAGTAAGATTGTTTGCAGATGGCAATATTATTCTACATAATTCACTTACAACAGAAGCAGATTGTGAAAAGCTACAGGGGTATCTGAACATGATATCAATTTACGTAGAATGGTATGGTAGTAAGGACAGGAAGCTGAAAGATGTCGTACGAAATGAGACAAAAAAGCATTGGTTGGGTCATTGAGGTAGTATGGGGCCCACATTATAGGCTGGAAAAGGAGGGTGGCTTGATATGTCTGGGGAAATTACACTCAGTAACTGATCTGATGAAGGAGTTGATTAGAGAGTCATTGAAAGACCAAAAGTGGGTGGGGGAGAGCTGGATGTATTGTAAATGAAAACTTGAGCAGATTTACATAGACAGAAATCATGACCACAAACAGTGGATTTTTATGTAAAAGAATCTGGGACTGGAATAATTTAAAAAGAGAATTACTGAAAAATTTACTCCAAATATTGAAACAATTTAAGGTTAAAATAAAAGTCTAAAGTAGCAGAGTTAAAAAAAAAAAAAAAAAAAAAAAAAATGCATGCAAGAAATTTACTTTTATCTATAATTCTATATATTGACATGACTATTAATCAGACAAAGGTAGAATGAGAAACAGCCTTCAGTCACTAGAATACAACTTTTATTGTATTACACAATGCATTTCAGACCCTGTGGATCCATCTTCAGGTGACTATGGTTAAGGAAAATTCAAAATCAAATGTAAATACCATAGTCATCTGAAGATGGATCCACAGGGTCTGAAATGCATTGTGTAATACAATAAAAGTTGTATTCTACTGACTGAAGGCTGTTTCTCATTCTACCTTTCCATGTAAGAAATTTTAGCCAAAAATTCTGAAATGTGAAGCTAGGTGAATAGAGAAACTGCCATCAAGGCATATGCTCCATTGCAATTGAATTGATACAAGGGGTGGGAGCCACCAGGGGACAAAAGGCAGATTAAGCTTTTTTTTTTTTTTTTTTTTTTTTTTTTTTACTTGTTGCTTTGAGAAGCCTCATCAATGGAATTAGAGGCAGGAAGATACTAGGGGCAACGAGTGTGACCTTTTGAAGAAACCATCCTGACATTTCTCTAAAGTGATTTCGAGAAACCATCCGAACAACGGAATTATGAACACTGATGAGACAGAGGCTAGGTTGGAATGCTGTTACTGAAGTCTAGGTCGTTATTGGGAGAACAGTTACAAGTAGTCTTAAAGATAAGACATGGTTGTGACCATAAATTAAATTTAAGACTGAAGGAAATAGGGGAATTTTCCTTTGTTTGTAGGAGAGTCAGGACAAAAACAGATAACCTAAAAAATGGGAAGTCAGAAATGTTCCCTGTGCTATTTATAATACAATTTTACCAATTAAATGGATAATATGTTATGACAGCAAGGCAATTTTGATGCTATATAAAATGCTGCAAAAGCCACAGCATATCTCACAGACATACTATTAACCCAGAAGCAACTGTGAGACAGAAAAGAGCAATAACTCTGAGAAAACATAGCAGGAGTCAGGTCCACTTTATGTCACGATATATGACATCACTAACATGTAATACAGTGATAGTAGCAATGCACATGTAACTGCTATATTAGTGGGGACTGTGGATAGTTAGAAATGCAATCTGGACCAGAATGACAGCTGAATTTCTTGTTACAGCATAAAGTATGAGAAATTTATCTATTAATATTTGTGTGCCACTATAGGATTAGAAGTCCAGAAAATTGTGGTTAGGTTGAAATGTTGCCTGACCCAGAATAGGAAGCTCCATTATTCCAGTACGTTCTTTTCGTTGTAGTATGTTAGTATTCTGTAATTTCGCACCATTTACGAAATTGGCTTCCTTATGTAATTATACCCATTCACTGTAAGTAATTAGAGCGGTATCGTATAATCGTAATTATTCCCGGGTAGTTTATCTTAGCTTTCCATGTAACAAAAGTAACCAAAAATTATCTCACTGTTTGCAAACTAAAGTAGTATTGAAAGCTGCAAATATAAAATGATAAAAGTGACAAAAATGTAATTTGGTAGACAAATGGCATTTATTTTTACATGCATCTGAAATGTCACCTACACGGCATAATAAAGAGGCGCTCCATTTTGAAAAAACACTTTCCCACCAGAAGAAAACTGAGACCCATAATTTCGCAAAACAGAACCCAACACAGCTGCCATCACTACCCAACAGAGACAATATTTAACCCAGAGACAAAAATAACCAGTTAACTATGCAAGACTATTGCTCACCCTACACTCTAGCAAAATGATTGACGCAAAACTTTTGGAACCAACTTTTAGTAATGGAAAGGCAGTGAAATTGTCTTTGACGAAATATTGTTCTATTATTTACTTCAGAGTCTAAAAAGAATATATGCAAATCACAAAATGAAACAGAAAATCCAAAAATAAAAACTGTTGTAATATATTAATTGCCAAAGAGATAACGCCCGGGTGGCAATTTTCCAGTTAATGATTTGCATTACGCGAACTTTTATCTTAAATTATTTGCTGTTACTATAGATTATTCAGCATCTCACTCCCTCAAGTAGTAGAGCGAAATATATATGAAAACAAAATTCCCACTTTTAATACTGAGAAATAAATTTTGTCAAAATTTATTCAGAACCTTTGCAGACAAGTGCTTAAATTAAACGATGTTTAATTTTTTTTAAGTGTAACCATTTTCGACAAGTATCTATATTAAGTTTCCTTGTTTTTGCCCCACTCTGAAGCTAATCCTGGCTACGCCCTTGAACTAACTCGATTATTTAATCTAGTCCCTACCTCATGTGATAATTTGTTCAAATCATTAAGTATCTTTCCTACTCATGAGAACATTCCCATTTGCTTATTCCTGAAATCATTTGCCAGTTTACTTCAGGCGATTAAAGGACGGGTTCAAGTGTAGAGACTCATGTAGGTGTTAATGAAACCTAATACTTTGTATTTTTAATTTAATTTAATTGCAATGGAGCACAGGCTCCGGTGGCAATTTCCTTACACACCCATCTTCCCCCTATCCTGCACCCACCTACATTTGCCCTCTACAAATTTTATCTTTAAATTCCTTCAAAGTTTTCGGTAAATTATTCATCATTTCTCTTGGTAACTCATTCCAATCCCTGACACCCTTACCTAAAAAAGAGAATCTTCCCACACCCTTGTGCCTGAAATCGAGTGCCAGCTTGTGGTCATGGTCATCTTTTCCCTTCCATGCACTACTTTTCATACCTATTGCAATATCTTTCCATGCCTCATCACCAGTATATGCCCTGTACACTCCCATGACCCTCCTCATCCTCCTCCTGTCTTGCAATGAATCCCATTCCAGCTCCTTTATCATATCCGTCACTGATTGCATTCTGCGATAATTTCCAGAAACAAATCTAGCAGCCCTTCTTTGCACCCTCTCCAACTCCTGTATTTGATACGTAAAATGAGGGTCCCATACTACACTACCATATTCGAGCAATGGTCTGACCAAAGTTTTGTAACCCAATTCCTTGACTTCTCTCGTACATCCCCTCATCACTCCATCAATCATCATGTAGGTGTTAAATTCTCTTTAATACTTTGTATCATCAATGTTTATTACGAAGTTATTTTTATAAGAGATATGAATTGCTTTCTTTATAATATACATTTAAGTTGGGATACTCAGAATAGTGGCGGCTGAAGTGATTCGCCTAGGTAGTGACAGCACTGATATTTTTCGACAGATTACTGATCTTCTTTGCCGAAGTGAAAGATGCCTGGAAGAACAGCTCAATGTTGACTAAGAATCTTGTAACTTAAAGCTTCACGACGTTTAAATGTCTCATTATCTGTGTGTGCTGCCGGATTAAACAAATGATTTTGAAATTGAAGTAATCCTGATAAGTACTTTAAAAGTGACCAATGGGTAATCAATGACTGATTAGTTTAAAACCGAGGAGTTGAACTACGCCCACTATGTACCAATTTAACTATAGCGAGATGGTACTGCGAATTAAATCGATGCTGAATGTTTGTTTTACCAGGCAATGCTAAACTGAGATCAATATTAGTATAATATGATTTTTCGTGGGTCTTAATTTTTCATGTGAGATGTACAAAATCGCGCGACCAATTAAATTCACCACCAAACAGAACACAAGGAAAACAGAAAAACGCATCTTTCACATTGCAACCACATAGCCACTTTTTTATGTATAAATATTACAATTAAATTTTTTCAAGCGATATGCTTTAGTACTTTCTTGTCACTACAAAATGTTTAAATCAATTTTTCCATTGTAGGATAGTGAATGCCTTCTTTAATAACTCATTAATATGATTCATCTCGCAATGAAACCTTGCGCAATTTTCGATAATTACAAGATATGGCCAGCATTCAGCCCACGACAGAGACAATATAATAGCCCACGAACTCCAGACTGAGCTCTGTCACGATTTACTGCGTTCCACCAAATGTCCCGGCTGGCCGGCTACACGCTTCGTCTTGCGTGCGCTCTTACCTGCACAAACTAGTTTTTGCATGCAAGATGGAGCATGTAGACGGCAACACGGTAGCGCATACAAACTCGAAAGAGCGGCTTGTGCAATCGTTGACTTGCTAAAGATTTGACTGCATAGTTTTACCTGCACAAGACGGAGCGTGTAGCCGGGGCATAAGGTATGAAAAAAATTGCAGCTGCTGCTGCACCCTACCGACGATGTTACTAACGTTTTCGAGCTCGAGCTTCGACAGAACAAGGTTGTCACAAACTGCTAAAAACATTGAAAGAATTTAAAGTATGTGGGTGCAGGAAACGAGGAAGATGGATGTGTAAGGAAAATGCCACCGGGGCGCGTGCTTCATTTCAATGTAATTAAATAGTGAAAAGCTAGCCCCCTCCCTTCCGAATTTCCGTGAAGCAGCCAGAGCCATGAGCGATTTGATACAGTTGGCATTTGACACCGTGACGGCAAGACAGTTCAATGATGTTGCCAACAGATAGTGTTGATTATGTGCCCACCTGTCACAAGTAATTGTTTATTAGAGAATACTACAGAATGTCGCATTTTTAAATAATTATTACTCTTTCAATACATTTTTATTTATTTATTTATTATCGATTAGCAAGTAGTGCCATGTCACAGTGTCACTACGCCTAGAGCCGCCCCTGCTTCTTTACTGTTATATTGGTATAACAAACGATATCAAAATAATTTTGGAAGTTATTGATTGATTTCAGATCAAATAGTACAATACAATAAATAGAGGATTAAAAATTCTTCCCTGCAGTACACTGCTGCTTCATTGTAGGTTGTTCATTTTCAGTCAGAAGCAGTTTACAGATGATAAATGCTATATAATAAAATTACATCCAAAGAATATTGTAAACAACTAAAGAGATATCAGGAAACGATATATAATCTGCTGGGAAAATATGGATGAAGGCAAATGCCAAAAATGAGTCATCTTTTTACGGACGCTGAAAATTACATGTTTTATTTATTACGCGGTGGAGGAGGAAATGCTTGTTGAATGCTTAAAACATAAATATATACTAATATTCTTGACAGTAAATTATGCGGACTTTGGGAAGGTGTCAGAGAGAGGCTACAAAGTGTTATATCCACACAGGAAAGGACTATGATGCGATGAACCAGAGAAATAAACAGGGTTTGGTTACAAAACTTTGCTCAGTCCTTTGGCAGTCTTGTGGAATGGTATGTGATTCAAACTTTGGATATCAAATTTTGGAGTGAAAGTTGCGAAAATTAGCAGCTAGAGTTCTTTAAGTAAATTGCGGTAGGATGCTCTTGATAATTAAAATAATACTGTAGCTAGGCTAGAAGTCACTGGAGGATATAAGACGACAGAAGAGAATGGTGGGCAGGCGTAACTCGTATGTTGGAGATCATGTCTGATGTAACATCGGGGGGAGATTAAGGAGCATCATGGGATAGAGAAAATATGAAAGTACCATAAATTAGCAACTGAATTTAGACATAGGAAAATTTCCTTCGAAGGTGTAGTCAGGGCCTGCAGGATGGAATGTTAATGAATAGTATACAGTAGACTGCCTAAATTTTAAAGTAAATATATGTATGAATCGTAAATGGTCTGTTAGGAAATTTTCAGTCCATACACATACTCCATAGCAATCTATACTATACAATATAAGTGTAGAAAAGCTGCGTCTGTACATAGAATTTATTTCAAAAAGAATAGTTGTAATCTACACTACCAATGAGACACAATTTTTTGTCTGTCTGTCTGTCCACGCATAACACAAATAATAATGGATGCAATTTATCGAAACAGCACATGAAGATAGGTAATGTCATATTTTCTAACACAGGATACTTTTTTAATCCATATATTTCCCAATGATATAATGGTTAAAACTCTAAATTTTGAAATTTTTGACTATGTGTTCACATAAAACGCAAGAACTAATAATCAGATTATAAAGAAACTCCACACAGTGATATGTCATGGGTTAACATACAAAATGGCTTTTGTTCCGATAACTTGTTATATTCCAGATGATATGAGCCAAAATCAAAACAAAAAAAACTGAAATTTTTATGTTTGCTCACGTATCCTGGAAGAATTAATAAAAGCATTTCAACTAACCATCACATAATGATATATTATGTTATCAATCAACACACAGGATACATTTTTATATAGATCCGTAACATCAATGACACAAAGGCCAATAGTGTAAATTTTGGAATCATTGTCTGAGTGTTCGCCCATAAAGACGAAACCAATGAATGTGTTGAAGTGAAATTGCACGCAGCGATAGCTTATATAATCAGTTAACATTCAGGATACTTTTTATACTGATTAGTACCAAATTGCGTCCATGTTATAGATGTCAAAGCCATAAATTTTTGTACGTATGTGCATGGATCAAGCAAAAACAAACAATTTAAACAAAACAACATAGTGATTTTTTGTTATGTTAGTGACAGATTAGTTATGTTTCGATGTGATATCAACATCCACAGAAAATAAAAAAAGGCGTCTACTAATTTAATTGTTGTGCAATAGAATTTATCAATTTAATACTGTCTGGCACAAGCCGACATGTTTACCACCACTGAATATAATAAGTGTAGAACATCATTCTTTCTGTGCTGGCATAAGATAGGGCACAGCTATATACCATTGCCCGGTATGGTTTAGGCTGATATGCCCATACAGTAATTTCAGTAGTACAACTTTAAACAAGTGTATCAAATTTTATCAAGGCTTTCCACAAAAAATGAAAACTATTTAAAGTTCGACAGATTTGCCAACCTGCCGGTGGATGGGTAGAGGGGGAAGGGTAGTGTAATTCTGAGGATTAGTTTAGACGAGATTTTACAATTTTTAACCATCATTTTGAAATGAAAAAAGTTCAACAGTGACGAAGACTATTAGGATGAGAAACGAGAGGCGTCATACTATTTCCCTGTCCGCTCTGAAGATATATCCTTTTGATCTTACAGAAATGTGTGAAACATAACGCTAAAAACATTGAGACAGCATTCATATTTTCAATTCCTGTCCCGGCCTCAAGCTACTTAGAATCATATGGCATAAGGCAAATTTTAAGTATGATCGTAAACTTTAAAAATTCCTAAATCAGAATATAAGGTTTGTTACTGTGAATTTAACTTCAAAATCGATTCAAAAGTTTTCAATAGGTTTCAGTTTTTTGACGCTGCGAATCAAATTTCATGCCAATCGCTCCACCTGCAATATGCATTAGAATGACTAACCTTTGGTGTAGCACGGAGTACATGGGTAGAGTTGATTTATTCCTACAATGTTTTTAATAGCACAATCGGAAACATGGGTAACAAGTTTCAACAAAATAACCTCAGTCATTAGCACAGTAATAGAAACAAATGACGTCTCTAAAGACCTCGCTGTTAGAGAGACGTAAAGCAGTTAAAAGAAACAAATGAATGAAAACTGAATAATTTCAAGAGATGTTCGACAATAACTTTATCATCTAAAATTATAAAAATATTGGGAACAGATTACTAACATAATTAATCGTAAATAAGTAAATGCTATTTTATAGGAGGAACTGGCACCAATGTAGAATTTATCACGATCTGCAACACTATTAAAAAAATCTTCAGTTGAATAACAGGTATTCAGAATGATTTTCCTTAACTGCTTTTGAAGCCAGTTCTTTCAGCGATTGTATCTGTGTGGCCTGAGATCGTAGCTTCAAGAAGGAGCGTATGTTCAATAATATTATTAGTTTCCTCGTGTGCCGTTCAAATTAAATATGATCATGTAAACGTACAGAGACTGAATAACCGAAATTTGAGGAAGGAATCAGGAGTTGCCGTATTATCTTTATGAAGTACAGAGCCGACGCTAGGAATTTCGGGCCAATTACCTCCCCCCCCCCCCCAACGCCGGCCCTGAGGAAGTATAAAGTATGAAACAACTAGTCGGTATTACATCTTTGTTGTTTCACGCGGTTTCGAATTTCATTTAAAACTCAGGCCACATGTCACACTGAAACCCGACAAAGGCCAAGCAATTCATGTCTGAAACTAAGCTTTGTAACGGTGAAAGCCCCATCGAAATCTGCTCAGTAGTGCACACAAGATTTTTCTTTTATAGGTATATTAGCTGACCCAGCTATTCCTGGACTTGAGCACACACGTAGATTAAATGAACACATTTGAAAGTTTATACCTGGTTAAAATTAGATATTTACACATATATTATTATTTCTATGCATTGAAACAAATTTTAATTATTGTTTCATTCTTCCAATGGTGTTTGATGTACAATGTTTTTGGTGATTCCATTCGGCATATATACAAACAAATCCTTCAGTTTTCATACACGGCAACGCATAACGTGTAATTGTCCATGGGGTATTTATCATCTTTTTCAATATCCAATAATTTTATTCAAAAGATTCTGAGGAAAGGTCGTTTTGTGATTTAACACATGTTTGGCGTCAATGAAAATTGATTTATGAAGAAAGGTCGTTTTGTGATTTAACACATGTTTGGCGTCAATGAAAATTTATTAACATATATCCGCTAATATGACGTTTTTAAACACGCATTTAGTTCATCAGTTGATGTGGAACGTGAGTTAAAGGTAATGTCTATCGAAAATCACCGGCTAATAATATTAGAGTATAACTGAATGTCGTTCATTTCCACGCAAATTTAGTAATGTTCGGTGCAATGTTTTCGACGATTTTTTATGCGCCATTGTGCATTCATCCCATGGAGGAGAGAAATATATTATGGAGACGACGCAAGGCATGGAGGAAGGAACCTTCACCACACATTGAAGTGACGTCGGGCGGAGGAATGGGGAGGCGTGGCCAGCATATTACCTACCCATACAGACATGTGGAATATGTACAAAAACCTCAAGAGGACTCTAGGATAAACGTGACGCCACAATCTGCTGATGGATTATTATGTAACTCGATGAGACAAATAAAAAATGAAGAATAAAATTTTTTGATATCCTGCTTAGTTTTCTGTCTCAAATGTGAGATGTTTTTGGTTGAAACTCAGAAGAAAAAAATGGTTAAAGTCAAATTTGATGATGAATTCGTATTTGAAAAGACAAAACAAATAAAAAATAAAGAATAAAAATTTTCGATATCTCGAGATATACTGTTTCAAAAGTGAGGGGATTGGGTTGGGATGCGGCCTGGAACAAACATTAATTCTGTGTAATCTTGGTTGTCCGGGTTGAACCGCGTCAATTTGTTGAAACCTAACGTTTCGGCCATCATTTTGTGGCCTTCTTCAGAGTACTGTCACGGCTGGATCTGCTGCCGCCTGTATATAGCTCCCAAAGAACGCGCTAACCGTTTGGACTGACGTCACTCAAACTACCGCCGCCAGCGTGGCCGTGCCAATGGGGGCCTGCATCCCGCGTTTTCCTGATCAAGCATGACCATATTTGGTCAAGCTGTAGCCCGCCGTCCGCGTTCATATTATCTGGTCTTTTTTTGATTTCCAATGCTTCCCTGACACGCCGGGGCCACCATCTGCTTTCTTGAACCAATACACTGGTGTCACTGAATAAAATTGCGTGCCCACTGTCAGCAGAATGTTGTGCTACAGCTGATTTGCTGTCGTCGTTATTTTTAAGATATCTCATGTATTCACACAGCCTTTGCGTGACTGTCCGTCCAGTTTCGCCAATATACACTTGGCCACAGCTACAGGGTATCTGGTATACGCCCGCTGTCTGCAACTTCTCCCTCTGGTCTTTGACTTTTAAAAGCACATCAGAAATCTTCCTAGGCGCTCTGTATATTGGGTGGATATTTTTCTTCTTTAAAAGATGGCTGATTTTATTCGTCACCCCGTGGACATAGGGTAATACTGCCGTGGGTCCGTCTGTTCATCTTCTGGCTTCAACTTCCGGTGTCGGAGCACAGGGTGATGCTCGAGATGCAAGCCTTGCGGTGGCCTTATTAATGACGTCAAGGCTGTAGTCGTTGGCCAGAAACGTCTCCTTTAAAATTTCCCTTTCAGCGGCTATGCTTGTTTCGTCGCTGACTATGGAAGCACGGACGGTTAATGTTTTTAAAATTCCGCGTTTCACTGCTGGATGGTGGTGAGAGGCTGCATGCAAGTAGCGATTCGTGTGCGTGGGTTTGCGGTAAACTCCGTGCCCTAGGGAGCCATCCGTTGACGATCACGTCCATAAAAGGAAGTTGTTTGTCCACCTCAACTTCCATGGTGAATTTAATTTTGTCGTGGGCACTATTTAAGTGTTGGAAAAAAACCTGAAGGGATTCTCGCCCGTGAGGCCAGATAACAAATGTGTCGTCCACGTAACGCAACCACAAAGAAGGTTTCAGACTGTAATTGTTGACCACTTCAGCCTCAAACTCCTCCATATACACATCGGCCACAATTGGATACAGTGGGCAACCCATCACTGCTCCCTCATTCTCCCTCATTTTGTATTGAAAGAAGCTGGTCCTAAGACAGAACTCAGTCAGTGACGCCCATTCTTCTGGCAGACTGAGATATCCTAGTCGTTCCCTGATGATATTGATGGCTTCATCATTGGCACGTTTGTGAACAGCGACGTGACGTCGAAGCTAACTAGTAAGTCGCTGTCTCCTAGACATCTGTCCTTGATCCTGTTTATGAAATCAGAAGAATTTCGAACTGTAAATGTAGAGCTAGTCAGATTCTTTAGCTTATCCACCAGATATCTTGCCAGCGGATGTGTAGGAGACTGAAATGCGCCCACAATGGGCCGCAAAGGGACCCCATCTTTGTGTATCTTGGGCAGGCAGTACAGTCGTGGTGTCAGGTGATTGGACATAGTTAATTTTCTTTTGGCCTACGGTTAGATTGAAGATGCTTCCCGTATTATATTTGCAACGTTACGCCGAATTTTCTGTATAGGATTTGTTGGCAGCTTTCCATATGTTCCATCTTGTAATAACGCCTCTACCTTTCGGTGATATTCGTCCGCATACATTACGACTGAAGAATTTCCTTTATCAGCAGGTAACACCACAATATTTTCTCTCTTTCTCATTCGACGCAAGGCATCTCTTTCCCCTCGAGTAAGGTCCTGCGGCGGTGGTTTGGAAATTGATAATATTCTCGCCGTTTCACTTAGCGTCATCTGATGAAAGAGAAGAAATTGAAGATTCCATGGGAGCGATGACTTCATCCACTGGTAACCTTGCTGGCGCTATAGTGAAATTCAGTCCTTTGCAAAGAACCGAGTTCGTATCAGTGTCCAGCGTCTCGTTTGTGAGATTGATCACGCATCTTTTTAACAGATTGTCCTCTGGTTCTGGGTGTTGGTTTTCTTCTAGTCTGGAGAATTTAACCAGTTGTCTACTCTTAGTTTTTTCAAATGCGTCATGGGCCTGATTCCACGATAATTCTGCCAAAGCCACAATGAATTACATGGTGGGCATGCAGAATGGATATTTCAGTTTTATTACTACCACTTGTGGTTAGGTTGAAATACGGCCAAGACCAGAAATAATTATCTTGTTAACATACATCGTAAGCTTAATTGGGAATATCTGGAAGTAGTTTACATCGCGATACACGTTTTGTCACTAACATGGTTTTCATGAAAATCACTAACAATAATAGATAAATTCTTTGTCCCTTATGCAACAACAAAACCATTCTGGTACAGACTGCATTTAGACCCAACCACAATCTCCATTAAATTGCCGCTACAGAATCAAACTATGTAGACACACCCACACACGAGTATTTGAATCGGAAACTGCATTTGGGATAGCAACATCGTTTGCTTCATCAAGATTCCTAGATTGCATAGCATAATTTAACGCATTTAATTTCATCTTTACACTGTCAGTATAAACTGCAACGTGACGAAAGAAAGCGCAATACTAAAATCACTGATTCGCGATGTAAATATCACCCCTTTAAATCTCATTTTCAACACTCATTAAAAAGTAATGCTAGTGTATTATGTGCAAAATAGCAAGGTATGCTGATTTTATACACTACACCAACAAAAATTTGAGAACAAAGTGATCCTATTGAGAGCTATGACTAAATATTTATAGAGAGGCACCCACTTGCCAATACCTACTGCACACTTCAAGAACAATAATTACAATGCAACTTACTTATGAAATGATATTCCAGGTTCTTTACTATTTGGCCTATTTGTGCAACTGTATGCAGCACAAGATGACATTATAAAGAACTTAGACATATTAGAAAATGAAATAATTACAGCATCAAACACAATGTGAACTTAGCAATTGTAGTGTTACGTAATATGGCCGCCGCCGCCGCTTTATCAGTCGAGAGTTTAGAGGCGGCGTCACAAATTTAATGCTATTTCGTCTCCATATATTTCTTTCCTCCATGATTCATCCAGTACTATTATATTGCATCGCTGGTGTACTTTACTCATTCCCCATGGTTTTGAAATGTTGCACGTTGGTATCTAACTGTTTTGTAATTCAATCATAATTAAAGTGCTGAATTTTCTGTTCAGCAACCAGGCATAAGATTCGGTGTTATTGAAAATGATGTAATTGTTAATGCGATATTGTATTATACATGTATGTTTGCCATTGAAATAAGAAACTTTTTTTCCTGCGCCACCAAGTTTACGCATACAAGCAATCCTACTTGTGAGTGAGTGATAGTTTCTTTCTTTGGGTAAGATCGAGGATTTGGATAACATTAAACCTTCTCCTGACAACTGGCGTACGTACGAAGCCAGTTATTACAGGGAGTGATGGTTTCTTTCTTCAGGTAGATCACGGATTTCAATAGCTTTGACCTTTCTCCTGACGACCCAAATCATTTTGCAAAACACCACCCATGAAGCGGTTCAGTAGTTTTTTAGTCTATAGAGGACACACATATAGACATTGCCTTATATATATATAGATGATTATTATTATATCTACTATATAAATTCCTAAGCTCACTCACTCACCTCGATAGCTATTGGTAATATATACCAGCCTTCGCTCGCAAATTAACAGCGAACAGAGATATCATTAGAAGAAATTTGAGGTTATATCCACATAGGGGACCGGACAGGTATTACACAAAAATCTTATATTTAGTCATAAATAATATTTATAAATTTAGAAACATCATCCAATATTTTATTCGTGAAATAATAATGATTTATATTTTTAAATCAATAAATAAAATATGATTTTTAGCCTATTCCTCACGTCAAACGAAACACCAATCACAGCACCTGATTTCATACGTTAGGAAACAAGTGATACGGCGCCGCGTTAACTTGTGTTTCTTTAACTTTTTTACGTTTATTTGAGTTTTTTGTCACAGAACTGCTATAAAACTGAGTGATAATGGACGTGGTAACGATCTTCCAAGTAGATGTTGTTGCAGATTCTTTAAACCATTGTTTTCATGAATCCAGAAGTTACTAAACCTGACAGTCGAAATCTCCCGACTCCCGAGAGTATTAAAGATTTGGAATTTCTTCGTCAATAATTTGGATTGTAGTACTGCTGATTTTCTAGGTGTGAAAGCATCTGTGTAAGTATAGGATATTCGCCTGGAAACGGTAAACACTTACTGTCTTGCCGACGGCATCTCACTGCGAAAGGCCAGCTCCCGCCGAACGGCAAGATTAAAACCAACAGTCTAATGACGCAGTATAATGCGAACTTTTACATTGTTAAGACCGACTTCTTTGCAGTTTGTGGCTTCAGTCTCTTTCTAATCAGTATTGTGCGTAAACGTTTCTTTGCAGTTTAACTATTTGTGACTTCAGTCTCTAACTAATCAGTATCGTGCGTTGAATTACGGCACGTTATAGTTTGGAACAAAGAATGTGCCTGTATGATACGTATTTGAAGAAAATGTCCTTTAAAAGGTGTTACAGTAAATAACGTCGCAAATATTCTGGCACTTGGTTAAAAAAAAAAAGTAAGAGAAACGTGAAATCAGCCGTGGCTTGTGGCGGCAGATCACCCCGATTTAAACCCTTGTGACTTAAATCTTTGGGAAAGCTTAATGGAAAGGTGTATGAAGGAAATCCTCACATTTTGGAAGAATTTGAAAACAAAATCTATCAAGTATAATGCCCATGTAGAGAGGTGAAATCCAGTGTGTGCCTCGAAACATGTTTAAAAGATGTCAAATGTACATTACGCAACAGGGGCGACACTTTCAGCATTTTTTGTAAGGTAAGTTAATGGAATACGTAATATTTATATACTTTCACATACTTATACATTTATATGATACGTAATTACTGTATTTCTAAGTAGTTCCGCGGTTGACGGGCGAAATATGTGGTAAGCTGGCCGCTCGCTCGCCGGGAGCAGTTTCTTCGCTGAAGTACTAGCATTGGTGAGCGTTTCCCGCTGAACACCATATATTTCAACTATTTGCCTAATAAACTGAAATAAAAGAAAATATAATCTCTACCGAGTACAAATGGGCTAATCATTGTAATGAATGCCGTGTTATTTTTTTTTTTTAATGTATTAGTACGTACCTATCAGACTTAAAGTTTTGGTTTCACGTATTTTTAGATCGACAACACAATCCTACAGTAATGATGCCATAGGACATTTATGGGCAACCCCCGGCCCGGGAGAGATTCAGAAATTTCAAGTGACGTGAAAAAAAATATCTGTAGCTATTCAAATCACAAAGACTAAAATCTAGAAATAATATTATTAAGCATAAGCAGTGGAACGCCAGATCGAGCCAGAAATAGTCGTTAGAAAGAAACAAATGGTAAAAATTCCGGAAGCCTGCCGATGACCTTTAAGCGCTCCAGACGCGACTGTTATTCGGCATGCACCGACTCACATGGTTGAAACATATCGCGACCGCGAATTTCATCTTCAACGCGAGCTGCTCGGCATGTTTTCTAAATTTGCCAACTTAGTGGATTTTCCACTAAAACTGGTGGTTTCGACCCTCCTTTTAGTGGAGAAATATTGCTTTTAGTGGCTAGTGGTTTTTTCTAGTGGTTAAATAGAATTCAGTTTCAATTAATGAAATGTCAAAAACTAAGCCACTTACACTTTTCGAAATATATTTCTACCTTATTTCAGTAGTATTTACTTTTACTGGCCTAGCCCCATAGTAGTTACGCCTCTGAGGAAACATTGAAGTTGACTGAGTTTTAATTTCATTTCACGTTAAAGGTTACAATAACAGCTAATTGAATTAATTATAATAGATTAAGGTTTCTAAGAATATTTAATTGATTTCTTCATTTATTTTAATTAATAATGTTCATTTATTAAAAACATTGGTAGCTGTTCCATAATTTCATGACCACCGATTCATTGTTTTTTAGTCAAAAATGAACACTGATATTCAAGTTCTACTGAACATGGTGTTTGTGAAGAAAATATTTATTATTTTCAATCAATAAAATTAATTGATGAAAATTATTAATAGAAATGTTGGAATACATAAATATTTTCAACTATCCCTTACTCAATCAATGACTTTGAAATACCTCTTAACAGTGGCGGATCCAGGATTTTGGTGAGTGGATTTTGGTTTGGGGGGGGGGGCCTTGAGTCGGGTAAGCGTGGGCTTTATAGTCATGCCGCCCTTAAAAGATCATCTGAAGAAGATGAGTTAATGTAGAATAGCAATTGATTAAATAATTTGTTGATAATTCATTGAATTACTACTTGTATATTAATGTACTGATCAATTATACATAAATTTAATGTGTATTATGTAATAATAATGGTAACTGTTTTAACAATTTACCCATTATTTTCTTTCGTAATAACGAAATATTTGTTTAGTGGAAAATTTAGTGGTTGTGAGAGTAGCGCCGCTTTTTGTTAGTGGTTTTCTGGTGGTTATAGTAGTTGAATCTGGTGGGCAGTTAGTTTAATGGTTGGCAACACTAATGTTTTCACCCTAACAGTCAACTTTGATCGCTCGCATCGCATATTCGCGTACGATCGAGAGTATTCTAGTTGCTTATTGCGGGTAATATGGAAACCGCACAGTGCACGTGTCAACAATCTATCAAGATGTCTGGTTTAAAAAAGCGGAAAGTGGACACAGAATGTCGTCAATTCCAAGACAAATGGACTTATGAATACTTCATCATCATGCACAGTGGTAAACCTATGTGCTTGTAGTGCAGTGAAACAATTTCCGTTTTAAAATAATACAATATGAAGCGGCCTTACTCCAGCAAGCATTTCGCTCAATATAATTTTCTTACAGGCCAGTTAAGAAAGGATAAAATTTAAAAACTCATTACCGATTTAGGGAAACAGCAACAAAGGTTCCATTCACAAAGATCAAATCTTGACAGTGTTGTTAAAGCTAGTTTTACAGTTAGTTCTAAAATAGCGAAAAGATCGAAGTCATTTTCTGATGGAGAGTTTGTTAAGGAGTGCTTAGTAGATGTTGCAGAACTTTTGTTCCCAGAAAAGAAGAAAGAGTTGAGAAAGTGAGCTTATCGCGACGTACTGTTGTTTGACGTGTAGATATGATGGCTAGTGATATAAAAAAACATTGCCTGATAGATTGGCTGGTTTTCAAGCATTTTCCATTGCTCTGGACGAGAGTACAGATTTATCTGACACAGCCCAGTTAGCTACTTTTATACGAGGTGTTGATGAAGAATTTGTAGTGACAGAGGAATTACTGGCTTTACGGACACTACAAGGGACCACTACTTGAAAAGATATTTTTGCCGAAGTGCAAAGCACTTTTGAGCAATATGGTTTGCAGTGGTGTAAATTAATTGGAGTGTGCACAGATAGTTCGCCTTCAATGTTCGGTCCACGAAAAGGTTTTATCGGAATTCTGAAGGAAAGAGCAACCGCTATGAATGTGCAAGAATGTGAGTTAATAATTCTGCATTGCGTTATTCACCAACAAAATGTGTGCTCTTAAGTCCATTCGACTGAAGAACGTTATGGATGTGGTAATAATTACCATCAATTTAATTAGATCCCGCGGTCTTAACCATCGCCAGTTTAAAACATTTTTGGATGAACTCTCTTCAGAACACGATGATGTGACATACTATTGCGAAGTAAGGTGGCTAAGCAAAGGTAAAATGCTTAAAAGATTTTATAACCTCAGAAAAGAAATAGCTGATTTTGTGGAAATGAAAGAGAAATCATTGCCGCAAATTTATGACCCAACATGGCTTCGTGGCTTGGCATTCCTGGTAGACATCACAGGACACTTATACGACCTGAACTTGAAGCTTCAAAAACAAGGACAATTGGCAAATCAGCTGTACAATCAACTTAAAGCTTTTCAACAAAAAAATTCACTTGTGGGAAACACAAATGAGAAATAAAAACTGTTTTCATTAGAAAACATTATTCAATAACGTAAACATTGAATACTGTTGCTATGCTGAAGAACTGAAACTACTGTCAGAGCAATTCACTGATCGGTTTTCCGATTTTAAGAATATGGATAGCACTTTCAAAATTTTTGCAAATCCGTGTAAGTGTAATGTGGAAGATGCTCCGCTTCACCTACAAATGGAGTTGATTGAGCTTCAAGAAGACTCATATTTGAAGTCAAATTTGATGATGTTGAACTAAGCGAATTTTACTGAACTTATCTTTCCGAAGAAAAATATCCACAGCTGAGAGTTTTTGCACGAAAAATAATTTGCACATTCGGAAGCACGTATAAATGTGAGCAGCTTTTTTCAATCATGAAAATTAATAAAAATAAGCATCGTACTAGGCTTACAGATGTTAATTTAGAAAAGACTTTGCGCCTGTGTACTAGTGATATTGACCCCAATATCGATCATCTTGTTTCTCAGCTTCAAACTCAAGTCTCTCATTAATTTTCATTCGATTTTTTCTGTCTGTTTATGTTAATTTACTTTTTGTATATTATGCTATTGTTATTCTAATAAATATATTTTTTAAATTTTTATCGCCTTTTTATTCACTACTATCTACTATTTCTTACCCCGCGACCTGATTAAGTCCCGAAATTCCGCCCTCAGCTAAGCAAAGGTTGTCCATACCTGCCATAGGATATGCACAACTTTGTCGTGATTCGGGTATATGTACTCTCAAGTGCAAGGTGTGAACGGAACGCAAAATTCGTTCGAAATCTTATGCATTGAATTTCCGTCGTATTGTCGTACTTGTTTCAACCAATTGATTCGTATTTCTGATTTTCGTGGCACATCAATAAATAATTTGTTTGGAGAAGATACAGAATTATTGGTACATTTAGGTACTACGCACCAACGATGCGTCTTTCGTTCCATTACGACTGTAACTTCACGAAACGCTTAAAATCGCTTAATATTGGTGGATGTGATAGGCTAATTGTAGTATAGAAAAAATTGTTGTATTGAGTGGAGGCAGGCAGCGGGCGAGGACAAGTGTGTCAAGTGCACATCTGCAAGTTTATGCGTGTTGCTGGTCACTGGCGATCACGCGGAATATGTTCCAGAGCAGTGATCGAAGCGTTAGGCCTGTGCAGGCGACAGTAAAACTGAGGAGCAGTAATCCAGAGAATCAACCAACCACATCTGTTGGATCTCTCAGCCTAACACCACTAGCCATTCCTGACAAACAGCAACTAGTGAAAACCATGGAGCAAAGAAACCTCCATGGTGAAAACCAGCTGTTACATGGAATAACAAATTGGAGGTCAAGTTGCTTTACACACGTATGACGTCACGCGCGACGAGATCACGTGATATACTGTTTGCGCGGGAATTTAAACAGTTTAACATTTACACATGGTTTGTTGTACTTATAAAGCTTTATTTAAGTGAATTAATATTTTGTTGGCTAAATATATCGACAATGGTCAATTTAAAATATTCTGAAAATTTTTCCGTTCCCTTATTTAATAGCTAAGCAACTGCTATCATATTAATTGCCTTAAAAAATCGATTAAGTTTGGTTTTTGTAGTTAAAAAAAATATAGACAAACATTACAGCTGAAAAAACGTGTAACTGGGAAGTTTCTAATGAAACCAACATAAAATACTTAAATTACTCATAGTCTTTGCTGTAAGCACGAATGGAAATTGTCGTTCCGGCCTAGGCTAAATTTCAATTTAATTAAAATTTTCGCTAATGTTGTCGCTTGATCAAAGTTTATACTTTATGATTTATTTGCTTTTTTTCATATTTTAATGACCACTTTCGTTAATGGTGTTTGTTCGTGTATGCGAGTTATTAGGTTGTTTAAACTGGACGTCAGAGCAAATATGTTACCGAATCGAGTATTCTGGCAATTCATTTCTTTAGAGTTGCTCAACTGATTAACAATCTGGAAACTATTAAGTTCTGTGGCCGTTACAAATGCTATGACCAAAGATTACACTGCCAATGACCAGGCTCGATAATAATTAAAAAATACCGCGATTTTTTTCGAAGCAAAAAGGAATTCTTCAAATTTTGTTAGTAAAAAGGCAACGATGAATTTCACGTGAATTAAAATATTTATTTCCAAAAATAGTTACTGCTAATAAGTATTAAAATAAAATAATAATAATTTCAGTTTGAAATCAAAACTGTTTGGTTGATAGTATATACGTAATCTTATAACAATTAAATGTGACACAGAAATAATAATAAAAAAAATACCTCCCAAAAATTTAAAACATTTATGACATAAATAAGATCAGAAATCATAGTAACTACACTTTAATTAATTATTAATATAATTACCTAGAGCACATGCTCCGGTGGCAATTCCCTTAGCCACGTAACTACCACTTTTTTATTTTTTCTGTTTATCTTATATAATTTTAGTGTTAAATTCCTCTCCATCTATTTTAGAAATTTTAATTTTCTTAAGCGTTTTTTGGTAAATTATTCTTCACTTCACTTGGTAATCCATTCCAATCCCTGACACACCCATCAAAGAAAATTTTCTAACTTCCTTGTGGATGAAATCAATTGCTAGTGTGTGATCATGGTCATCTTTCCCCTTCCATGCACCACTTCTAATTCTTCGAGCAATATTTCTCCAAGCCTCATCTCAAACACATGATTTGTACATTCCTAGTACTCTTTTCATCCTCTTCTTGTCCTCCAGTGACTCCCAATCCAGCTCCTTTATCATTTCAGATACTGACTGGGTCCTGCGATAATTTCCAGAAACAAATCTAGTTGCTTTTCTTTGCATGCCAACTCTTGTATTTGAAACCCAAAATGTGGGTCCTTTATCATTTCAGATACTGACTGGGTCCTGCGATAATTTCCAGAAACAAATCTAGTTGCTTTTCTTTGCATGCCAACTCTTGTATTTGAAACCCAAAATGTGGGTCCCAAACTACACCACCATATTTAACCAATGGTTTGACCAAAGTTTGTTACCCAACATCCTCTCATCACACTGTCCAGTAAATGAAGGATTTTGAAACCTTTTCCTATACCCGCCCAGTGTACTCTGCCCAGCTGAGTTTATTATCAAACATTATGCCAAGAATCACTTCAAGCCTTAACAACTGCTTAACAAGAATAGGTGATAGCAGCTTTTTCAAATAAATTTTGTCTCCCCCCCCTTCCTCCATCACACAAATATTCCTTCAGTAATGTCAAGTGTCTTGTTTCTGCTTGTTTCACACTCTCAGCATACTGAAACATTCCTACTAACCTTTCCTTTTAAATGAAGAGTGCAGCCATTTTGCATATACTATCTGTCACAAAGCAGATAACTAATTCTCATCTCATAATTTGAATTATCTGTAAACTTCCTTGTTCTGTAAGTGATTCGGCCCCAACCGTTAGTTTGTTTATGCTGTTTCAGAGTGATTATCGAGTGGACAAGTGTACTAAGTGGGACGCTTGTTCGCTTTCGTGTTTGTGCATTGAAGGAACACCCTGAAATTTGCTTTCGAACATTCGTAAGGCCAACTGCACTTGAAATACATGAATGGCTATACAATGAAATTAAACTCACTGATGAACAGATTTAGGAACACAGTTAGACTCCTTTCAAAACAGTGTATTTGTAAAAAAGGATAAACGAGTAATGTGAAAAAGTAATTGCAAAAAATGTTGAGAATCTGAAATTCCACCATTCTGATGCAAAAGTTAATGAGGTTATACTAACAAACTCAAGTATGGGCACTAAATACATAAGAATATTAAACCTCTCTTTTGAGATATCCAACGAGTCCATACTGCACACTGTTAAACTATTTGGGACGGTGATAGAGATAACAGATGATAAGTGGCGCAGAAACATTCATTTTGAAAAAGCAAATGGATTATGCATAGTGAAGATCGAAATCACAAGACACATCCCGTCATAAATTAATGTATGTGGGTTATGTGCCTCGGCGATTATGAAGGACAACCTCAAACTTGCTCGTTGTGTCACTCTACGGAACACGTCCAAGCCAATGCCCTCGTAAACAACCACTAGTGCTGCCACTAATGTATGTTAGGCACACACTAGTGCAGACACACCAGGAAGAAGACCAGTCTGAACTTCTGCAGTAGTTTCCTCCACTGCCGAAAGTGGGATGTTTCCATCCGATGATAGAAGCGATGCAGCAGGAAACCGATAACTCACAGCATAGTGCAACAACCCATTTCCAACAGCGCAATCAAACACAAAGCAATAAGAAGAATAAGTCTCACATTATGGACCATGATTATTCAGCAACCCTACAAATCACAAACGTTGATGATCCATAAGATATTGTGAATGAAGAAATACTAATTAATATTGTGAGGAATCAGAAAATGGAAAAGGCGAACTGATGTGCGTGACTGACATACAGTCTACAGCAGATGAGATGGAGTCGCAGAGCCTGGCATCAGTCAACATCCATAAAAAAACGTCGAAGGAGGAAGCGACCTGTGGCAAATGTCAAACAAACGAGAGACAGTTCAGCTGAGGTGGAAATATCAGGAAAAAGTGAGAACCAGGGGTAAGAAATTAAAGAAGCAAGTAAGTGATAAGGGCCCAGTAACTCCTACATTAATATCACTTCCTGATAAACTTAAGCTAACAGATGGTGATGCAGAGAAAGCAATCAATAACTTTAAATGGGCAGAAGGGCAACTGCAAGAAACCCCGACAGAGGACATGCATATAGAATGAAACATCAGGTTAATGTGATATAATTGTGACCCGAAAACAGTTTAGTTGATAAAACTACCACCAAGGGAGCAGGGAGATGTGCGCTGATAGCACGATGCAAATATATACAGTGGAAACATTAAAAAAAAAACAGTTTAACCCTACACATCAGAAAGATCAGTCACCCAACTTCAACAAGAGCACCGAATTTGAATATATCATCAACAATTTAAAATTACTTGACACATGGGAAGAAATAAACAGAAATACTACACAGTTCACATACACAACTAGGAAATCTACATCACGATTAGATTGTATATACATCAGTCATGAGCTAAAGAGTGAACTATAAGCAACAGAACGGTGGCCGTTCAAATTATCAGATCATGTTGCCTACCAGTGCGAAATAAACCTAGCTAAACAAACTATATACACGGGGAGAGGATCCTGGAAACTAAATATATCTATTCTCGAACATCAACAGTTACAACAGAACTTCACAGATACATGGCAACAATGCCGTAACCAAACCCAGAGATTTCAGACAACCATAGAGTGGTGGATAAAATTGGCGAAACTCAAGATCTAATGGATGTTGATGACCCATAGCACCGAACTAATAAAGTGGCACTCAAAAAAAAAGGGTATTATCTTTGTTTCTGAGATTTATATAAAAAAAAGTGTAAACAGAAAGAAAATAACTCTTCGAGATTAATAAAATCAAGGCAAAACTAATAGCAATGAAGAGGAGGCAACTCGAAGGAATCAAAATCAAAAGTAGAATACACCTTATCCTCTGAAGATGCTTCACTTTACCACATAGACGAGACATTTAATCACAGAATGAGGACAGGAAGAAGGAGAAGTATACAAAACCCAAAATGTAATAAAACACCAAGCTCACAACTATTATAAGCATCTGTTCAAAAAAGCAGATAGTACCATAGACCCAGAGAGAATAATTACTTCTATAGATCAACAATTAAACGATTAAGACAAAGTAGACCTTAACAAGATAATTGATGAGGAAGAAGCTTATGCAGCAATCCAAAGAAGCCCGAAAAACAAATCTCCGGGACCAGACGGCATCGGAATTGAGTTCTTCGCAACCTTTAGGAGACAGTTGAAACACAAACTCCAACAAATATATAATGAAATAAGGAATTTGTAGCCGCCTAACAGTATTAGTAAAAAAAAATGCGAAGGCTAATAATTTGAAGAGGTTTAGACCTATAACTTTACTGAATAGTGATTATAAAATATTCAGTAGGGTGTTAGCACACAGAATAAAAGACAAAATACATAAGGTGATAAAAACTCGCCAGGCCACTGTTGGATATAATAGATCAATTGTCCAACTACTGTCAGAATATCGTGATGTCATAAGCTATATAATCATAAGTAACTCAGAGGGTGCCATCCCTTCACTTGATCTCAATCGAGCCTTTGATAGAGTTAATAATGACTTTCTGAAACAAACGTTGATAAAAATGGGATCAAATGTTGTAAATAATTTACTAAACAAGGCGCCAACACAGATAATCGTCAACGGGATGGTGAGCGGACTTATATGAATTATGCAATCAGTAAGACAAGGATGCCCCCAATCTATGATCCTATTTGCAACTGCCCTCGAGCCACTACTGATAAAATTAACAGAAACAGTAACAGGGCTTGACACAGGTATGGGGAAAGTGATATGTCAGGCTTATGTTGATGATATCGTAGTCTTTGCAAAAGATGCAACAGATATAGAATTCGCAAAACAAACCATCGATAGTTACGGTCACTGCTCTGGGGCAGTATTAAACATGAAAAAAATCCAAAATCATGGATATTGGAGTGGGTTTGAGGTTTAATAAACCCACCCGGCTGGGAGAAAACTTGGAAATCAAGCTCCTGAGAATTAAATAACAAAAAATGCCTGCAAAAAAGTGGGATAACAAATTGGCAGAACCCATTAGCCTTCAACAACACTCAGTGAGGAATCTTAATATGATACAGAAACTGCAAATAATCAATACATTTGTCCTTGGGAAGCTATGGCACACTTCACAAATATTTCATGTGTCTGTACCCTTAGCATGCAGCATTATGTCTGCGGTCGGATACTCTATACATAGGGGAAACATATTCAAAATTAAAGTTGAGACATTGACTCTAGCTAAACAAGGAGGGGGAGTAAGTGGATGTATACAAGAAGAGTAACACTCTCTTCATTAAAAATATGCTGCAGGCAGAAAGCAGGAATCCACAAGGCATTACCTATACAAGCCGTATGGCATGACACCACCTATCAGCATTGTCGGAATACCAACTCAGCTGAAATACTTACAACTTTTCTACCTGGAACACAGCTACCTGAAGCTCCAACACAAAAATTACTGCCCTTTAACAACAAAAATAATCTAAAATATTATGAAGTATAATACCCACCTGGAAATAGACAGGAAATGAAGTATCCAACTTTTATATGGAAAAATCTTTGGACAAATATCCACAACTCAATGTCACCGACATCAGTACATTCAATCTGGTACAAGGTGTTCAATGAGAATGAGACAATAGCCACTAACTCCAATCAAAACTAATCCATCTTCTATAAATGGATAGATGTAGCCACTGTCAAATGGCAGAAACTCTACCCCATAGGATTATCTGCAATCGTGTCAAAGACATTTAGGACTGGATAATGCACACATGTTAGATAATACCACGAGAAGAATAACTCCCGAACTTCTACTAAAACCAAATATGACATCAGACTCAGAACATAAAAGAGACACCTTAATATTGCTAATGGGAAACACTATATATTTTCTCAAAAGTATGCAAATATAGAGGACTATTGGGTCCAACTTGTGGTAGACTACCACAGATTGAAGACGAGGAAAAAAAAAAATGAGAAAATTCCTTTCGCAAACTGTTTAGATAAAATTATTCCATTTAAATAAATAAATAAAATCAGTGCTTTCAGAGATGTACATCAATGACCTATCTAAATTGAAACATATAACCTGATATAAAAAAGTGGTGCATTAATTCTTGAATTGTGTATATCTACATAAAAAAAGATATTATGACTCCTGAGATCAGTTTTTCCCCATTAGGGTCCCAAGATGCATCCATAAAAAAAAAAGTTTTATGAAAAAACAAAAAAGTACACAGATGAAACAGGTTTTGTATGATTATGAGGTGGAGAATAAACTACTTGTTGAAGTATATCATTTGATAATAAACTCAATTTTAAAAAAAAAAAAATCGTGTATTATTTTCTATAGGCTTTGAAAGTGCCACACATTTATCTAAATCATAGTTTATTTATGTTTTGCCCAAAAGTGGTCTAAAACATTTTCAGTCTTCTCTGCACATGAAGGATTATTGATTATTCTAAGCTGTAATGATATACTTAAAGAATTTTGCAATAAACTTATAATTATAGATGTCGAAAATATGAAATTTTTGTAAAATTTCATATTTTGCAAGGTTCTGATCACTTACCCTTCCATGACTGACTACCAGATCTTTCAGACAACTCACCTGAGAATTAATGACAAATTTATTCAAGACTAAAACACAGTTTACATAATTTACTTTATGACAAAACCAGTATATCACATTTGAAATAAATGAATCCATTTTTAATAAAGGAATAAATATGTCATGATAATTCAGCTACCTCTGCAGGAAGAATTTGTAGAAACACAGTTTTTTCCCAAAACTATTATAATCTTATCACATCAACTGATTCATGTAACACTACATCAGACAATGGAAAATAAAACTGGTGTGCTTGTTTTTGAGTGTGTAACATACTCCTTGTTCAGTGGCACATTCTTAATCGACTGAATACATTATACATTGAGCCAAATTGGTAAGCAGTAGCCTTTCCAGCTCTTCAGTTCCACTCATCTAAACATTATGAGATCGCTATAATAAAATGCTGAATTGATTCCTTCACAAACATGTTTGCAAATTTTCTTCATCTTCCTTGTCCACAGTCCTAATGATTTCATCATTAATGAGCTGTAAAAGAACCTAACAAGACCAATAAAATTATCCATTACATAGCATGCTTTAAACAAGTTTCTCTCAAAACTGTAAAAATTTATTTGAACTCTGTTTCATATAAAGTTGTTGCTACACACAATAATGAAAAACAAATATACATTTTCAATGTTTTAAGTAAAAACAGCTGTAGTGAGAATGATATGCTCTTAAAGTAACTCTTCTTGCTTTTTTACTATCTTACGCAATTTAGTTAATTTGTCTGTTGACTTTGCACCAAGAATGCCACCACCCCAGTGGCGACGTATCTCCTCATATCTGTCATTGAAATTTGTCTTCACTGCTTCTATTAGCTTGTTAAGAGTATGTTGATCTGCTGGTTCCACCTGGCAAACACACAAGAAAACTTCTTTTAATACAGCAAATGAATAGTATTTATTTTTAAAGGACACAGACTGAAAAACAATTATCAGATATCTGAATAACTACTAATTTATACTTAATGTGAAAATAAACAAATGTTTTTACATTTCAAGGAACTGCTTTGAGAAATTAAATGATAAGCTGTCCTTTTTTAAAATATTTTTTCTTCTTTTAAAAATAAAACAAATAAAGAAAAGAAATAACTTTCAATAATTCCCATAATAACAAAATAACTTAATGGAATTGTGCCATTTCAACACAATAATTATAATTACTAATATATTATTATATTACTAATATATAATTATTAATTTTAAAAAAATAAGCATTCTAGTTTCCTTAAAATCACACATCCCTTTCTCCTTTCCACAGTGACAATAACCTTGTATATATACTAATTAAACCTCAATCACTACAATTTAATTTCATGGAAAATTATGTTAACATTATTTTTCATTGTATTAAAAATTACAGATATGAGTATTTTATTTATAGCCTTGCTCTGTGATGTATGGACTGCCAGACAAACAAGAAACTTTTCTGAAAGTGACCGTAGTGAACTGTTACAGAGTTGATATTCCTGTTAATCCTCCTCGACCACACACACTGTCCCATTCAAAAGCTTTGCTGCACTCACACAGTTTTGCAGTTTGTGACACCTGCACATATATTCACATTACACATGACTCATTATTATCGATAGGAACAAAAATGAATGGTTTCATGGTTCAGTGGTTAAGGAGTCTGGAGACCAAAAGGTCCTTGGTTTGAATCCATGTTTTGACGGGGTTTTTCAAAGGCCATTAACCCCACCCTCACCTCTAGCACAGCTTGCTGTGCAATGCGAAGTACACCAGTACACTTTCATGGTCTGGATTTCACATTCCCCTTTACCTCGTAGGATTACCACTTAGGTTAAATAAGGATGAAAGGAACTGACTGTCCCACTTCTAATACAAGACTTAACATGTCTCGTTTGGGAGGGTCCAACCAACCTTCAGGTTGATGACCACACTTAACTTCTTATGGATAAAAATATTTATAAACAATAATTTTGTTATTTTTCTAAATAATAATAATAATTCCATGGGGTCATAATGACCTGGTGACAAGGTTTCTATTGGCTGCACAATCCGCTCCTGACGTAGCTGCCGTAACCTAACCTGGCAATCCTACTGGGTAGAGGAGACCTACAGTTTAACATGGAATCCAAACCACGGAAGCGTAGATTTCCACACTTTATCATTATTCTTGGTTGCATCTGAAAAATTCTATCACTCTTATCTTGCACAATCCTACATCAATGTCATCCCAGGAAACAGTAACACAATACTGATGAGCCAGTATTGCATTACTGTGTCTTAGGATGACATTGATGTAGGATTGTGCAAGATAAGAGTGATAGAATTTTTCAGCGGCGGCCAAGAATAATGATAAAGTGGGTACTTCATATTACTCGGCAAGCTGTGCCGGAGGTGAAGGTCAGTTTAATAGCCAATGAAAATCCCCATCTAGACGGGGATTCGAACAGGTGACCTCCTGATCATCAGTCAGATGCCTTAACCACTGAACCACCAGACTGCTAGTTATTTTGATGATGGGAGATTGGGAATGAGAAATGAAATGATTTTACTATAAGCCTCAGGACTAGAATGATGGTGTTTAACAAGGCTGAGAATAAAATTCAAGAGATGAAATGAGAGAAAAAGTTTGTTGGAAACATAACTTTTTTGGAAGTCTTGACTAAATGGTTTTCTTAACTGTTCATTATTACTAGAACCAGGCACTTCAATAACTTCATTTGGGCAACCAGATAGTGGATGATGGTTATATTCTACAGCTTAGCAAATGAAGCAGTCATAAAGATTTTCTTTATTCACTGAAAAAAAAGTTATTACATAAAATTACAGAATAAACAATTTTTGAAAATTTGTAATTGTGACCTGAAAGACAAATGTGCAAATGAGCAGAAGCTATAAATATTTCAAGAACATGCATATTCTTTTGAAGGAGATTTTTGGACCTAGAAGAAGAATCAATGCAACAAGAGGTTTTTGGTGGACTGTCAAGAAAAATCTTAAATGCATGAAATATAAACATTCTTTTGTTTTTGTTTGGTTGAAACAGGCTGTGACATGCTCTACCTGTGTCTCAGATGATCCAAAATATGAGTGACTGGTTTTAGATCAGCTGTTACGCTATTGTGTTCTAGTTGATCCAAATAAAGGTACTAAAAATTAAATATTGCAATTTTTAAAAATTATTTTGTAGTTTATTATGATATCAATACACAGATATGTCAACATATAACTCAATATTATTTCATTTATAGTTTCTCTAAGGCATTCTTGAAAAGGTCTGGACTCACTGATTGACATGGGTATTAGTGTCATTAATTGAAGCATGTATTATATGGATATGGGGCAAGCTACACTGCTCCTGGCTTGTACAGTACCTAGGTATGGGGTTGCAAGCTTGTTGCTTACGATTTTTTGCTGTCACCACAGCAAATACACATAAGTCCATAGAATTAATTTTTAATATTTTAATGATGTTAAGAAACACTGCTAAGATGAACAATACATAGAACATTTTATGCTTCTTACATATTCCATACAATGCACTAATGTGTCTCTAATGACATGCACCATATGCTAAAAAGCATTTCACCATGACAGTTTCTATTAACACAATTCTGTAACAACTGCAACATTAAATCCCTACTTTATCTAGTATAACAAAACATACACAAGAGCCTAATTAGCTAATGAACCAAAAAAATGCATACAAATTGGA
>CM061914.1:93592533-93686575 GCA_031002005.1 Vandiemenella viatica
TTGATGACATCAGTCTCTCAACTAGTCTGATGCAAACCTTAGTCTCGTCCTATCTTGTGCTAACCTCTCCATCTCAACTTACAAACTAAATCTTCAATTATCAGCTTCATATATTCTAATCTTTATCTTCCACTACAGCAAGCCCTGTGGAGAAGTGGTAACACTTGGGCCTGATGTTTGGAAATATGTGGGTACATAATCTCCAAACAGCCATTCTGATTTTGGTTTTACATGGTTTACCAAGATCATACCTAGTGAATCCGAGCACGATTCATAGAAAGAGATAGTCGTAACGTGATGGGTAAGAAGAATCATGTATAATTAATGCACCCTGGACCAATTATTCGTGAACATAAAGAGTTATATACTTGTGAATGAGTGATGAATTCATTCTAATGGACAGATCGATGATATCAATAGCTTTAAACACTCTTCTGACAATGCAGTCCATTTTGCAAAAAACCACACAAAAATCGGTCCAGTAATTTTTTAGTCTACAGCTGACACATATATGAACATTGCCTTTTATATATATAGAAGGCAGAAGATTATGGTACAATAAAATATGTTACAATGTTAATAATCTATACAAAGGTAAAAAGTTAGGCCTATATAAGTTAGAGATCGACAGCTTTATTTTTGTAAGAATGAAGACTTTCCTGGCGTATGACTGCAATGTAGTCTTCACGGGTGTACCGCCAGATAGTGTTGTGGAAACACAATATTTCGATGGCTAGCTCGGCCGTCTTCTTCAGGTGTAGAGACATCTGCACTGGTCGGCTGACCCACAGATACTGAGATCCACCTGAAGAAGATGACGGAGCTAGCCGTTAAAATATTGTGTTTCCACAATACTAACCGGCGGTACACCTGTGAAGACTACATTGCACCTTTATTTTGGCAATTTATCAGTCCTCAAGTTTAAAAAGGTCAAGAATCACTGACCTAGACCATTAATAATGTGTTGCAATATAACTAAAGCTTTCCCCTAGACATCTCAATGAAATTAGAAATATTAGTTTGCTCTGAAATTGAAATAATGTATGATAAAGATGCTGTGGCTATTGCTATCGCTCTACTTTTTGATAATAATAAAAAAATAATTAAAAAAAAAAAACAGGGCAATTGCGAGTCGAGCCTCATATAAATAGGGTTCCATATTCTAAATGAGCTTAACATACACTTTGCATGTGGAAGGTAAAAGAAGTAGCAATAACCAATTCCTAATACATGTGCAAGTTAGGCAGCAGATTTCAATCCACTACTCTCCAATAATACACCACATTGCTCATGCTTCTAATGCAATTCAATTCATTATATTATGTACATTGGGATGCAGAGAATTCTGAATTAACACCATTTTCAAAATTAAAATACTGATATATGGCAAAGTAACATCAAAATAAAAATTATTTCTTATTTTTACTCATAATTTATGATATGTTATGAGGGTTGCTATTTATATTTCTGGCCTTAGCAACAATAAGTGTTGCAAGGCGCCATCTGAAGTTTCCATTTGAAACACTGACATTGTTAAACATAGCCTTATTCATAACAATGTGTCATTTGAGTGTGATTTGTTGTTTACAATAACTTTAAAAATTCATCTCGGGCAAAATATGGGCGTTTATTTTTCAAAACTTTCGACGTGGATTATCAAGACAAGAGTGCATCAATGAACTTAATTCTTTATATGGTGATAAAGCACCATCATATAACACTGTATAGAAAACTGGTATAATTAATTCAATCATGGCCGAAGTTCGCTTCAGGAGAAATTCCGTCAGGGTTGTCCAAATCGGTTGTTGTGCCAGAAAACATCAATGCTGTGGGTGAACTGAAAAAGCAAGATCGTCATGTGACATACCACGAGATTGAGGCATCTTTGGGCATTAGAATGACAAGTGTCAATAAAATACTGCATGATCATTTGGCCATAAAAAAAATTTGTTCGCGTTGGATCCCATATAATCTGACAAAACGCTCAAAAGGATGCTCGTGTTGATTGGTGCAAGGAAATGTTAAAAAAATATGTTCAAGGTGCATCAAAGACTGTGTATAACATCTACACAGGTGATGAATCTATGCATGTGAGCCCAAAACAAAATGGCAATCAACTGTATGGGTCTTCCAAGACAAGCCAAATCCGACAAAAGTTGTTCGCGGAAGAAGCACATCGATGCAAATGGTTACCTGTTTCTTTGGCATTACTGGTCACGTGCTGACAGTGGCATTATAGCAACGTAGGACAGTCAACTCTGAATGGTACACAACCATTTGTTTACCAGAAGTTTTGGAGAAATTTGGAAAAAGTCGAAGAAGAGGCGAATAATTCTTCATCACAACAATTCGAGCCGTCATGGCTCAAATAAAGGAATTTTTGATCAGTCTAAAACATCAAATTGATGGGTCATCTGCTGTACAGCCCTGATTTGCCACCCAATGACTTCTTTTATTCCTGCACATCAAAAATAAATTATGAGGTCAACGATTTTCGACACCAGAAGAAGCGGTTGATGCATTCAAGACTCATGTTCTGGAGTTACCTCCATCGGAGTGGAAAAAGATCTTCGAAAATTGGTTCAATCGCATGCAAAAGTGTATTGATCTTCACGGAGAATATTTTGAGAAACAATAAAACCAATTTGATCATAAATATTTGTTTTTTCATTATTAGGCCAGAAATATATATAGCAACCCTCATAGATGTATTTTAATATCTGTCATTTAAAAACGGGATATGATCAATATTAAGGATAAAATTCAGGTTCTGAGATAGGTATGGTAATAAAAATTATGTGAAATTAAAATTATTAATGGCTTCAATTTTCAGTGAAAAAAAATTGAAAAAAAATGCCTTAGCGTTCTACTTCATTCAAGCAATGAGGCTGGATGTGTACACATCTTCCCCCTGCGATATGTCTCACATACTACACGAGTAAGGTTATTAACAAAAATATTGTGCTAGTCTGGCCTGTTCGGCCACCACGTTCGGTCCCTTCTGCCTTTATCTGCAATAAGTGATGGATTATTTTCCATACCCCATCTTATTTTCATTGCTTAAGAGCAGTTTCATGTCACCATTATGCAATTAGTCCTTTAGTTAATGCTATATAATTATCTATACCTCATACGCTATGGTACGATTTTTTTT
Organism: Vandiemenella viatica; assembly: GCA_031002005.1. Classification (NCBI taxonomy): domain Eukaryota; kingdom Metazoa; phylum Arthropoda; class Insecta; order Orthoptera; family Morabidae; genus Vandiemenella; species Vandiemenella viatica. The sequence goes on from CM061914.1 coordinate 93,595,688, forward strand.
TTTTAATCCTGATTACTCCTGTAGAATCCAGGACATAAATTTATAAAATTTTATATATGATAAACGGTTTTGGGTCATGAAATGTGTGCTAATTTGAAGCATACAACTTAATCCGTTTAAAAGCTATAGCTTTGCAACAGATTTACGGACATATGGTGAATAATCAGCAAGAGACACTTTCTGTAGTTATATATTTACATGAGGGGATGCACGATAGAAGTAAAGGAATTGGGTTACAAAACTTTGGTCAGACCGTTGCTCGAATATGGTAGTGTAGTAAGGGACCCACATTTTAAGTATCAAATACAGGAGTTGGAGAAGGTGCAAAGAGGGGCTGCTAGATTTGTTTCTGGAAATTATCGCAGAATGCAATCAGTGACAGACATGATAAAAGAGCTGGAATGGGATTCACTGCAAGACAGCAGGAGGATGAGGAGGGTGATGGGAGTGTACAGGGCGTATATTGGTAATGAGGTATGGAAAGATATTGCAGTAGGTATGAAAAGTAATTCATGGAAGGGAAAAGATGGCCATGACCACAAGCTGGCACAAGGGTGTGGGAAGATTTTCTTTTTTAGGTAAGGGTGTCAGGGAATTGGAATGAGTTACCAAGGGGAATGATGAATAACTTACCGAAAACATTAAAAGAATTTAAAGCTGAAATTTGTAGAGGGCAAATGTAGGTGGGTGCAGGATAGGGGGAAGTTGGGTGTGTGGGGAAATTGCCACTGGAGCGTGTGCTCCATTGCAATTATGGTAAATTAAAACTCTAAAAAGGTTATTAAAACAAAACATAAAACAACATACCAGTTGGGATCTCATGACCAACTGGAAGGAAGTTGTGCAATACTGTCCAAATATATTTCAAACAATTTTGATTCACACAAATCACATTGTAATTTCTGTACAATGGTATAGGCGCTGCTTTATGGGAGGAAGTGGGGGAGGGGAGAGGATTGCAGCATATACATTGCATATTTGCAATGTTTCATTGAAACTGTAAGAATTTTATTGTTCCAGGAATCATATGAACCATACATTTGAGAGCAATAATGTGTATATATTAATTGCTCAGTTATAACAGCATCCTCATGTACAAAATTGGCTGCAAAAAGTTGTCTGCCATTCAGAACAGTGATAAAATCGTGACGTCGCAGAGAAGTCAAGGTTACTACTTTGGACTACTCAATATTCTACTTTACTTTTTCTTGACCCACATTACTTTTATTCTACCTATTTCATACATCTTGTATACACTTTTCCTTGAAGAACAAAGACTAATGAACACATGAATGATATTTTCAACCAGTAGGAGCAGCGGTGTCTAACTGCCGTAGTGTATGCTTTGACCTCAATTATTCTAGCTTTATTAGGATACATACTAAACATGCTATAAATTAGCCTTTAAACATTTATCGATGAGGGCAAAGGTTCTACTTTTAGCTGAATACATGACTAAGTGCTGACTCAAATGATTGACATAAATGGCAAATCATTTATTAAATAAGCTCCTTTTCTGTCATTTTCATGTACATTCAGATTGGGTATTCAAATCCCAGTGTAATGCTTCTTGTAATATTTTTAATCAACTTAAACCAGCTGAGCAACAATTCATATCAATAGCTTCCTTACTTGAAATGATGGATTGTATATTAGTCATGGAAGATTAACTGGAGACCACGCCAACCTTCACAGTTAAAAAATTGTAGTAAACCCACTAAAAGATAATAATCAAGATGAGATGCAAGTGGCAAGATTTTTTAGTCACTCAGTTTGCACTGATCCAAGTATTTTAACATAATAATGCACAAATTTATTTTTAATGTTTTGTAATTAGGTTATAATAGAACTGCAAACATTCAAACAAACCTCTCCCTCCAACTCAAGAACAAGTCTTAACACGCCATGTGCCGCAGGATGCTGTGGTCCAAAGTTGAGAGTCATGTTCTTCACAGTTTTCTCCACTGGTGCAACTATGCTGTTGTAGGGTGGCATTTTCCATTTTGCTGTCACTTCATTTGGATACATAACAGGCCCTTCAAACTGTTTCATGTATTCGGGATCTGGGAACCATTTCTTGGCCCCTCGATGCTGACTGCGTGAAATAGAATATTTGTGTCACTAATATTACACAAAAATAGATTGCCAAAAAATATTGTTGTATATTACACATTATTGTATTGCTATAAGAAAGTGATAATGCAATGCAGTATGATATAAAGAAAGTTCACCTGCTGCCCTGTGTGAAACAAACACAACAAAACACAAATTTTAGGTCGTAGCCCTCAGTCATTTAAAGATTTAAATTTCTGATACATACTCTACATTTGGCATGTATTTAATACTTTTACTCATTGTTGCCCTACAGTGTCATTCTGTCAGTAATGGATGTACTACAAGCTAGGCGGTGAGGAGAGAGGAAGAAGAACCTGAAAAAGGATTAGAAGGTCAAATGAGATGACAGGAATGTAAGACATCAAGTTGGTGCTGTTATGCTGGAGTGTTACAACTCACTGTATGATTTATATTTGGAGACCAATTGTGCTGTGAGAAGAAATATAAGAAAGATCTGATCATTTGCATGGCTTATTATCTGTATTAGATGGCACTTGCACAAGTGTACAAACCATATGCTGTAATCCTGCATATAGGAATCATCCCTATTACCGGGTTCATACTAATTATTTTCATGCCATAATACTACCTCCTGTAGCAAAACAAGATCATCATCATCATCATTAGTTTCCTGCTCTCGGGCAGGTTTTCACTTGGCTGCTCTCCAGGCTCCTCTATCTTCTGCCTTTTTCTTAAGAACCATGTAGTTGCCGTCTTCCTTGATGTTGTCTATAATTTGGTATCTCTTTCTTCCTCTTATTCTCCTCCCACAGGCTAGACCTTCCAAGGCATCTTTTATCAGGCACTCCCCTCTCAACAAGTGTCCCATCCAGTTTTTTTTTTCTCTCCTTAATTACTTGGAGAATTTTTACTGTTTTCACTGACCCTGTCCAGCACTTCAGCATTGCTTATTTTACCACCCAGCTTATCTTCTCCATCCTCCTCCACATCCACATCTCAAATGCTTCTAACCGCTTTTAATCCTCTCGTCTCAGTGTCTCTGACCCATAAAGTGCCACACTCCATACAAAACATTTACCAAGTTTTGTCTATTTTTCCAGTTAGTTTCCTCCTTTTCCTATTAAACGCTTCCTTCGCTACGGCAATGCGAGATTTTATCTCCTGATGGCACCTCAAATCTTCGGTGATCATACTCCCAAGATATTTGAACGATCTTACATGCCTGATATCAGCTCTTCCTAAATTAATATTTATTATTTTCCTTCCTTTTCCAATCACCATACTCTTAGTTTTTGCTGCATTGATTTTCATTCCAAACTCTTGGCTAGCTTCATCTAGATCTTTCAGCATTCTGTTTAGAGTTTGTTCGCTTTCTGCCAACAATACCATATCAGCAAATCTTGTGTACTATATTTTCTTGTCACCAATACGCACTCCTCTTTTCCCATTTAAGCCTTTTCCAATAATTTCTTCTAAGTATAAATTGAACAATAATGGGGAAAGGCTGCTTTCTCCCGACATCTCGTTTCTGATCTTTATTCGTACTTTCTGTTGTAAATATAGGTTCTGTATCAACCTTCTCTCCTTCCAATCTACGCCTTTGCTCTTCAAGATATCCATCATCTTCTTCCATTGCACTCTATCAAAAGCTTTTTCAATAAAGATGGCATAGATGTTTTTTCCTTTCTCAAACAAGATCAAAGACCATTTTTTTTCTTACCCTGTTAGCACTACACTTCGAGCTCATTCACTCAGTGCTCATCAAAATTATGACCTACTGCATTTGTTGAGCTTCATGGCTAGTCATTAACAATCTTCTATTCCTCTCCAGAGTTCAGGCTACCAAAGGGAACTCCACAACACATGCTATTCACTACATGCAGTTACTCCTGGCCATTAATGAAAATTCTCTACTGCTGGAAACTCCCATTGCACCACTTCATGCTTTATACACAAAATTCTATGTATTCATTGAGCCTCTTTCTATACTGGATGCAACACCAATTAGTTGTTTACATAGATCGTCATAGGCCAGACATCTTTACAAATGACCAACTCAATGTAATTACCATTTATAACATGTTCCACAATTCTCAACAAGAACAAACAGTTAGCTAACCAATAATCATTCCAGAAAGAAACCAATATACCAGCATATCTGCAGTTGAAGACTTTTCCAATTGTCGGTCATAAATAAATAAATAGGTAATTATTTTATCCATCTTATCCATCTACTCATTTTCTTAGTCTTTTACTACCTCCACCAACTTCACCTCACCCTTTCTTATGTGACGGTACACCAGAGCTGCCACTACACTTATTACCAAGACAGTTATTTCATTAAAAAAATTGTAGTTTTCTAAGTGTCTAATAGCTAAGCACAAAAAATTGAATCATGTCTGCTGAAGAGTCATTTGTAGAACGTCTGGCAAAGACAGAGCTTTTGCTAATTCTTTTCATGGTTCAGGTCATACAGTAAATGTTCAAACCTTGAAGAAAATGTGTTATAAAAACAGGAATAAACTGTATCACCATTGAGCTTCCGCAGCCATTAGCAGCAGTTTCTGACTTTTGTGTTTGATTTAAAGTGTAGTAAATAGCTTTTGTTTTTATCTCTGAAAATTTCCAGTTTAGGTAGTGAATCAGCCAGGTAAGTTTCTCTAGCCATTAGCAGCTGTAATTGACTTTTAAGATTAATTTTTTTGTAGCTCCATTTTTGTCTGTTTCAGGCGTCATGGCTTGTTCAATGTGTTCGAGAAGGTGTCCTACTCCTGAAGAGATTCCAAGTAATATGGCATCTCTTCAGGCACAGGTATGAAATATCCTAAAGGAAGAGCATGGAGGATTTCTGAAGCCTTGTGAAATAGAACCGGCAATATTTGATAGTGTGGATTGTCAAGCACCCGTTGCAGAAAACTTCTGGCATTGTGTGGATCATAGAAAGGCATGACCAACGGAAAAATGATTCTTTGCTATTAAATAATGAATTTATAGTTTTGCAGGAACCTGAAGATTTAAATACGAAAAATGCGAATCTACACCCCAGAAAAAATTATCCAAAACATCTAAGAATTATGGTCCTAAACTGCCAGTGTATTAGAGGGAAAATAGCTGATTTTTTGCACTGCACTTGCAACTAATGATTTCAATATAATACTAGGGACTGAAAGCTGGTTGACGCCAGATGTTGAATCTAGCAAAGTATTTGCCCATCATTTCAATTTTTTTTCTGATAGAACAGAACTGTCTCAATGGGCGGGGGTGTGTTCATGGCCATTAACAAAACAATGAATTGCTCTGTTGTAACTGAAATGGAAAACTTTACGAGTTAATATGGGTGAAGGTGGCAGAAATTAAAAGTTCATAACAGGTCATTTTATCGACCTCTGGATTCTGGTTTGGCTAACGTGGAATATTTCAGAGAGTCACTTATTAACACATCTAAAAAAATTGTCATGGGTGGCAATTTTAACCTACCGTCAATTAATTGGGACACATGTACATTCATGTCAGGCGGAAGAGATAGGTTAATAACCAAAACGTCTTCAGAATCTTTCACGGAAAGATCTCTTGAACAGATAGTCAAAGAGCCATTGCAGTGCAACAAAGATTCCTCAACCATTTAGGATCTTTTTCTTATAAGCAATCCAGATATTGTAGATACAGTTTGTATAGAATGTTAGTTTTGAAACATACAAGCTTAATACAAATGTTGAGAAACTTTGATTTGATTTAAAATAAATAATATGGACTGGTTTAAATCAATTTGTTCCTATGTTTATTAAGGTTAGTAAGAACTTTCCATGGTTCAACAGGGAAATGAAACGTTTGATTCTTGGCTGTCCGGGTGGCGCCGTGTCATGTTCATTGTAGCCGACATTTCGACCCTCTACTGGGAGAAGACCCCAGTATGAGGGTCGAAACGTCGGCTACAATGAACACGACGCGGCACCACCCAGACAGCCAAGAATCAACTGACTCTGGTCGCGGAAGCCTACAATTACAAGTGAAACGTTTGTTCAGGAAGCAAAGTTATTTACAAGCCATGGTGAATAAATAGGAGGACTCGTCTTATCGCGTTAAATTATTCCAGCTGCGAGTAGAAGTGTGTAAGGAAAGTGATCACAAGGTGGTTGTGGTAACTTTAAAATCTAGTCTAAATTTGAAAGATGATCAACTTGTATATTGCCTCAATAAACCAAACGATGTGGGTTTGGTTGATCACTTGGCAAAAAATTTTGAAACATACATGCTAAATGCAAATGTTGAGAAACTTTGATTTGATTTAAAAGAAATAATATGAATTAGTTTGAATCAATTTGTTCCTAAGAAGTTTACTAATGTTAGTAAGAACTTTCCATGGTTCAATCAGGAAATGAAATGTTTGTTCAGGAAGCAAAGGCGCTTACACGCCACAGTGAAGAAATAGAACTCGTTTTATCACGTTAAATTACTCCAGTTGTGAGCGGAAGTGCGCAAGGAAATGCTTGATGCCTTTAAGGAATTCCAAGTCAGGAATTTATCTGAAGATCTGATTGCTGATCCAAAAAATTCTGCGCATAAATCAAAGTAATAAGAGGCACTTGTAAGGGTGGATAATTATCACAAACTAGCATAGAGAAATCAAAACTTTTGAATAATATACTTAAAAAAGCTTTCACAACAGAATACATAGAGGAGACTGATAATTAACAATTGTGCCTACAAAATTAGATCTCATTCTTGATGTTGAGGGAATGACAAAACTGCTGAGGAATGTAAAAACCAATAAGATTGTAGGTACGCAAAAGATATTGTGCAGTATATACCGCCTCCTTGGATCAAGGAAAAATGCCAGCTAAATGGAAGACCGCGATCTTAAGTCATGTGTTTAAAAATGGGAATGTTAATGAACCTCAATATTATAGGCTGATCTCATTAACCTCAATATTTTGAAGGAGTTTATAACATATCATCTATTAAATGTCATGCAGTTTTTGGATGTCAGGGAGCTTTTAAACCAAAATCAACATGGATTCAGAAAAGGACAATGCTGTGAAATACAACTTGCACTTTTAATTCACAACTTGTGCCATATTATATATGAGCAGTGCCAGGTTGACGTAGTTCTACTAGATTTTAAAAAAGCTTTTGACACAGCGCATCACATTAGTTTACTTAGAAAACTTCGTAGCTATGGCATATCTAGATAAATATGTGACTGGGTTGCAGACTTTCTGAAGGATAGAACACAAGAGTTTAGATCTTGATGGTGAGCGTTCATCACTGACCGAAGTGGGTTCCCCAGGGGAGTGTTATAGGGCCCCTGTTGTTTCTCATATACATTAATGATTAGTGCGACGTAATTAGAGGGAAAATAGATTATTTGCCAATGATGTTTTTATTTATTGTGAAATAAAAACCCAGGATGACTGTGCTTTGTTACAAAACGAAATTATGAAAATAATCGCGTGGTTAAAGACTGGTAGTTTAATGGTAAAAAATGCCAAGTCATGCATATAAGAAAAAGGTCAACAGTTAGGTCTGAATATATGGTACTCTCCTTAGAATGATAGATTTCCTAAATACCTAGGGGTAACAATTCATAATAATTTGTCATGAAATGAACATATGGAGAACGTAACTGGGAAAGCAAATCAGATGATCCAATTTCTACGTTGTAATTTAAAACAGTGCACACTGGAAGTTAAATCGACTCCATACAAAGCACTAGTGCGTCCTCAGAATATTGTTGTTCTGTATGAGATCCCCATCAAAAGGGGTTAATGGAGGCACTGGGGAAGGTCCAAAGAAGAGCCGCCCTATTCGTGACAGATATCTAGAGCTGGAGGGAATGTGTAAGTGTGATGTTGAAGGAGTTAGGTTGGGAAGACCTAGAACATCGAATGCATTTTTTTCAACGGAAGCTAATTGAAACATTCGCGACTGACTAATTTCGGAATGATAGCAAACAAATATTACTACCAGCAACATTCAAATCTAGGAATGACTGAGAAAATAAGAGAAAGTAGGGCCAGAGCTGATTCATTTCTATACTCATTTTTTTCCATGAGCGATTATGGAATGGAATAGGAAGGAGTTACCAAGCGAGAAAACTTAGTATCTGATAGGAGTAGTTCTTGATAAACCACTCCAGCCATCCTGATGTGGGTTTCCATGGTTTCCCAGATCACTCCAGGCGAATGCCAGGATGGTTCCTCAAAATAGCCCATAGGCGTCTCCTGCCATATCCCGTATATCCGTTCCCAACTGTTACACATTCAGGTAGGTGCAATACCACCTCCACCACCCACTTTTAGCGACTCACGGAGTAATAATAATAACTGAGCTCATGCCATTTGGCTGGTAACAGCTCTGTCTTCACACCATGTCTTTCACCAGTTCATGAATCTGATGCAACTCCAAGTCAGTCAGTGATATGACACTGACCTCAAAACAACTGTGTAACACTTGCTATTTTTATAGGGCATTTCATTTTATGAGCAGTGTATTCTGATTTTGGTTCCAAGCTATGATGACTGTTTTTATTGATTAATTTATAGCCTAATGGTCTTTATTTTCTGAATAGGCACTGTAATACTTCCATACAACTTCAGATGCCATCAAATTTTAAGGTGATTTGTATTGATTTTGTTATTGCTAATAGACTGCAACCCTTTTCTTCCAAAATTTCAGGTAATATGTTCTATATATTCTCAACTCATTATGCTACACACTCTAAGGCAACCATTAACTAAAAGAACTTCCCTCTCGCTTATGACTAAAACCAAGTGCTAGACTATGACTATCTTTCTTACCATGTACCTCTCACAGTAACCATACACTCCTATTCACCAAACAACTATCCTATTCACTCCCAGAAGTCTATTCCACCACCTCACATCTTCCAAAGACCCCCAACCTGACTCCTTAATCAATTCATGTAGGTAAAATTATAAAAAGGTACAGTTTTTTTAACTGGAAGAGATATTTCATGGAAAGTTTGAGCAAATGGAAGGATGGCACAAGTACAGTACAGTCAGGGTGGGAAAAGTTCGTGGATATCATGGAGATTCCAAAACAGAAAATAAAGAGAAGTACAGAACCTGTGTGCTATAATAGGGAGGTGAGGAGGTTGGTAAGAAGAGAACATAACAGAGTTAAGAGAAAGCAGGGTAGCAGGGAATATATGAAACGAATAAACAAGGACTTATAATAGCTAAGAAGGTGGCTAAAGATGGGTTTATGAAAAATATTGTCAGTGCAGGGGGACCATTCACTAATGCATCGAGAAATTTCTATGACTGTTAGAAAACTGAGAGGAAGGGAGAGTGTTGAGACGCTTATAGGTAATGTCCTTTCCCAGATTGGAAGCCACTTAACCTTTGGCCACAACATGAAATATTGGGGACACGGGTTCAATACCCGAGGCAAGGAGTAGCTCTAGCCAAGGGATTTTTGATGGAAGTAGGCAGGCAAACTCATGCTAGAAATGACAAAAGCCAATTCCAGTACACTGGAGCTTAATAAATTCAAAATAGTCTACAGACAGCTTGAAATAGGTTGTTAGGTTATGCTAACTGTGGGAGAGAAAATTTTTGCTTCCCCAAGTCAGAGCCACTGGTCAACTACGGCAGCAATAATGCAAACTGCACAGCACTACGTAACAACTTGATGGTACTGGCCCTTCCCTGTGGTCCCCGTGATCCTTTATACTAGTCTACAACAGATAACCTCATTTTACTCGGCTAAATCTTATTTACCCATCAGCAGCAGCACGTCTGCTTGACCAGTGTGGTAGTAAACAAAACCAATGGGTGAACCAAACTCTTGCTTACACCAGTGCTCGAAATTAACCGGGCGTTAGGCGTAATTGCGCCTAATTTTTTTCATTTTACGCCTGCGATCTCCGTCAAAGGCGTAGAAAATACGCCTAAGCATCAATTTTTTTTTATTTTTATTTTTTTAAATACATTTCAGTACTTCGTTTTCAGTTTTGCATGTTCGAGGTTTAATTCTAATAATTATTTTCAATTATAATTCCTGTCACATTGTCGATCAGTTTCAGAGTTTCAAATAACACGTTTCTGAAGTTCAGAAGATGTGGCAACAGTGTAGGGGAAGTACCGCGATGTAAAGAAACAATTCTAGCGCGTGCCTTATTCTTCCGTTATTCGTTTAACAAAGGAAGTTATTTTTTTCTTTTTTTAACTGCTTAACGTCTCTCAACAGGGAGGTATTTAGAGACGGGAAAGGATGGGGGAGGGGGCAAGGAATGGAAAGGAATTCGGCCATGGCATTTTGAAGGAAGCATCCCGGCATTTGCCTTGAGTGATTTGGGAAACCATGTAAAACCCAAATCTGGATGCCCAGACGGAGTGAAGATTTCTCGTACAATTACTGACTTTTACCGATTGTAAAGACAGGTAGTGGTGATAAAAGTATTACAAGCACCGGTAAAAGAGGAATGCCAGAAAATGAAGTAACATCAGCTGATGACAAATAATCAAGCTCTTCAGCTGTTTCCAATAGGCCTGCTCCGACTTCACACTATTCAGGAGGTCAACAAACAAAGTAAACGATCAGCTACCATGCCTACTGAAGATGAAGATCATTGTGTAAAATTCAGAAGTTATTGTAATAAATACAGTAAAATCAATAATTATATTAACTCATTTTAATTTTGGTATATAATATATTGGCACATTTAGACCTATTTACAGTTTTAAATTGTGTTGGAGTATGTTGTAAGCTATAAAATCTGTATTTTCATAATTATAATATAATTACGCCTGAACATTTCCATTTTACGCCTGAGTCTGAAAGTTAGGAGTAGCAAATACGCCTGCCTTTATAAACGAATTTCTAGCACTGCTTACACGATATTCATTTTCCATCTGACCTTGATAGTAGTGCGCATTCCTATATGGGTGATTTATCCCAACCGACCATGCTCTGCATCTGACCCTATCAGTAGCGCGCCTTTGTATACGGGCTATTTATCCCAACTAACCGTGGGCTGCAGTGCGCCCATCAGCTCGGCTGTCCACCATGGATGGCCAACGCGGCTCCGACAGTCCGCCAGCTACGTCTAAATATCTTTTAACAAATACATTTTACTGTAATATTCAGTATATTAGAATAAGTGTGGAGAAAAAGTTACCGAGGATTTGAAAAAGGCAAGGATTTTAAGTACAGCGGAACTACAATTATCCGAATCGCTTTTTTAATTAAGATTGAAACGTACTGGGAAAAAGCTTCACCTCTTATATAAAAACCAACCCAAAGCTTCGATGACTGCAGCATTGTTTACAGAGTAGTACGGCGAAATTTTCACTCCTGAAGTGAAAGAGCACCAAAAATCACTTGGAAAAGAAGGAAGTAAAGTGCTTTTGGTTGTTGATAATGCACCAATTCATGCCACCAAAGAAGTTTTGTAAAGAGGGAATGGCCAGTTCAAAACAACCTTTTTATCGCCAAAGGTCACAAACTTGTTGCAACCAATGGACCAGTCTATTATCGAAGCCATGAAACACCATTACAGAAGACAATTTTAGGGAAACTTTTGGTGGAGGACGAAGACGAAAAACGTATGTTGGCTAGCCACAAAAAAATAAATTTGAAAGATTGCGCTTACATGGTGGCGAAAGCTTGGAGCTTGGTTAAAGCAGTCACATTAAGACGTGCGTGGAACAAGTTGAAAGGCATAGCAACTGAAGAAGACAAGGAAAAGAAGAAAAAGGAAAAAGAAGATCCCTGAGACAGGAGAAGATGTGGATGACATGTCACTTGAAGAATTCAGAAACATTCTTTTAAAAATTCCTGGATGTTCAGAAGTTAGTGCTGAAGATATAGATTTGTCAGACTGTGGGTATGAAATTCTAAATGATGTGTGAGAGAAGAAAGTGCCAAGGAAGAAGTTGACCTTATTATCGAAGTTGAGGCAGACACGGGACCATCAGCGTTGATGTGAATGGAGCGTCAGTCCGAGTGTGATCACATGCAACTTCTCACTGTCAAGCGTTTGCGCGACTAGGCTGCTCGAAAATTGATGAGTACAGTCAAACAGCTTACTTTGACAGAGATGTCCAATGACAGGAGTTGGAGGGGTTTCAAAGAAGGGCTGCTATATTTGTCTCTTGAAATTGCCATAGAACACAATCAGTAACCGATATGATAAAAAGAGCTGGAATGGGATTCAATGGAAGACAGGAGGAGAGTGAGGACTGTCATGGGAATGTACAAGGCGTATATTGGTGATGAGATATGAAAAGATGTTGATGTAAGAATTAAAAGTAATGCATGGAAGGGTAGAGATGACCATGACCACAAGCTGGCACTCGATTTCATGCACAAGGGTGTGGGAAGATTTTCTTTCATAAATAAGGGGGTCAGGGATTGGAATAAGATATCAACAGAATTGATGAATAATTTCCCAAAAATTGTGAAAAAAATTTAAAGTTGAAATTTGTAGATGGCAAAAGTAGGTGGGTACAGGAAAGGTGAGTATCTATGCTATAATCTCCTTAATGTGGCATAAACATGTGAATTTAATATCAAATGACAAGCTCAGATTTTAGAACTTCATAGCTTCAAACAATTTTCTCCTTCCCATACAAATCCTTTAAAAGAAAAATATCATCTTCTACCTAACTAGATGCAGTTTATCTTGTAGCTGTTCACAACCCATTCTTGTTTTAATCCTACTGTAAAAGATTGTGTCATCTGCAAACAACCTATCTTTAGATTGTAAGCTACAACCACAACTGTTCACTAGAAATAATGAACCACAATAGTCGCAATAAAGTACTGCTTGGAAATTCTTGTCTCACTTTCACCTCTTTTGAAACTGCATTTCCTACAGTCTATGGTTCCCACCTTTATAGGATACCGCCACCAAGCAAGACATTTCTTTGCGCAATCCAAGGGTTTTTAAATTATCTACCACAACTTTGTGGCTCACTATATAAAAATATGTTGGATTGTTAACCATGAACTTGACCTTCTTGTTCTTTTCACCCTAAATATCACGAACATAGTACACAAAAATATAATCAATTTTAAATACCTCTCAGGTAATTCTCATATTTACTTGACTGGATCCTTTTCCTCAATTTAAATTATGTTCAAGAAGAGTGGAATATTATTCAGTCACCAAAGGAAAACTTTTGGAATTCAAAATACAAAGTATCATAGGTCAAAAGAAACCATTCATGCCATCAGTATTATTCATCCAGGACCATAGCACTGTAATGTGTTTTCAACTAATGACAGAAACTTCTAATTTAACCTGAAGGTGAATATTGGTATTATCAAAATACTTCTTTTTATCCATCTAACCACAACCACTCCCATCTTTAGTAAAGCACACAAATTTCAGTAACTGACGCTTGCTTCTCCTTTGATAGCACAGAGAAATATTTAGTGGTAATAACAATAACATAATTGTAGGACTTTCTCCTGTGAAGTTTACAGACATTTGTATTACAAAAATCTTATATGTCTCCATTCTATGGGGACGTCCATTAATTATGTGAGGTGTTTATCTGGAATCCCCCAACATGGTGAGGTTTGGTGAGATCTGGCTTGACCCCCCCCCCCCTTCTGCCCCCTATAATGACGTAAGATCTTGAGGGGCCCACTTCTCCTGCAGACTCACCTCGTAATTTTTTGAGACCTATTTTTTTTTAGTTTTCCTGCTTCCTAGGGCGGTTATATTCCCCCTAAAGTCAGTATTGAGTTTCTTTAGTATAATTACAGACTGCAAAACAGCCATTTACAAAAGGAACACATGTGAAACCATTTTCATCTGCATAAAGTACAAATCTCAAAAACATGACGCTCATAAAAGAAAACTGTAAATACTACAGTTTTTGGGATTACTGTAGATCACGATTCCGTTATCAATTGGTCTCATCAGAAATCAAATACAAGACACCATCAGAAATACTTTTTGAAGTTGTTTAAGTAGTGACATGATTGAAAATAATGTCTTGTGACTAATTACCACAGTATTATAATGTCGTAAATCAGGAGCGAGCAACATAGTTATAGGTAGTTATAGCAGAATCGCGATCTCCGGTAAACCCAGATTTTCATGTATAATGCAGTATTACAATATACCTATCAGTTGCAATTTGGATTCCAGTATGCATTACAAACTAACCACAACTTCTTATCTATGTTTGTGTTAATGGTTTACAGTCAGTAGTAAGATTGTTTGCAGATGGCAATATTAGCCTACATAATTCAATTACAACAGAAGCAGATTGTGAAAAGCTACAGGGGTATCTGAACATGATATCAATTTACGTAGAATGGTATGGTAGTAAGGACAGGATGCTGAAAGATGTCTTACGAAATGAGACAAAAAAGCATTGGCTGGGTCATTGAGGTAGTATGGGGCCCACATTATAGGCTGGAAAAGGAGGGTGGCTAGATATGTCTGGGGAAATTACACTCGGTAACTGATCTGATAAAGGAGTTGGTTAGAGAGTCATTGAAAGACCAAAAGTTGGTGGGGGAGAGCTGAATGTATTGTAATTGAAAACTTGAGCAGATTTACATAGACGGAAATCATGACCACAAACAGTGGATTTTTATGTAAAAGAATCTGGGACTGGAATAATTTAAAAAGAAAATTACTGAAAAATTTACTCCAAATATTGAAACAATTTAAGATTAAAATAAAAGTCTAAAGTAGCCGAGTTAAAAAAAAAAAAAAAAATGCATGCAAGAAATTTAATTTTATCTATAATTCTATATATTGACATGACTATTAATCAGACAAAGGTAGAATGAGAAACAGCCTTCAGTCACTAGAATACAACTTTTATTGTATTACACAATGCATTTCAGACCCTGTGGACTGACAGGTGACTATGGTTAAGGAAAATTCAAAACCAAATGTAAATACCATAGTCATCTGAAGATGGATCCACAGGGTCTGAAATGCATTGTGTAACACAATAAAAGTTGTATTCTACTGACTGAAGGCTGTTTCTCATTCTACCTTTCCATGTAAGAAATTTTAAACAAAAATTCTGAAATGTGACGCTAGGTGAATAGAGAAACTGCCATCAAGGCATATGCTCCATTGCAATTGAATTGATACAAGGGGTGGGAGCCACCAGGGGACAAAAGGCAGATAAGATTTTTTTTTTTTTTTTTTACTTGTTGCTTTGAGAAGCCTCATCAATGGAATTAGAGGCAGGAAGATACTAGGGGCAACAAGAGTGACCTTTTGAAGAAACCATCCTGACATTTCTCTAAAGTTATTTCGAGAAACCATGCGAACAACGGAATTATGAACACTGATGAGACAGTGGCTAGGTTGGAATGCTGTTACTGAAGTCTAGGTCGTTACTGGGAGAACAGTTACGAGTAGTCTTAACGATAAGACATGGTTGTGACCATAAATTAAATTTAAGACTGAAGGAAATAGGGGAATTTTCCTTTGTTTGTAGGAGAGTCAGGACAAAAACAGATAACCTAAAAAATGGGAAGTCAGAAATGTTCCCTGTGCTATTTATAATACAATTTTACCAATTAAATGGATAATATGTTATGACAGCAAGGCAATTTTGATGCTATATAAAATGTTGCAAAAGCCACAGCATATCTCACAGACATTATTAACCCAGAAGCAACTGTGAGACAGAAAAGAGCAATAACTCTGAGAAAACATAGCAGGAGTCAGGTCCACTTTATGTCACCATATATGACATCACTAACATGTAATACAGTGATAGTAGCAATGCACATGTAATTGCTAGATTAGTGGGGATTGTGGATCGTTAGAAATGCAATCTGGACCAGAATGACAGCTGAATTTCTTGTTACAGCATAAAGTATGAGAAATTTATCTATTAATATTTGTGTGCCTCTATAGGATTAGAAGTCGAGACAATTGTGGTTAGGTTGAAATGTTGCCTGACCCAGAATAGGAAGCTCCATTATTCCAGTACGTTCTTTTCGTTGTAGTATGTTAGTATTCTGTAATTTCGCACCATTTACGAAATTGGCTTCCTTATGTAATTATACCCATTCACTGTAAGTAATTACAGCGGCATCGTATAATCGTAATTATTCCCAGGTAGTTTATGTTAGCTTTCCATGTAACAAAAGTAACCAAAAATTATCTCACTGTTTGCAAACTAACGTAGTATTGAAAGCTGCAAATATAAAATGATAAAAGTGACAAAAATGTAATTTGGTAGACAAATGGGATTTATTTTTACATGCATCTGAAATGTCACCTACACGGCATAATAAAGAGGCGCTCCATTTTGAAAAAAACACTTTCCCACCAGAAGAAAACTGGGACCCATAATTTCGCAAAACAGAACCCAACACAGCTGCCATCACTACCAACAGAGACAATATATAACCCAGCGACAAAAATAACCAGTTAACTATGCAAGACTATTGCTCACCCTACACTCTGCAGAGACAATACATGAAGCAAAATGATTGACGCAAAACTTTTGGAACCAATTTTTAGTAATGGAAAGGCAGTGAAATTGTCTTTGACGAAATATTGTTCTATTATTTACTTCATAATCTAAAAAGAATATATGCAAATCACAAAATGAAACAGAAAATTCAAAAACAAAAACTGTTGTAATATATTAATTGCCAAAGAGATAACGCCCGAGTGGCAATTTTCCAGTTGATGATTTGCATTACGCGAACTTTTATCTTAAATTATTTGCTGTTACTATAGATTATTCAGCATCTCACTCCCTCAAGTAGTAGAGCGAAATATATATGAAAATAAAATTCCCACTTTTAATACTGAGAAATAAATTTTGTCAAAATTTATTCAGAACCTTTGCAGACAAGTGCTTAAATTAAACGATGTTTAATTTTTTTTAAGTGTAACCATTTTCGACAAGTATCTATATTAAGTTTCCTTGTTTTTGCCCCACTCTGAAGCTAATCCTGGCTACGCCCTTGAACTAACTCGATTATTTAATCTAGTCCCTACCTCATGTGATAATTTGTTCAAATCATTAAGTATCTTTCCTACTCATGAGAACATCCCCTTTTGCTTATTCCTGAAATCATTTGCCAGTTTACTTCAGGCGATTAAAGGACGGGTTCAAGTGTAGAGACTCATGTAGGTGTTAATGAAACCTAATACTTTGTATCATCAATCATCATGTAGGTGTTAAACTCTCTTTAATACTTTGTATCATCAATGTTTAGTACGAAATTATTTTTATAAGAGATATGAATTGCTTTCTTTATAATATACATTTAAGTTGGGATACTCAGAATAGTGGCGGCTGAAGTGATTCGCCTAGGTAGTGACAGCACTGATATTTTTCGACAGATTACTGATCTTCTTTGCTGAAGTGAAAGATGCCTGGAAGAACAGCTCAATGTTGACTAAGAATCTTGTAACTTAAAGCTTCACGACGTTTAAATGTCTCATTACCTATGTGTGCTGCCCGGATTAAACATATGATTTTGAAATTGAAGTAATCCTGATAAGTACTTTAAAAGTGACCAAAGGGTAATCAATGACTGATTAGTTTAAAACCGAGGAGTTGAACTACGCCCACTATGTACCAATTTAACTATAGCGAGATGGTACTGCGAATTAAATCGATGCTGAATGTTTGTTTTACCAGGCAATGCTAAACTGAGCTCAATATTAGTATAATATGATTTTTCGTGGGTCTTAATTTTTCATGTGAGATGTACAAAATCGCGCGACCAATTAAATTCACCACCAAACAGAACACAAGGAAAACAGTAAAACGCATCCTTCACATTGCAACCTCATAGCCACTTTTTTATGTATAAATATTACAATTAAATTTTTTCAAGCGATATGCTTTAGTACTTTCTTGTCACTACAAAATGTTTAAATCAATTTTTCCATTGTAGGATAGTAATGCCTTCTTTAATAACTCATTAATATGATTCATCTCACAATGAAACCTTGCCCAATTTTCGATAATTACAAGATATGGCCATCATTCAGCCCACGACAGAGACAATATAATAGTCCACGAACTCCAGACTGAGCTCTGTCACGATTTACTGCGTTCCACCAAATGTCCCGGCTGGCCGGCTACACGCTTCGTCTTGCGTGCGCTCTTACCTGCACAAACTAGTTTTTGCATGCAAGACGGAGCGTGTAGACGGCAACACGGTAGCGCATACAAACTCGAAAGAGCGGCTTGTGCAATCGTTGACTTGCTAAAGATTTGACTGCATAGTTTTACCTGCACAAGACGGAGCGTGTAGCCGGGGCATAAGGTATGAAAAAAATTGCAGCTGCTGCTGCGCCCTACCGACGATGTTACTAACGTTTTCGAGCTCGAGCTTCGACAGAACAAGGTTGTCAGAAACTGCTAAAAACATTGAAAGAATTTAAAGTATGTGGGTGCAGGAAACGAGGAAGATGGATGTGTAAGGAAAATACCACCGTAGCGCGTGCTTCATTTCAATGTAATTAAATGGTGAAAAGCTAACCCCCTCCCTTCCGAATTTCCGTGAAGCTGCCAGAGCCAGGAGCGATTTGATACAGTTGGCATTTGACACCGCGACGGCGAGACAGTTCAATGATGTTGCCAACAGATAGTGTTGATTATGTGCCCACCTGCCACAAGTAATTGTTTATTAGAGAATACTACAGAATGTCGCATTTTTAAATAATTATTACTCTTTCAATAAATTTTTATTTATTTATTTATTATCGATTAGCAAGTAGTGCCATGTCACAGTGTCACTACGCCTAGAGCCGCCCCTGCTTCAGAGTACTTCTTTACTGTTATATTGGTATAACATACGAAATCAAAATAATTTTGGAAGTTATTGATTGATTTCAGATCAAATAGTACAATACAATAAATTGAGTATTAAAAATTCTTCCCTGCAGTACACTGCTGCTTCATTGTAGGTTGTTCATTTTCAGTCAGAAGCAGTTTACAGATGACAAATGCTATATAATAAAATTACATCCAAAGAATATTTTAAACAACTACAGAGATATCAGGAAACGATATATAATCTGCTGGAAAAATATGGAATGAAGGCAAATGCCAAAAATGAATCATCTTTTTACGGACGCTGAAAATTATATGTTTTATTTATTACGCGGTGGAGGAGGAAATGCTTGTTGAATGCATAAAACATAAATATATACTAATATTCTTGACAGTAAATTATTCGGACTTTGGGAAGGTGTCAGAGAGAGGCTACAAAGTGTTATATCCACACAGGAAAGGACTATGATGCGATGAACCAGAGAAATAAACAGGGTTTGGTTACAAAACTTTGCTCAGTCCTTTGGTAGTCTTGTGGAAAGGTATGTGATTCAAACTATGGATATCAAATTTTGGAGTGAAAGTTGCGAAAATTAGCAGCTAGAGTTCTTTAAGTAAATTGCGGTAGGATGCTCTTGATAATTAAAATAATACTGTAGCCAGGCTAGAAGTCACTGGAGGATATAAGACGACAGAAGAGAATGGTGGGCAGGCGTAACTCGTATGTTGGAGATCATGTCTGATGTAACATCGGGGTGAGATTGAGGAGCATCATGGGATAGAGAAAATATGAAAGTACCATAAATTAGCAACTGAATTTAGACATAGGAAAATTTCCTTCGAAGGTGTAGTCAGGGCCTGCAGGATGGAATGTTAATGAATAGTATACAGTAGACTGCCTAAATTTTAAAGTAAATATATGTATGAATCGTAAATGGTCTGTTAGGAAATTTTCAGTCCATACACATACTCCATAGCAATCTATACTATACAATATAAGTGTAGAAAAGCTGCGTCTGTACATAGAATTTATTTCAAAAAGAATAGTTGTAATCTACACTACCAATGAGATACCATTTTTTGTCTGTCTGTCTGTCCACGCAAAACACAAATAATAATGGATGCAATTTATCGAAACAGCACATGAAGATAGGTAATGTCATATTTTCTAACATAGGATACTTTTTTAATCCAGATTAGTCATATATTTCCCAATGATATAATGGTTAAAACTCTAAATTTTGAAATTTTTGACTATGTGTTCACATAAAACGCAAGAACTAATAATCAGATTATAAAGAAACTCCACACAGTGATATGTCATGGGTTAACATACAAAATGCCTTTTATTCCGATAACTTGTTATATTCCAGATGATATGAGCCAAAATCAAAACAAAACAAAAATGAAATTTTTATGTTTGCTCACGTATCCTGGAAGAATTAATAAAAGCATTTCGACTAACCATCACATAATGATATATTATGTTATCAATCTACACACAGGATACATTTTTATATAGATCCGTAACATCAATGACACAAAGGCCAATAGTGTAAATTTTGGAATCATTGTCTGAGTGTTCGCCCATAAAGACGAAACCAATGAATGTGTTGAAGTGAAATTGCACGCAGCGATAGCTTATATAATCAGTTAACATTCAGGATACTTTTTATACTGATTAGTACCAAATTGCGTCCATGTTGTAGATGTCAAAGCCATAAATTTTTGTACGTATGTGCATGGATCAAGCAAAAACAAACAATTTAAACAAAACAACATAGTGATTTTTTGTTATGTTAGTGACAGATTAGTTATGTTTCGATGTGATATCAACATCCACAGAAAATAAAAAAAGGCGTCTACTAATTTAATTGTTGTGCAATAGAATTTATCAATTTAATACTGTCTGGCACAAGCCGACATGTTTACCACCACTGAATATAATAAGTGTAGAACATCATTCTTTCAGTGCTGGCATAGGATAGGGCACAGCCAGGGCCGGCGTTAGGGAGGGGTAAGCGGGTCAAAAGTACCCGGGCCCACCGGCTGATGGGGGGCCGCGCTCACCGACTGTACGGGCCCTGAGGCCATGAAGCCAAGCATCCGCCCCATTGTCGCCCAGCCAGTTTGTAGAGCTAAAAAAAAGGTCGCCTGTTTACCCCGGGCCCGAAATTCCTAGCGCCGGCCCTGGGCACAGCTATATACCATTGCCCGGTATGGTTTAGGCTGATATGCCCATACAGTAATTTCAGTAGCACAACTTTAAACAAGTGTATCAAATTTTATCAAGTCTTTCCACAAAAAATTAAAACTATTTAAAGTTCGACAGATTTGCCAACCTGCCGGTGGATGGGTAGAGAGGGAAGGGTAGTGTAATTCTGAGGATTAGTTTAGACGAGATTTTACAATTTTTAATCATCATTTTGAAATGAAAAAAGTTCAACAGTGACGAAGACTATTAGGACGAGAAACGAGAGGCGTCATACTATTTCCCTGTCTGAAGATATATCCTTTTGATCTTACAGAAATGTGTGAAACATAACGCTAAAAACATTGAGACAGCATTCATATTTTCAATTCCTGTTCCGGCCTCAAGCTACTTAGAATCATATGGCATAAGGCAAATTTTAAGTATGATCGTAAACTTTAAAAATTCCTAAATCAGAATATAAGGTTTGTTACTGTGAATTTAACTTCAAAATCGATTCAAAAGTTTTCAATAGGTTTCAGTTTTTTGACGCTGCGAATCAAATTTCATGCCAATCGCTCCACCTGCAATATGCATTAGAATGACTAACCTCTTGGTGTAGCACGGAGTACATGGGTAGAGTTGATTTATTCCTACAATGTTTTTAATAGCACAATCGGAAACATGGGTAACAAGTTTCAACAAAATAACGTCAGTCATTCGCACAGTAATAGAAACAAATGACGTCTCTAAAGACCTCGCTGTTAGAGAGACGTAAAGCAGTTAAAAGAAACAAATGAATGAAAACTGAATAATTTCAAGAGATGTTCGACAATAACTTTATCATCTAAAATTATAAAAATATTGGGAACAGATTACTAACATAATTAATCGTAAATAAGTAAATGCTATTTTATAGGAGGAACTGGCACCAATGTAGAATTTATCACGATCTGCAACACTATTAAAAAAATCTTCAGTTAAATAACAGGTATTCAGAATGATTTTCCTTAACTGCTTTTGAAGCCAGTTCTTTCAGCGATTGTATCTGTGTGGCCTGAGATCGTAGAAGGAGCGTATGTTCAATAATATTATTAGTTTCCTCGTGTGCCGTTCACATTAAATATGATCATGTAAGCGTACAGAGACTGAATAACCGAAATTTGAGGAAGGAATCAGTAGTTACCGTATTATCTTTATGAAGTACATAGCCGACGCTAGGAATTTCGGGCCAATTACCTCCCCCCCCCCCCAACGCCGGCCCTGAGGAAGTATAAAGTATGAAACATCTAGTCGGTATTACATCTTTGTTGTTTCACGCGGTTTCGAATTTCATTTAAAACTCAGGCCACATGTCACACTGAAACCCGACAAAGGCCAAGCAATTCACCGTTACAAAGCTCATGTCTGAAACTAAGCTTTGTAACGGTGAAAGCCCCATCGAAATCTGCTCAGTAGTGCACACAAGATTTTTCTTTTATAGGTACAGTATATTAGCTGACCCAGCTATTCCTGGACTTGAGCACACACGTAGATTAAATGAACACATTTGAAAGTTTATACCTGGTTAAAATTAGATATTTACACATATATTATTATTTCTATGCATTGAAACAAATTTTAATTATTTTTTCATTCTTCCAATGGTGTTTGATGTACAATGTTTTTGGTGATTCCATTCGGCATATATACAAACAAATCCTTCAGTTTTCATACACGGCAACGCATAATGTGTAATTGTCCATGGGGTATTTATCATCTTTTTCAATATCCAATAATTTTATTCAAAAGATTCTGAGGAAAGGTCGTTTTGTGATTTAACACATGTTTGGCGTCAATGAAAATTGATTTATGAAGAAAGGTCGTTTTGTGATTTAACACATGTTTGGCGTCAATGAAAATTTATTAACATATATCCGCTAATATGACGTTTTTAAACACGCATTTAGTTCATGAGTTGATGTGGAACGTGAGTTAAAAGGTAATGTCTATCGAAAATCACCTGCTAATAATATTAGAGTATAACTGAATGTCGTTCATTTCCACGCAAATTTAGTAATGTTCGGTGCAATGTTTTCGACGATTTTTTATGCGCCATTGTGCATTCATCCCATGGAGGAGAGAAATATATGGAGACGACGCAAGGCATGGAGGAAGGACCCTTCACCACGCATTGAAGTGACGTCAGGCGGAGGAGTGGGGAGGCGTGGCCAGCATATTACCTACCCATACAGACACGTGGAATATGTACAAAAACCTCAAGAGGACTCTAGGATAAACGTGACGCCACAATCTGCTGATGGATTATTATGTAACTCGATGAGACATAGAAAATGAAGAATAAAATTTTTTGATATCCTGCTTAGTTTTCTGTCTCAAATGTGAGATGTTTTTGGTTGAAACTCAGAAGAAAAAAATGGTCATAGTCAAATTTGATGATGAATTCGTATTTAAAAAGACAAAACAAATAATTTTTTTTCGATATCTCGCCTTGTTCTCGAGATATACTTTTTCAAAAGTGAGGGGATTGGGTTGGGATGCGGCCTGGAACAAAAATTAATTCTGTGTAATCTTGGTTGTCCGGGTTGAACCGCGTCAATTTGTTGAAACCTAACGTTTCGGCTATCATTTTGTGGCCTTCTTCAGAGTACTGTCACGGCTGGATCTGCTGCCGCCTGTATATAGCTCCCAAAGAACGCGCTAACCGTTTGGACTGACGTCACTCAAACTACCGCCGCCAGCGTGGCCGTGCCGATGGGGGCCTGCGTCCCGCGTTTTCCTGATCAAGCATGACCATATTTGGTCAAGTTGTAGCCTGCCGTCCACGTTCATATTATCTGGTATTTTTTTTGATTTCCAATGCTTCCCTGACACGCCGGGGCCACCATCTGCTTTCTTGAACCAATACACTGGTGTCACTGAATAAAAATTGCGTGCCCACTGTCAGCAGAATGTTGTGCTACACCTGATTTGCTGTCGTCGTTATTTTTAAGATATCTCATGTATTCACACAGCCTTTCCTTGACTGTCCGTCCAGTTTCGCCAATATACACTTGGCCACAGCTACAGGGTATCTGGTATACGCTGTCTGCAACTTCTCCCTCTGGTCTTTGACTTTTAAAAGCACATCAGAAATCTTCCTAGGCGCTCTGTATATTGGGCGGATATTTTTCTTCTTTAAAAGACGGCTGATTTTATTCGTCACCCCGTGGACATAGGGTAATACTGCCGTGGGTCCGTCTGTTCATCTTCTGGCTTCAACTTCCGGTGTCGGAGCACAGGGTGATGCTCGAGGTGCAAGCCTTGCGGTGGCCTTATTAATGACGTCAAGGCTGTAGCCGTTGGCCAGAAACGTCTCCTTTAAAATTTCCCTTTCAGCGGCTATGCTTGCTTCGTCGCTGACTATGGAAGCACGGACGGTTAATGTTTTTAAAATTCCGCGTTTCACTGCTGGATGGTGGTGAGAGGCTGCATGCAAGTAGCGATTCGTGTGCATGGGTTTGCGGTAAGGAGCCCTAGGGAGCCATCCGTTCACAATCACGTCCATAAAAGGAAGTTGTTTGTCCACCTCAACTTCCATGGTGAATTTAATTTTGTCGTGGGCACTATTTAAGTGTTGGAAAAAAAGCCTGAAGGGATTCTCGCCCGTGAGGCCAGATAACAAATGTGTCGTCCACGTAACGCAACCACAAAGAAGGTTTCAGAATATAATTGTTGACCACTTCAGCCTCAAACGCCTCCATATACACGTCGGCCACAATTGGAGACAGTGGGCAACCCATCGCTGCTCCCTCATTCTCCCTCATTTTGTATTGAAAGAAGCTGGTCCTAAGACAGAAATCAGTCAGTGACGCCCATTCTTCTGACAGACTGAGATATCCTAGTCGTTCCCTGATGATATTGATGGCTTCATCATTGGCACGTTTGTGAACAGCGACGTGACGTCGAAGCTAACTAGTAAGTCGCTGTCTTCTAGACATCTGTCCTTGATCCTGTTTATGAAATCAGAAGAATTTCGAACTGTAAATGTATAGCTAGTCAGATTCTTTAGCTTATCCACCAGATATCTTGCCAGCGGATGTGTAGGAGACTCACAATGGGCCGCAAAGGGACCCCATCTTTGTGTATCTTGGGCAGGCAGTACAGTCGTGGTGTCAGGTGATTGGACATAGTTAATTTTCTTTTGGCCTCCGGTTCGATTGAAGATGCTTCCCGTATTATATTTGCAACATTACGCTGAATTTTCTGTATAGGATTTGTTGGCAGCTTTCCATATGTTCCATTATGTAATAACGCCTCTACCTTTCGGTGATATTCTTCCGCGTACATTACGACTGAAGAATTTCCTTTATCAGCAGGTAACACCACAATATCTTCTCTCTTTCTCATTCGACGCAAGGCATCTCTTTCCCCTCGAGTAAGGTTCTGCGGCGGTGGTTTGGAAATTGATCATATTCTCGCCGTTTCACTCAGCGTCATCTGATGAAAGAGAAGAAATGGAAGATTTCACGGCAGCGATGACTTCATCCATTGGTAACCTTGCTGGCGCTATAGTGAAATTCAGTCCTTTGGAAAGAACCGAGTTCGTATCAGTGTCCAGCATCTCGTTTGTGAGATTGATCACGCATCTTTTTAACAGATTGTCCTCTGGTTTTGGGTGTTGGTTTTCTTCTAGTCTGGAGAATTTAACCAGTTGTCTACTCTTAGTTTTTTCAAATGCGTAATGGGCCTGATTCCACAATAATTCTGCCAAAGCCACAATGAATTACATGGTGGGCATGCAGAATGGATATTTCAGTTTTATTACTACCACTTGTGGTTAGGTTGAAATACGGCCTAGACCAGAAATAATGATCTTGTTAACATACATCGTAAGCTTAATTTGAAATATCTGGAAGTAGTTTACATCGCGATACACATTTTGTCACTAACATCGTTTTTCATGAAAATCACTAACAATAATAGATAAATTCTTTGTCCCTTATGGAACAACAAAACCATTCTGGTACAGACATTTAGACCTAACCACAATCTCCATTAAATTGCCGCTACAGAATCAAACTGTGTAGACACACCCACACACGCGTATTTGAATCGCAAACTGCATTTGGGGTAACAACATCGTTTGCTTCATGAAGATTCCTAGATTGCATAGCATAATTTAACACATTTAATTTCATCTTTACACTGTCAGTATAAACTGAAACGTGACTAAAGAAAGCGCAATACTAAAATCACTGATTCGCGATGTAAATATCACCCCTTTAAATCTCATTTTCAACACTCATTAAAAAGTAATGCTAGTCTATTATGTGCAAAATAGCAAGGTATGCTGATTCTCTACACTACACCAACAAAATTTTTTGAACAAAGTCATCCTATTGAGAGCTATGACTAAATATTTATAGACAGGCACCTACTTGCCAATGCCTACTGCACACACCAAGAACAATAATTACAATGCAACTTACTTATGAAATGATATTCCAGGTTCTTTACTATTTGGCCTATTTGTGCAACTGTATGCAGCACAAGATGACATTATAAAGAACTTAGACATATTAGAAAATTCGTAATATGGCCACCGCCGCCGCTTTATCAGCCGAGAGTTTAGAGGCGGCGTCACAAATTTAACGCTATTTCGTCTCCATATATTTCTTTCCTCCATGATTCATCCAGTACTATTATATTGCATCGCTGGTGTACTTTACTCATTCCCCATGGTTTTGAAATGTTGCACGTTGGTATCTAACTGTTTTGTAATTCAATCATAATTAAAGTGCTGAATTTGCTGTTCAGCAACCAGCCATAAGATTCGGTGTAATTGAAAATGATGTAATTGCTAATGCGATATTGTATTATACACGTATGTTTGCCATTGAAATAAGAAACTTTTTTTCCTGCGCCACCAAGTTTACGCATACAAGCAATCCTACTTGTGAGTGAGTGATAGTTTCTTTCTTTGGGTAAGATCGAGGATTTGGATAACATTAAACCTTCTCCTGACAACTGGCGTAGGCCTACGTACGAAGCCAGTTATTCTAGGGAGTGATGGTTTCTTTCCTCACGTAGATCACGGATTTCCATAGCTTTGACCTTTCTCCTGACGACCCAAATCATTTTGCAAAACACCAGCCATGAAGCGGTTCATTAGTTTTTTAGTCTATAGAGGACACACATATAGACATTGCCTTTTATATATATAGATGATTATTATTATATCTACTATATAAATTCCTAAGCTCACTCACTCACCTCGATAGCTAATGATGACATATACCAGCCTTCGCTCGCAAATTAACAGCGAACAGAGATATCATTAGAAGAAATTTGAGGTTATGTCCACAATAGGGGACCGGACAGGTATTACAAAAAATCTGATATTTAGTCGTAAATAATATTTATAAATTTAGAAAACATCATCCAATACTTTTATACTTTTTTCGTGAAATAATAATGATTTATATTTTTAAATCAATAAATAAAATCTGATTTTTAGCCTATTCCTCACGTCAATCGAAACACCAATCACAGCACCTGACTTCATACGTTAGGAAACAAGTGATACGGCGCCGCGTTAACTTATGTTTTTTTTTAACTGTTTTCTACGTTTATTTGAGTTTTTTGACAGAACTGCTATAAAACTGAATGATAATGGACGTGGTAACGATCTCCCAAGTAGATGTTGTTGCAGATTCTTTAAACCATTGTTTTCATGAATCCAGAAGTTACTAAACCTGACAGTCAAAATCTCCCGAGAGTAATGGTTTGGAATTTCTTCGTCAATAATTTGGATTGTAGTGCTGCTGATTTTCTAGGTGTGAAAGCATCTGTGTAAGTATAGGGTGTTCGCCTGGAAACGGTACACACCTACTTACTGTCTTGCCGATGGCATCTCACTGCGAAAGGCCAGCTCCCGCCGAACGGCAAGATTAAAACCAACAGTCTAATTACGCAGTATAATGCGAACTTTTACATTGTTAAGACCGACTTCTTTGCGGTTTGTGACTTCAGTCTCTTTCTAATCAGTATTGTGCGTAAACTTGTCTTTGCGGTTTAACTATTTGTGACTTCAGTCTCTAACTATTCAGTATCCTGCGTTGAATTATGGCACGTTATAGTTTGAAACAAAGAATGTTCCTGTATGATACGTATTTGAAGAAAAAGTCCTTTAAAAGGTGTTACAGTAAATAACGTCGCAAATATTCTGGCACTTGGTTAAAAAAAAAAGTAAGAGAAACGTGAAATCAGCCGTGGCTTGTGGCGGCAGATCACCCCGATTTAAACCCTTGTGACTTAAATCTTTGGGAAAGCTTAATGGAAAGGTGTATGAAGGAAATCCTCACATGTTGGAAGAATTTGAAAACAAAATCTATCAAGTATAATGCCCATGGAGAGAGGTGAAATCCAGTGTGTGCCTCAAAACATGTTTAAAAGATGTCAAATGTACATTACGCAACAGGGGCGACCTTTTCAGCATTTTTTGTAAAGTAAGTTAATGGAATACGTAATATTTATATGATTTCACATACTTATACATTTATATGATACGTAATTATTTCTAAGTAGTTCCGCGGTTGACGGGCGAAATATGTGGTAAGCTGGCCGCTCGTTAGCCGGGAGCAGTTTATTCGCTGTTACTAGCATTGGTGACCGTTTCCCGCTGAACACCATGTATTTCAACTATTTGCCTAATAAACTGAAATAAAAGAAAATATAATCTCTACCGAATACAAATGGGCTAATCATTGTAATCAATGCCGTGTTAATTTTTTTTTTAAATGTATTAGTACGTACCTATGAGACTTAAAGTTTTGGTTTCACG
The DNA here is from genome assembly GCA_031002005.1 of Vandiemenella viatica. Taxonomy (NCBI): domain Eukaryota; kingdom Metazoa; phylum Arthropoda; class Insecta; order Orthoptera; family Morabidae; genus Vandiemenella; species Vandiemenella viatica. The sequence goes on from CM061914.1 coordinate 93,624,540, forward strand.
TATTTTTAGATCGACGACACAATCCTACAGTAATGATGCCATAGGACATTTATGGGCAACCCCCGGCCCGCGGGCCGGATCCGGCCCTCCACCAGCTTCAATCCGGCCCGCGGGAGATTCAGAAATTTCAAGTGACGTGAAAAAAAAAATCTGTAGTTATTCAAATCACAAAGACTAAAATCTAGAAATAATATTATTAAGCATAAGCAGTGGAACGCCACAGATCGAGCCAGAAATAGTAGTTAGAAAGAAACAAATGGTAAAAATTCCGGAAAACTCCCGATGACTTTTAAGCGCTCCAGACGCGACTGTTATTCGGCATGCACTGACTCATTGCTAACATTTTTTTTTTTTTAATTTAATTTAATTGCAATGGAGCACAGGCTCCGGTGGCAATTTCCCTACACACCCATCTTCCCCCTATCCTGCACCCACCCACATTTGCCCTCTACAAATTTTATCTTTAAATTCTTTCAAAGTTTTCGGTAAATTATTCATCATTTCTCTTGGTAACTCATTCCAATCCCTGACACCCTTACCTAAAAAAGAGAATCTTCCCACACCCTTGTGCCTGAAATCGAGTGCCAGCTTGTGGTCATGGTCATCTTTTCCCTTCCATGCACTACTTTTCATACCTATTGCAATATCTTTCCATGCCTCATCACCAGTATATGCCCTGTACACTCCCATGACCCTCCTCATCCTCCTCCTGTCTTGCAATGAATCCCATTCCAGCTCCTTTATCATATCCGTCACTGATTGCATTCTGCGATAATTTCCAGAAACAAATCTAGCAGCCCTTCTTTGCACCCTCTCCAACTCCTGTATTTGATACGTAAAATGAGGGTCCCATACTACACTACCATATTCGAGCAATGGTCTGACCAAAGTTTTGTAACCCAATTCCTTGACTTCTCTCGTACATCCCCTCATCACTCTCTCCAACAAGTGCAGAACTTTGAAACCTTTTCCTACCACCTGTCCTATGTGTCCTGCCCAGTTAAGTTAGTTATCAAAAGTAATTCCAAGATATTTGCATTTCAAGTCTTCAGCAAGCAATTCTTTCCCCACCTTATATTCATAATTAACCTTCACATGTAATTACGTAGTTTTTCTCGGCGTTGCAAATATAAATAATTTTCTCGGGTGACATTCATATAACTCGGCTAGTCACCCGAGAAAATTATTTATAAACCTTCACATGGTTGAAACATATCGCGACCGCGAATTTCATCTTCAACGCGAGCTGCTCGGCATGTACTCTAAAGTTGCCAACTTAGTGGATTTTCCATTAAAACTGGTGGTTTCGACCCTCCTTTTAGTGGAGAAATATTGCTTTTAGTGGCTAGTAGCTTTTTCTAGTGTTTTTTTTTTTTCTAGTGGTTAAGTAGAATTCAGTTTCAATTAATGAAAAGATGGTAACTCAAAAACTAAGCCACTTACACTTTTCTAAATATATTTTTACCTTATTTCAGTAGTATTTACTTTTACTGCGTGGGAAACATTGAAGTTGACTGAGTTTTAATTTCATTTCACGTTAATGGTTACAATAACAGCTAATTGAATTAATTATAATAGATTAAGGTTTCTAAGAATATTTAATTGATTTCTTCCTTTATTTTAATTAATAATGTTCATTTATTAAAAAATTGGTCGCTGTTCCATAATTTCATGACCACCGATTCATTGTTTTTAGTAAAAAATGAACACTGATATTCAAGTTCTACTGAACATGGTGTTTGTGCAGAAAATATGTATTATTTTCAATCAATAAAATTAATTCATGAAAATTATTAATAGAAACGTTTGAATACATAAAAATTTTCAACTATCCCTTACTCAATCAATGACTTTGAAATACCTCTTAACAGTGGCGGATCCAGGATTTTGATTAGGGGGGGCTTGAGTGGATTTTGGTTTGGGGGGGGCCTTGAGTCGGGTAAGCGTGGGCTTTATAGTCATGCCGCCCTTAAAAGATCATCTGAAGAAGATGAGTTAATGTAGAATAGCAATTGATTAAATAATTTGTTGATAATTCATTGAATTACTACTTGTTTATTGATGTACTGATCAATTATACATAAATTTAATGTGTATTATGTAATAACAATTTACCCATTATTTTCTTTCGTAATAACGAAATATTTGTTTAGTGGAAAATTTAATGGTTGTGAGAGTAGCGCCGCTTTTTGTTAATGGTTTTCTGGTGGTTTTAGTAGTTGAATCTGGTGGGCAGCTAGTTTAATGGTTGGCAACACTAATGTTTTCACCCTAACAGTCAACTTTGACCGCTCGCATCGCATATTCGCGTACGATCGAGAGTAGTGTTGCCCAAAATCGGTCTTGGTCTTGCAGTCTTGGTCTTGGTCTTGCATTTTTGCAAGACCAAGACCAAGACCAAGACCAGGTGTATTGATGCAAGACCAAGACCAAGACTGGCCAAGTCTCGTCTTGTTCTTGCATTTGGGCAACACTAATCGAGAGTATTCTAGTTGCTTATTGCGGGTAATATGTAAACCGCACAGTGCACGTGTCAACAATCTATCAAGATGTCTGGTTTAAAAAAGCGGAAAGTGGACACAGAATGTCGTCAATTCCAAGACAAATGGACTTATGAATACTTCATCATCATACACAGTGGTAAACCTATGTGCTTGTAGTGCAGTGAAACAATTTCCGTTTTAAAAGAATACAATATGAAGCGGCATTACTCCAGCAAGCATTTCGCTCAATATAATTTTCTTACAGGACAGTTAAGAAAGGATAAAATTTAAAAACTCATTACCGATTTAGGGAAACAGCAACAAAGGTTCCATTCACAAAGATCAACTCTTGACAGTGTTGTTAAAGCTAGTTTTACAGTTAGTTCTAAAATAGCGAAAAGATCGAAGTCATTTTCTGATGGAGAGTTTGTTAAGGAGTGCTTAGTAGATGTTGCAGAACTTTTGTGCCCAGAAAAGAAGAAAGAGTTGAGAAAGTGAGCTTATCGCGACATACTGTTGTTCGACGTGTAGATATGATGGCTAGTGATATAAAAAAAACATTGACTGATAGATTGGCTGGTTTTCAAGCATTTTCGATTGCTCTGGACGAGAGTACAGATTTATCTGACACAACCCAGTTAGTTATTTTTATACGAGGTGTTGATGAAGAATTTGTAGTGACAGAGGAATTACTGGCTTTACGGACACTACAAGAGACCACTACTTGAAAAGATATTTTTGCCGAAGTGCAAAGCACTTTTCAGCAATATGGTTTGCAGTGGTGTAAATTAGTTGGAGTGTGCACAGATGGTGCGCCTTCAATGTTCGGTTCACGAAAAGGTTTTATCGGAATTCTGAAGGAAAGAGCAACCGCTATGAATGTGAGTTAATAATTCTGCATTGCGTTATTCACCAACAAAATTTGTGCTCTAAGTCCATTCGACTGAAGAACGTTATGGATGTGGTAATAATTACCATCAATTTAATTAGATCCCGCGGTCTTAACCATCGCCAGTTTAAAGCATTTTTGGATGAACTCTCTTCAAAACACGATGATGTGACATACTATTGCGAAGTAAGGTGGCTAAGCAAAGGTAAAATGCTTAAAAGATTTTATAACCTCAGAAAAGAAATAGCTGATTTTATGGAAATGAAAGAGAAATCACTGCCGCAAATTTATGATCCAACATGGCTTCGTGGCTTGGCATTCCTGGTAGACATCACAGGACACTTAAACGACCTGAACTTGAAGCTTAAAAAACAAGGACAATTGGAAAATCAGCTGTACAATCAACTTGAAGCTTTTCAACAAAAAATTCACTTGTGGGAAACACGAATGAGAAATAAAAACTGTTTTCATTATAAAACATTATTCAATAACGTAAACATTGAATTCGGTTGCTATGCTGAAGAACTGAAACTACTGTCAGAGCAATTCACTGATCGGTTTTCCGATTTTAAGAATATGGATAGCACTTTCAAAATTTTTGCAAATCTGCGTAAGTGTAATGTGGAAGATGCTCCGCTTCACCTACCAATGGAGTTGATTGAGCTTCAAGAAGACTCATATTTGTAAGTCTAAATTTGATGATGTTGAACTAAGCGAATTTTACATAACTTATCTTTCCGAAGAAAAATATCCACAGCTGAGAGTTTTTGCACATTCGGAAGCACGTATAAATGTGAGCAGCTTTTTTCAATCATGAAAATTAATAAAAATAAGCATCGTATTAGGCTTACAGATGTTAATTTAGAAAAGACTTTGCGCCTGTGTACTAGTGATATTGACCCCAATATCGATCATCTTGTTTCTCAGCTTCAAACTCAAGTCTCTCATTAATTTTGATTCGATTTTTTCTGTCTGTTTTTGTATGTTATGCTATTGTAATTCTAATAAATATTTTTTTAAAAAAATTTTATTGCCTTTTTATTCACTACTGTCTACTATTTCTTACCCCGCGACCTGATTAAGTCCCGAAATTCCGCCCTCAGCTAAGCAAAGGTTGTCCATACCTGCCATAGGATATGAACAACTTTGTCGTGATTCGGGTATATGTACTCTCAATAGCCATTCCTGACAAGCAGCAACTAGTGAAAACCATGGAACAAAGAAACCTCCATGGGAAATATCAATGGAGGAAGGAAATATATGGAGACGACGCTAGAGACCTTCACCACGCATTGAAGTGAAGCAGGGCGGAGGAGGAGTGGGGGGGCATGGCCGGAGTGGAGGGGGCATGGCCGCTTCCATACAGACTCGGGGAATATGTACAAAAACCTCAAGGGGACTCTAGGATAAACGTGACGCCGCAATCTGGTGATGGATTATTATGTAACTCGATATGACAAATAAAAAATGAAGAATAAAATTTTTTGATATCCTGCTTAGTTTTCGAGATATTCTGTCCCAAATGTGAAATGGTTTTGGTTGAAATTCAGAAGAAAAAATTGGTCAAAGTCAAAGTTGATGATGGATTCTTATTTAAAAAGACGAGACAAATGAAAAATAAATAAAAAATTTCGATATCTCACCTAGTTCTAGAGATATACTATATCAAAAGTGAGGTGTCTTGAGTTGAAATGGAGAAGAAAAATTTCGCAAAAGTCAAATTTAATGATAGATTCTTATGTAACACGACGAGACAAAACGAAAATAAAGAATAAAATTTTTCGATAACTTGCTTAGTTTTCGGGATATACTGGGAACATCGCAATTGTTTGGAAGCGCAATATCGCCGCTGCCGCCACTGTGCATGCGCGAGCCTGCTTCACCAATTTCACGTCACTTCTCCTCCATATATTTCCTTCCTCCATGGTGAAAACCAGCTGTTACATGGAATAACAAATTGGAGGTCAAGTTGCTTTACACACGTATGACGTCACGCGCGACGAGATCACGTGATATACTCTTTGCGCGGGAATTTAAACAGTTTAACATTTACACATGGTTTGATGTACTTATAAAGCTTTATTTAAGTGAATTAATATTTTTGTTGGCTAAATATATCGACAATGGTCAATTTAAAATATTCTGAAAATTTTTCCGTTCCTTTTTTTTTTTTTTTTTTTTTTTTTATGGCATTCGGCAACGGAGGCCATACAGCCAGCTCAATGTGTATTTTTTCCAATGTATGGACGCCACAGGACGGATAAGACATTCACACAGACACACAACACTTAACATCCATGCCCGCGGCCGGATTCTCTCCCCTACGCTACCGAGGCCGGCTTCCGTTCCCTTATTTAATAGCTAAGCAACTGCTATCATATTAATTGCCTTAAAAAATCGATTAAGTTTGGTTTTTGTAGTTAAAAAAAATATAGACATACATTACAGCTGAAAAAACGTGTAACTGGGAAGTTTCTAATGAAAGCAACATAAAATACTTAAATTACTCATAGTCTTTGCTGTAAGCACGAATGGAAATTGTCGTTCCGGCATAGGCTAAATTTCAATTTAATTAAAATTTTCGCTAATGTTGTTGCTTGATCAAAGTTTATACTTTATGATTTATTTGCTTTTTTTCATATTTTAATGACCACTTTCGTTAATGGTGTTTGTTCGTGTATGCGAGTTATTAGGTTGTTTAAACTGGACATCAGAGCAAATATGTTACCGAATCGAGTATTCTGGCAATTCATTTCTTTAGAGTTGCTCAACTGATTAACAATCTGGAAACTATTAAGTTCTGTGGCCGTTACAAATGCTATGACCAAAGATTACACTGCCAATGTCCAGGCTCGATAATAATTAAAAAATACCACGATTTTTTTCGAAGCAAAAAGGAATTCTTCAAATTTTGTTAGTAAAAAGGCAACGATGAATTTGACGTGAATTAAAATATTTATTTCCAAAAATAGTTACTGCTAATAAGTATTAAAATAAAATAATAATAATTTCAGTTTGAAATCAAAACTGTTTGGTTGATAGTATATACGTAATCTTATAACAATTAAATGTGACACAGAAATAATAATAAAAAAATATACCTCCCAAAAATTTAAAACATTTATGACATAAATAAGATCAGAAATAATAGTAACTACACTTTAATTAATTATTAATATCATTACCTAGAGCACATGCTCCGGTGGCAATTCCCTTAGCCACGTAACTACCACTTTTTTTTATTTTTTTCTGTTTATCTTATATAATTTTAAATTCCTCTCCATCTATTTTAGAAATTTTAATTTTCTTAAGCGTTTTTTGGTAAATTATTCATCACTTCACTTGGTAATCCATTCCAATCCCTGACACACCCATGAAAGAAAATTTTCTAACTTCCTTGTGGATGAAATCAATTGCTAGTGTGTGATCGTGGTCATCTTTCCCCTTCCATGCACCACTTCTAATTCTTCGACCAATATTTCTCCAAGCCCCATCTCAAACACATGATTTGTACATTCCTAGTACTCTTTTCATCCTTTTCTTGTCCTCCAGTGACTCCCAATCCAGCTGCTTTATCATTTCAGATACTGACTGGGTCCTGCGATAATTTCCAGAAACAAATCTAGTTGCTTTTCTTTGCATGCCAACTCTTGTATTTGAAACCCAAAATGTGGGTCCCAAACTACACCACCATATTTAACAAATGGTTTGACCAAAGTTTGTAACCCAATTCCCTAATTTCTATGGTACATCCTCTCATCACACTGTCCAGTAAATGAAGGATTTTGAAACCTTTTCCTATACCCGCCCAGTGTACTCTGCCCAGTTGAGTTTATTATCAAACATTATGCCAAGAATCACTTCAAGCCTTAAAAACTGCTTAACAAGAATAGGTGAAAGCAGCTTTTTCAAAGAAATTTTGCCCCCCCCCCTTTCCTCCATCACACAAATATTCCTTCAGTAATGTCAGGTTTCTTGTTTCTGCTTGTTTCACACTCTCAGCATACTGAAACATTCCTACTAACCTTTCCTTTTAAATGAAGAGTGCAGCCATTTTGCATATACTATCTGTCACAAAGCAGATAACTAATTCTCATCTCATAATTTGAATTATCTGTAAACTTCCTTGTTCTGTAAGTGATTCGGCCCCAACCGTTAGTTTGTTTATGCTGTTTCGGAGTGATTATCGAGTGGACAAGTGTACTAAGTGGGACGCTTGTTCGCTTTCGTGTTTGTGCATTGAAGGAACACCCTGAAATTTGCTTTCGAACATTCGTAAGGCCAACTGCACTTGAAATACATGAATGGCTATACAATGAAATTAAACTAACTGATGAACAGATTTAGGAATACAGTTAGACTCCTTTCAAAACAGTGTATTTGTAAAAAAGGATAAACGAGTAATGTTGTGAAAAAGTAATTGCAAAAAATGTTGAGAATCTGAAATTCCACCATTCTGATGCAAAAGTTAATGAGGTTATACTAACAAACTCAAGTATGGGCACTAAATACATAATAATATTAAACCTTTCTTTTGAGATATCCAACGAGTCCATACTGCACACTGTTAAACTATTTGGGATGGTGATAGAGATAACAGATGATAAGTGGCGCAGAAACATTCATTTTGAAAAAGCAAATGGAGTATGCATAGTGAAGATCGTAATCACAAGACACATTCCGTCATAAATTAATGTATGTGGGTTACGTGCCTCGGCGATTAACTTACTTGTTGTGTCACTCTACGGAACACGTCCAAGGCAATGCCCTCGTAAACAACCACTAGTGCCGCCACTAATGTATGTTAGGCATACACTAGTGCAGACACACCAGGAAGAAGACCAGTCTGAACTTCTGCAGTAGTTTCCTCCACTGCCGAAAGTGGGATGTTTCCATCCAATGATAGAAGCGATGCAGCAGGAAACCGATAACTCACAGCATAGTGCAACAACCCATTCCCAACAGCGCAATCAAACACAAAGCAATAAGAAAGAATAAGTCTCACATTATGGACCATGATTATTCAGCAACCCTACAAATCACAAACGTTGATGATCCATAAGATATTGTGAATGAAGAAATACTAATTAATATTGTGAGGAATCAGAAAATGGAAAAGGCGAACTGATGTGCGTGACTGACATACAGTCTACAGCAGATGAGATGGAGTTGCAGAGCCTGGCATCAGTCAAGATCCATAAACAAACGTCGTAGGAGGAAGCGACCTGTGGCAAATGTCAAACAAACGAGAGACAGTTCAGCTGAGGTGGAAATATCAGGAAAAGATAGAGAACCAGGGGTAAGAAATTAAAGAAGCAAGTAAGTGATAAGGGCCCAGTAACTTCTACATTAATATCACTTCCTGATAAACATAAGCTAACAGATGGTGATGCAGAGAAAGCAATCAATAACTTTAAATGGGCAGAAGGGCAACTGCAAGAAACCCCGACAGAGGACATGCATATAGAATGAAACATCCGGTTAATGTGATATAATTGTGACCCGAAAACAGTTTAGTTGATAAAACTACCACCAAGGGAGCAGGGAGATGTGCGCTGATAGCACGATGCAAACATATACAGGGGAAAAAAAAAAAAAAAAAAAACAGTTTAACCCTACACATCAGAACAAATACCCAACAAACTATTTTAGTAGGAGACTTCAACTGCATTTTACATCAGAAAGATCAGTCGCCCAACTTCAACAAGAGTACCGAATTTGAATATATCATCAACAATTTCAAATTACTTGACACATGGGAAGAAATAAACAGAAATACTACACAGTTCACATACACAACTAGGAAATCTACATCAACATTAGATTGTATATACATCAGTCATTAGCTAAAGAGTGAACTATAAGCAACAGAACGGTGGCCGTTAAAATTATCAGATCATGTTGCCTACCAGTGCGAAATAAACCTAGCTAAACAAACTATATACACGGGGAGAGGATTCTGGAAACTAAATATATCTATTCTCGAGCATCAACAGTTACAACAGAACTTCACAGATACATGGCCACAATGCCGTAACCAAACCCAGAGATTTCAGACAACCATAGTGTGGTGGATAAAATTGGCGAAAGTCAAGATCCAATGGAAGTTGATGACCCATAGCACCGAACTAATAAAGTGGCACTCAAAAAAAAAAGGTATTATCTTTGTTTCTGAGATTTATATATAAAAAAAGTGTAAACAGAAAGAAAATAACTCTTCGAGATTAATAAAATCAAGGCAAAACTAAAAGCAATGAAGAGGAGGCAACTCGAAGGAATCAAAATCAAAAGTAGAATACACCTTATCCTCTGAAGATGCTTCACTTTACCACCTATTATAAGAAAAACACATAGACGAGACATTTAATCACAGAATTGAGGACAGAAGAAGGAGAAGTATACAAAACCCAAAAGGCAATAAAACACCAAGCTCACAACTATTATAAGCATCTGTTCAAAAAAGCAGATAGTACCATAGACCCAGAGAGAATAATTGCTTCTATAGATCAACAATTAAACGATTAAGACCAAGTAGACCTTAACAAATAATTGATGAGGAAGAAGCTTATGCAGCAATCCAAAGAAGCCCAAAAAACAAATCTCCGGGACCAGACGGCATCGGAATTGAGTTCTTTGCAACCTTTAGGAGACAGTTGAAACACAAACTCCTACAAATATATAATGAAATAAGGAATTTGTAGCCGCCTAACAGTATTAGTCCAAAAAAATGCAAAGGCTAATAATTTGAAGCGGTTTAGACCTATAACTTTACTGAATAGTGATTATAAAATATTGGTAGGGTGTTAGCACACAGAATAAAAGACAAAATACATAAGGTGATAAAAACTCGCCAGGCCACTGTTGGATATAATAGATCAATTGTCCAACTACTGTCAGAATATCGTGATGTCATAGGCTATATAATCATAAGTAACTCAGAGGGTGCCATCCCTTCACTTGATCTCGATCGAACCTTTGATAGAGTTAATAATGACGTTCTGAAACAAATGTTGATAAAAATGGGATCAAATGTTGTAAATAATTTACTAAACAAGGCGCCAACACAGATAATCGTCAACGGGATGGTGAGCGGACTTATATGAATTATGCAATCAGTAAGACAAGGATGCCCCCAATCTATGATCCTATTTGCAACTGCCCTCGAGCCACTACTGATAAAATTAACAGAAACAGTAACAGGGCTTGACACAGGTATGGGGAAAGTGATATGTCGGGCTTATGCTGATGGTATCGTAGTCTTTGCAAAAGATGCAACAGATATAGAATTCGGAAAACAAACCATCGATAGTTACGGTCACTGCTCTGGGGCAGTATTAAACATGAAAAAATCCAAAATCATGGATATTGGAGTGGGTTTGAGGTTTAATAAACCCACCCGGCTGGGAGAAAACTTGGAAATCAAGCTCCTGAGAATTAAATAACAAAAAATGCCTGCAAAAAAGTGGGATAACAAATTGGCAGAACCCATTAGCCTTCAACAACACTCAGTGAGGAATCTTAATATGATACAGAAAGTGCAAATAATCAATACATTTGTCCTTGGGAAGCTATGCCACACTTCACAAGTATTTCATGTGTCTGTATCCTTAGCATGCAGCATTATGTCTGCGGTCGGATACTCTATACATAGGGAAAACATATTCAAAATTAAAGTTGAAAGATTGACTCTAGCTAAACAAGGAGGGGGAGTAAGTGGATGTATATAAGAAGAGTAACACGCTCTTCATTAAAAAATATGCTGCAGGCAGAAAGCAGGAATCCACAAGGCATTACCTATACAAGCCGTATGGCATGACACCACCTATACCAATACAACTGAAACTCAGCTGAAATACTTACAACTTTTCTACCTGGAACACAGCTACCTGAAGCTCCAACACAAAAATTACTGCCCTTTAAAAACAAAAATAATCTAAAATATTATGAAGTATAATACCCACCTGGAAATAGACAGGAAACGAAGTATCCAACTTTTATATGGAAAATCTTTGGACAAATATCCACAACCCAGTGTCACCGACATCCCTACATTCAATCTGGTACAAGGTGGTCAATGAGAATGAGACAATAGCCACTAACTCCAATCTAAAACAAATCCATCTTCTATAAATGGATAGATGTAGCCACTGTCAAATGGCAGAAACTCTACCCCATAGGATTATCTGCAATCGTGTCAAAGACATTTAGGACTGGATAAGGCACACATGTTAGATAATACCACGAGAAGAATAACTCCCGAACTTCTACTAAAACCAAATATGACATCAGACTCAGAACATAAAAGAGACACCTTAATATTGCTAATGGGAAACACTATATATTTTCTCAAAAGTATGCAAATATAGAGGACTATTGGGTCCAACTTGTGGTAGGCTACCACAGATTGAAGACGAGGAAAAAAAAAAATGAGAAAATTCCTATCGCAAACTGTTTAGATAAAATTATTCCATTTAAATAAATAAATAAAATCAGTGCTTTCAGAGATGTACATCAATGACCTATCTAAATTAAAACATATAACCTGATATAAAAAAGTGGTGCATTAATTCTTGAATTGTGTATATCTACATAAAAAAAAGATATTATGACTCCTGAGATCAGTTTTTTCCCATTAGGGTCCCAAGATGCATCCATAAAAAAAAAAGTTTTATGAACAAACAAAAAAGTACACAGATGAAACAGGTTTTGTATGATTATCAGGTGGAGAATAAACTACTTGTTGAAGTATATCATTTGATAATAAACTCAATTTTTTAAAAAAATCCTGTATTATTTTCTATAGGCTTTGATAGTGCCACACATTTCTCTAAATCATAGTTTATTTATGTTTTGCCCAAAAGTGGTCTAAAACATTTTCAGTCTTCTCTGCACATGAAGGATTACAATTATTCTAAGCTGTAATGATACACTTAAAGAATTTTGCAATAAACTTATAATTATAGATGTTGCAAATCATGAAGTTTTTGTAAAATTTCATATTTTGCAAGGTTCTGATCACTTGCCCTTCCATGACTGACTACCAGATCTTTCAGACTACTTACCTGAGAATTAATGACAAATTTATTCAAGACTAAAACACAGTTTGCATAATTTACTTTATGACAAAACCAGTATATCACATTTGAAATAAATGAATCAATTTTTAATAAAGGAATAAATATGTCATGATAATTCAGCTAACTCTGCAGGAAGAATTTGTAGAAACACAGTTTTTTTCCCAAAACTATTATAATCTTATCACATCAACTGATTCATGTAACACTACATCAGACAATGGAAAATCAAACTGGTGTGCTTGTTTTTGAGTGTGTAACATACTCCTTATTCAGTGGCACATTCTTAATCGACTGAATACATTATACATTGAACCAAATTGGTAAGCAGTAGCTTTTCCAGCTCTTCAGTTTGCCTCATCTAAACTTTATGAGATCGCTATAATAAAATGCTGAAATGATTCCTTCACAAATATGTTTGCAAATTTTCTTCATCTTCCTTGTCCACAGTCCTAATGATTTCATCATTAATGAGCTGTAAAAGAACCTAATAAGACCAATAAAATTATCCATTACATAGCATGCTTTAAACAAGTTTCTCTCAAAACTGTAAAAATTTATTTGAACTCTGTTTCATATAAAGTTGTTGCTACACACAATAATGAAAAACAAATATACATTTTCAATGTTTTAAGTAAAAACAGCTGTAGAGAGAATGATATGCTCTTAAAGTAACTCTTCTTGCTTTTTTACTATCTTACGCAATTTAGTTAATTTGTCTGTTGACTTTGCACCAAGAATGCCACCACCCCAGTGGCGACGTATCTCCTCATATCTGTCATTGAAATTTGTCTTCACTGCTTCTATTAGCTTGTTAAGAGTATGTTGATCTGCTGGTTCCACCTGGCAAACACACAAGAAAACTTCTTTTAATACAGCAAATGAATAGTATTTATTTTTAAAGGACACAGACTGAAAAACAATTATCAGATATCTGTGACTGAATAACTACTAATTTATACTTAATGTGAAAATAAATAAATGTTTTTACCACATTTCAAGGAACTGCTTTGAGAAATTAAATGATAAGCTGTCCTTTTTTAAATATTTTTTCTTCTTTTAAAAATAAAACAAATAAAGAAAAGAAAAATAACTTTCAATAATTCTCATAATAACAAAATAACTTAATGGAATTGTGCCATTTCAACATAATAATTATAATTACTAATATACTATTATATTACTAATATATAATTATTAATTAAAAACAAAAAATAAGCATTCTAGTTTCCTTAAAATCACACATCCCTTTCTCCTTTCCACAGTGACAACTCAATAACCTTGTATATATACTAATTAAACCTCAATCACTACAATTTAATTTCATGGAAAATTATGTTAACATTATTTTTCATTGTATTAAAAATTACAGATATGAGTATTTTATTTATAGCCTTGCTCTGTGATGTATGGACTGCCAGACAAACAAGAAACTTTTCTGAAAGTGACCGTAGTGAACTGTTACAGAGTTGATATTCCTGTTAATCCTCCTCGACCACACACACTGTCCCATTCAAAAGCTTTGCTGCACTCACACAGTTTTGCAGTTTGTGACACCTGCACATTTATTCAAATTACAGTGTTAGCAAAGATTGAAGAACTACAAAAGGGATATTTTTGGTTGTTTTAATTTTCTATTTCATATTATTTACTATGATTCATTATTATCGATAGGGACAAAAATGAACGGTTTCATGGTTCAGTGGTTAAGGAGTCTGACTGGAGACCAAAAGGTCCTTGGTTTGAATCCATGTTTTGATGGGGTTTTTCAAAGGCCATTAACCCAACCCTCACCTCTAGCACAGCTTGCTGTGCAATGCGAAGTACACCAATACACTTTCATGGTCTGGATTTCACATTCGCCTTTACCTGGTAGGATTACCACTTAGGTTAAATAAGGATGAAATGAACTGACTGTCCCACTTCTAATACAAGACTTAGCATGTCTCGTTTGGGAGGGTCCAACCAACCTTCAGGTTGATGACCACACTTAACTTCTTATGGATAAAAATATTTATAAACCATAATTTTGTTATTTTTCTAAATAATAATAATAATTCCATGGGGTCATAATGACCTGGTGACAAGGTTTATATTGGCTGCACAATCCGCCCCTGGCGTAGCTGCCGTAACCTAACCCGGCAATCCTACTGGGTAGAGGAGACCTACAGTTTAACGTGGAATCCAAACCACGGAAGCGTAGATTTACACACTTTATCATTATTCTTGGCTGCCACTGAAAAATTCTATCACTCTTATCTTGCACAATCCTACATCAATGTCATCCCAGGAAACAGTAACACAATACTGATGAGCCAGTATTGCATTGCTGTGTCTTAGGATGACATTGATGTAGGATTGTGCAAGATAAGAGTGATAGAATTTTTCAGCGGCGGCCAAGAATAATGATAAAGTGTGTACTTCATATTACTCAGCAAGCTGTGCCGGAGGTGAAGGTCAGTTTAAGAGCAAATGAAAATCCCCATCTAGACGGGGATTCGAACTGGTGACCTGCTGATCATCAGTCAGATGCCTTAACCACTGAACCACCAGACTGCTCGTTATTTTGATGATGGGAGATTGGGAATGAGAAATGAAATGATGTTACTATAAGTCTCAGGACTAGAATGATGGTGATTTAAGAAGGCTGAGAAGAAAATTCAAGAGATGAAATGAGAGAAAAAGTTTGTTGGAAACATAACTTTTTTGGAAGTCTTGACTAAATGGTTTTCTTAAATGTTCATTATTACTAGAACCAGGCACTTCAATAACTTCATTTGTGCAACCAGATAGTGGATGATGGTTATATTCTACAGCTTAGCAAATGAAGCAGTCATAAAGATTTTCTTTATTCACAGAAAAAAGAGTTATGACATAAAATTACAGAATAAACAATTTTTGAAAATTTGTAATTGTGACCTGAAAGACAAATGTGCAAATGAGCAGAAGCTACAAATATTTCAAGAACATGCATATTCTTTTGAAGGAGATTTTTTGACCTAGAAGAATCAATGCAACAAGAGGTTTTTGGTGGACTGTCAAGAAAAATCATAAATGCATGAAATATAAACATTCTTTTGTTTTTGTTTGGTTGAAACAGGCTGTGACATGCTCTACCTGTGTCTCAGATGATCCAAAATATGAGTGGTTTTAGATCAGCTGTTACACTGTTGTGTCCTAGTTTATCCAAATAAAGGAACTAAAAATTAAATATTTCAATTTAAAAAAAAAAAAAAAATTTGTAATTTATTATGATATCAATACAGATATGTCAACATATAACTCAATATTATTTCATTTATAGTTTCTCTAAGGCATTCCTGAAAAGGTCTGGACTCACTGATTGACATGGGTATTAGTGTATGGATATGGGGCAAGCTACACTGCTCCTGGCTTGTACCTAGGTATTGGGTTGCAAGCTTGTTGCTTACAATTTTTTGCTGTCACCACAGCAAATACACATCAAGGTAAGTCCATAGAATTAATTTTTAATATTTTAATGATGTTAAGAAACACTGCTAAGATGAACAATACATAGAACATTTTATGCTTCTTACATATTCCATACAATGCACTAATGTGTCTCTAATGAAATGCACCATATGCTAAAAAGCATTTCACCATGACAGTTTCTATTAACACAATTCTGTAACAACTGCAACATTAAATCCCTACTTTATCTAGTATAACAAAACATACACAAGAGCCTAATCAGCTAATGAACCAAAAAAATGCATACAAATTGGAACAATGATTATTAAGTTGCAAGGATTTAATGTCAATGAGTTTGCATGAGAACAGAGGAAGATGGAAGTTCAGCTTTTTTTAAATTGGAATAATATATCAGCCAAAGTGATAGTTCTGTTCTAATTTAAATAAATGATATGAGTCTTCTTGAGACTCTTTACACCACAACTAGAACTTGTATTGGCAGGATTTGTATTTGTATTTATTGGCCCCTTAGCATCATAAATAGTACGAAGTACAAATGATATAGGGCAAGTCAAAATTGGTCTGTACACAGACAGATAAACAAACATATAACAAACATTCTATTATATACTATGAGATAACATACTATACAGATATGATATAGACAAAAAGAATTACAGTTACAAATATACAATTAATTCTTTACAAATTTAAATGATACTAATGACATCACCCATGTTTAAAACTAACATTTGGTTCGAAAATACTCATCAATACAGTAGAAGCAGTGGTCGAGCAAGTACTCCTACACTGATGATATGAATTTAGTATTTTGTCTTACAGACTTGATCCTCTGTGGTAGTTTATTAAACAATCTGATTCCCATATAAAGTGGCCCTTTCTGACAGAAGGTAGTATTTGTTTGTTGTATATGAAAGTCTAGTGTCTGTCTAGTATTATACAAGTGTATGTCACTGTTTGTTTGTAGTTTATACCCAGAAGCTTCTATATTTTTTTAATGAATTTTATAGTTTCCAGTATATATAAACAGGGCAGTGGTAGAATTTGTAACTTTCTAAATAAATGTCTACATGAGATTCTACTTCGTACTCCTTCAATAATTCTGATATTTTTTTTCTGGATTTTGAAGCATTTGATACTAGGTGGGGAGTTCCCCCAGAAAATGATTCCATACCTTAGTAATGAGTGTACATATGCAAAATAAATATGCCTAATGGTTTCATTAGATATGCAACCAACTAAGATTCTCATCATGTAGCAGATAGTATTTAGTTTTTTACAAAGGTGTTCAATGTGTGTGTTCCATTTTAAATTCTCTTGTATATGAATACCTAGAAATTTTATATTCTCTACATTTTTAAGTAGTTTACCACTAAGTTTTACTGTAGGTAACTGTGTATCTAAATTATTTTTTGTCCTGAAGTGTATGGCATTTGTTTTTTCTGTATTTATTATTAGCTTATTTTGAGAAAACCAGTTTGCAATGTTTTTAGAAGTGTATTCAATATTTTTAAATAATTGTTCTTTGGTACATTCTTTCATTAAAATGGTGGTGTCATCTGCAAATTTAATATATTTTTGGCAGTTATTTGTTGTTTCCAGATCATTTATATATATTAAAAATAGGACAGGACCAAGTATTGATCCTTGTGGTACTCCATATTTTATGGTTTTGCAATCTGAGTGAACATAGTTTATACTGTTGTCAGTCTTAAAGCTACATTCAACAATTTGTTTTCTATCATGCAGGTATGACTTTATCCAATTGTTAGCTACTCCTCTAACTCCCAGGTGATCTAACTTTGAAAGCAAGATATTATGATCAATTACATCAAATGCCTTCGACAAGTCCAAGCATATTCCTGATATGTGTCCTTTCGCATCAAGAGTCTGTAGTATTTCTGTGTAAAATGAAAAAAGGGCAGTTTCGGTTGATTTATTCTTTCTGAACCCATGTTGAGAATCCAGTGAGGTACATTAAAATGCCAAATGTCATGAGTTATTAAGAGCCATCTATACACCACAGGAGAAATGAGTAAATCTGCTGTGCAGTGAGTGACAGATCTTTCATTTGTTCTCTCGTGAGTTGTGTAAAGATTTTCTGACATCATTATGACCACATAATATGAACTAATAATAAGACTTTGAACTAGGGATGGTAGATGATGCTAGGCACTTGCCTATTCCATTTCAGAAATCGTTTGCAAATTCACAGTTTGTCAATCAAAAGTGTCAAGAATATGCCTTGAATATGTAGTTTATAGCATTACGTCCTGTCACGAGCAATGCAGCGGCTGACCATGTTTACTCAATGACTGAGACCAGCTATGTATCTGTCAATGTGTCAAGAACAACAACACTCAATATGATATGTGTGAAAAGAGTGCAAGTGTGGAAAAATTTGGTGCTGATGGGATATGGCAGCAGAAGACCAAATGAGAATATATCCGCTAACAAAACACTACCAGCTCATGAACACACATCGGTTGGTCCCTAGACGACTGGTAAAAGGCTGCATGGTCGGATGAATCATGATTGCAGTTGGTTACAGCTGATGACAGAATTATAGTGTGGCAAAGACCCCAGAAGGCTACGAAACCAGGTTACAAGCTGGTGGTGGTGCCATCTGGTGTGGCCTGTTTTTACATGGCATGGGGGGGGGGGGGGGTAGGGACAAAAGCCACATCGGGCTACGTGGAGGGGAGGGGAGACTTGACAGGAGTCCAAAATGGAGCTACGTGGTTTATGGACGCTCCCTAATCTTATGGGGTGACAAGTAAACGAAGGAATAAGTGATCATGAAGCAGTTGTGATGGATATTAGAGTGAACCAGCAATCAAAATTGAAGGGGGAAATAGGTACAATTATAAAAAGGCACAGATTTTGAAGCGATATTTCAGAGAACATTTCAGCAAATGGAAAGAAGGTACAAGTACAGTAGAGTGAAGGTGGGAAGATTTCAAGGAGATGGTAAAAAAAAAGGAGAAAGAAAAATTTATTTTAAAACAGAAAATAAAGAGAACTAGAGAACCTATGTACTTATATTAGGGAGGTGAGGAGGTTAAAGAGATTGGTAAGAAGAGAACATAACAGAGTCAGCAGGGTAGTAGGGAATATTTAAAATAACCAAACAAGGACTTAATAACACCCTAGAATATGGCTAATGTTCGGTTTATGAAGAATACTGTCAGTGCAGGGGACCAAAGACTGATGCATCGAGAAATTTCTATGGCTACGTTAGAAAACTGAGGCGAAGGGAGGGTGCTGAGATGCTTGTAGATAAGCATGGAGAAGAAGTTACTGATAATTAAAAAAAGGCAGAGATTTTAAGTAACGGGTTTAGTGAGAGCATTAGGGACAATGAATCAGAAATAAAAGGGTCGGAACCGGATGTGCTTAACAACACAATTAGAAATGAGCAGACCAAAACATTGAAATTTGTCCTGAGGATATCATGAAAGAACTAAGAAAGCTGAAAAAAACACAGGGGCTGGTGTAGAAAATATTACTAAAGATGTCTTAAAGATAGCCATATCTGACATTGTACCTTACCTTGAAATATTATTTAAATTGAGTCTGGATACTTGCTGCTTACCAGAGAACTGTACAAGTTCAAATATATGTGAGGAGCATAAGTGGTTTACAAGTAGGCAACCTGTATCAAAGCCCTCCAAAACGGAAAAGCTATAGGTGATGACCGTATCCATGTTGAGCAGATCAAGCAGCTGGGGAAGAGAGTAGTAAAATGGCTTCTCGAGATGTTCAATGTTTATACATTTGTAAGATTCCAAAGCTCTGGAGGAAACCGTAAGTCGTAGCACTATTAAAACCTGGTAAACCCCCAGAAGATGCCAATAGCTACAGCCCGATATCACTCCCCAACCACGTCTATAAACTTATTGAAAGGATATGAAAATTTCTCGGGTTTTCTGCCAGATAATATTTTTATTTAACTCAGCATACAATGTTTCGGCAGCTGCCTCCACTGCCTTCATCAGGTATTGTGTCATACCGAAGCTAAGACAGTAACTGCCTCATGGACCAGGAACTTCTATAAGTAGCCCCCTACCAGAGAGACTTCCCGCTGCTCCCCCATTGATCGGCACTTCAATCGACCCCAGACGGGGTGGAACCGGTTGGCCCCGGCTGACTGGCAAATGACACCAATGATGATGATGATGGTGCATCACGTGGCTCCATGGAAATCAACAGCCATTCTCTTTGCCATTATTTAACAGGTGGCAATAAGTAAATTGTATCTCGAGACTCCACAGCGGCATCTCTGGTGGTCACCCATCCAAGTGTTCATCATGCTCAACATAGCAGTTGCATCACGCTCAAAGCTGCTGCACGGGAGGCATTAACCAAGCCAGCCAATCACAGCGACCGATCTCCTAATTGGCTCGGAGGCAGCGGATCAGCTTTCCCATTAGTCGACACGTCAAGATGGCGTCCTCCCGGAAAGCTGTGTCCAACACGTTGTAATTTCAAATCTTGGACAATTGGCTCCCATGCTTCGCTCAGGAAAAGACCGGAATCTTGTTGATGTTGTTGTTACTTATTTGAATCTCCAGAGATTCTCTTATTACCGAATACCCGAAAGTATGATATTTGATCCAAAACTTCAGTATTTTCAAAATTTATGTTATGAAAATTTTCAACCGCATGTTCAGCCAGTGCGGATTTTTCCAATTGTAGCAACCATAGATATCGTTGGTGCTCAGTGCAGTGTTCCTCGATCATTCTTATGGTTTGGCCAATGTATACTTTGCTGCATTCACAAGAAATTGAATACACTCGGGACTCGAAGGCCCAGGTCATCCTACACCATGCATAGCATATCTCGAATCTTCGTCGGTGGATGGAAGATACTCCTTACACCATACCGTGCTAAAATCCTTCTGATTTTCCCGGAGGTATTGCCGGCATAAGACAAAACGGCAATGGATTTTGGAGACTCTTCTTGTTCAGATGTCAAGCTTGGTTCCTGTGGGAGAAAAGCCTGTTTGATTTGTTTTTCTGAATAGCCATTCTTTCTAAATACCTGCCGTAGGTGTTTAAGTTCTTCTTGCAGGCTATCACTGTCTGAGATGGCTCGCACACGATGTACCAGTGTTCTCAAGACAGTTTCCGTTGAGCTGGGTGATGAAAAGTGGTAGCCCCCAAATAGAGGTCCTTGTGCGTAGGTTTCCTATAGACACCATGTGCCAAAGAACCATCTGGCTTGTGTTTAACAAGTACTTCCAAGAACAGAAGCGTGCCATCTCTCTCAACCTCCATGGTGAACTTTATGTTAGGAAGGATAGAATTAAGGTGTTCCAAGAAATCATCGAGAGCCATAGAGCTATGTGGCCAAATAACAAACATGCCATCCACGTAATGGAAGAAACATTTCGGTTTAAATGGAGCAGTGTCCAAAACCCTTTCTTCAAAATCCTCCATATATAAATTGGCTACCACAGGAGAAAGTGGTGAACCCATAGCCACACCATCTGTTTGCTTATAGTATCGTCCACTGTACTTGAAATATGTAGACCTGAGCATGTGCTCGAACAGGTCTGCCATCCCTTGGTCGAAATGTCGTCTTATCAGTTCTAACGACTCCTTGACAGGCATCTTTGTAAACAGCGAAACTACCACCATGAGGTTGGAATCTGACAAGGTGAAACCGTGGATAATTTTTACGAATTCAGAAGAATTCGTGACATGGTGTATGCAATGACCCACCAGTGGACTCAGTTGGTGTGTAAGATATTTTGCCAGTTGATACCGATTGCACTGACAATAGGTCTTAAGGGCACCTTCTCCTTGTGGATTTTTGGTGATCCATATAACCTCGGTGGTCTGGTAGTGCGAGGTCGTAGGTTCTTGATGGTCTCCTCAGGTAAACCTGGTCCGTTGGGCAGTTACTGTCTTAGCTTCAGTATGACACAGTACCTGATGAAGGCAGTGGAGGTTGCTGCCGAAATGTTAAATAAAGATATTATCCAGCAGAAAACCCGAGAAATTCTCATTTCATCAATACGCCGGGAAAAACTTAATTCCAACATTTTTAAGAGGATGCTATTCGCCTGGTAGTGAAGACAAACTGATACCTCAACAAGCTGGATTCAGAACAGCCTGCTCCTGCTCAGACCATATCCTACATCTAACACAATATATTGAATATGGCTTCGAAAAGGGTTTAGTTACTGGAGTAGTCTTCATTGACCTGACAGCAGCCTATGACACAATCAGCATAAAAAAAAACTCCTTCCTAAAGTGTACAATATGACGCAGAAATAGTCTACAAACTTCTCAGCAATAGGCAATTCCTTTTCAGCTTCAGAATTCAAAAAACCATCCATGCAAACTGAAAAATGGGCCTCCTCAAGGCAGTGTTCTTGACCCAGCTTTATTTAACATGTGCACCAATGATCAACCCCTGGACAGGCATTGCAAGTCCTTTATCTATGCTGATGATCTTGCCCTAGCTGCTCAACATGTGAATTCTGAAGTCATCAAGGGTAGACTTACTACAGCTCTTGAATCTCTTGGAACTTACTACAAGCAGAAGTGGTCTCAAGAAGAAGAAGAAGAAGAAGGGGGGGGGGGGAACATCGAAGTCTGCGAGTTTAATTTGCGCAGTAAATGCACTAAGCGAAATCTGAATGTGGCCTGGAATAGATCGACTCTGATGCACAGTGTAAACGAAATGTAATTAGGCATAACTCTTGACAGAGGCCTCACTTTGTCAAGATGAAAGTATCTTCATGCAACAATATCTTAAGTAAGTTGACCAGATCTAGCTGGGAAGCTAACCCAAGCATCATCCACACCTGCCTTAGCATTATGCTACTCCGCAGCAGAGTATGCATGTCCTGTGTGGCAAAAATCAAGTTATGCCAAGACAGTAGACGTTGTGCTCCACAGAACGTGCCGGCTCATTGCAGGTTGCCTCAGACCATCACCTGTGGGGAAAGTGGGGATTTTGGCTGGCATTGCCCCTGAAGACATATGCATGGGAACTTGCCACTAGCGTGGCAAAGCTTAGAGTGAACAACAATGCCCGACACCCTCTACATGGCTATTCATCAGCGTCATCGAGACTAAAGTCCAGATCAAGCTTCCTGCAGAGTTCAAAGCCACTAAATGGAGCACCAAGCAATTAAAGAATATTCACTTGGGAGAAAAGAGTAACATGATAAGCCAAAAGAGGACCTACCACCTGGGTCTGAACAACCATAGCCTATATGGAAGTCACTAAATAGACTTTGGGTTGGAGTTGGCCGTTCCAAAGATACTCTTGTCTAATGGGGATACCTGGGAGCCAGTTATCACATGTTCGTGTGGGGAGGGAGAAACCATAGTACAAATGTTGTCTTTTCCATAAATTGGAATGAATGTATGCCAACTTGGCCTCCAATCAGCTACTGAAAAAGCCATCGCATTGGCGGAGAAACTACCTCGAATTTGATGCTGTCATCGACAAGAGAAGAAGAAGTAGGCAACATGGCTTTTGGCAAGGTTATTCATGCGAATCTCAGTTGGTGGGATATATGCAATATATTTTGTATGAAATGGACAAGGGAAGCCAAACTGATAATGTAGCATTAGATCTTTCAAAGGCTTTTGACAGAGTGAGCTCCTAAAGTGGTAGTAAATAAGGTAAAAACTAGTGGATGAGAAATTTATTTGCTGGGTAGAAGAATTTTTAAAAGGTAGAAAACAGAAAGCTAGTGTAGGAATTGCAGTATCAAAAGAATTGGAAGTAAAAATGGGAGTGCAACAGGGTAGCATATTGGAACCATTCCTATTCATTATTGTAATGAATAATTGTGTTGATTGTTTACTATCACAATGTTTGCAGATGATATATATATATATATATATATAATGATCAAAACAGTAGAGGACTGTAGACAAATGCAGGGTGTTCTGGACAGGGTATCTAGTTGGGTTGGTAAACATGGGATGAAGAGAAATGCAAAGAAGAGTCAGCTTATTAGATACACAAATAAAAAACTAAAGGTTGATTATGATTATAAGGTGGGGAAAGAATTGCTGTTGAAATGTAAATATGTAGACATTACATTTGATAACAAGCTTAACTGGGCAGGACACATTGAGCAGGTAGTAGGAAAAGGTTTCAAAATTCTGCACTTGTTGAAGAGAGTGATGAGGGGATGCACAAGAGAAGTAAAGGAATTGGGTTACAAAACTTTTTGTCAAACAATTGCTTTAATATGGTAGTGTAGTATGGGACCCATATTTTGAGTATCAAATACAGGAGTTGGAGAAGGGCTGCTAGATTTGTTTCTGGAAATTATCGCAGAACACAATCAGATACAAATATGATAAAAGAGCTGGAATGGTATTCATTGGAAGACAGGAGGAGGGTGAGGAGGTTCATGGGATGGGTATATTGGTGATGAGACATGGAAAGCTATTGGTGTAAGAATTAAAAGTAATGCATAGAAGGGAAAAGATGACCATGACCACAAGCTGGCACTTAATTTACTTAATTTCAGGCACAAGAGTATAGGAAGATTCTCTCTTTTAGGCAAGGGTGTCAGTGATTGAAATAAGTTTCTGAGTTAAATTATGAATAATTTACCAAAAACTTGAAAGAATTTAAAGTTAAAATTTGTAGGGGGCAAGTGCTAGGTGGGTACAGAAAAGGGGGAAGGGTGTATAGGGAAATTACCACTGGAGTGTGCGCTCCATTGCAATTTTAATTATATATATTGATAATAACACTGTTGAAATATTATTAATAAGAAAAGAAAGGGAAATTAACCCACCACATACCAAAGTGGACGGATGCGATGAGAGAACACTAATGCTGACAAACAAACAACACAATATTTCGGCATATGCCTTGCTCACAAATAGAAAAAACGGGCCATTAGGCTCGGAACGAGTGTGCACACCAAACGTTACCCAATGATATACAGGGTGAGTTTTTTATCTTGAGACAACTAAATATCTCGAAAACTACAAATCCGATCAAAAAAAGTGGGTAATAAAAATTGTTCGTCTCGACGGGGGACATCCGATGATACCAAATTTGACTCCCCACCCCCACCCCCTAGGGGTGGGGGAAGGGGGAGAAAAAAAACTTAAATAGGAACCCCCATTTTTTATTGCAGATTCTGATTCCCCGGAAAAAACTACCCCTATTTGACCCCCAATTCGAGTCATTTTGGTCGATAGATGGCGCTGCATTTCTCAGAGTTTTCTCATTACTTGATGTACTTCCATTGCGTTCACATCGTCGCTCATTTCTCAGAGTTTTCTCATTACTTGATGTACTTTCATAGCGTTCATAACATCTCTGATTTATTTACTTCGTTCTGTTGCACGTGTCAATGAGAATGCAGGCTATAACGTTGCAAGAAAAAATTGAAATGGTCTACATTTATGGAGAATGTCGCAAGAATATCGATAATGCTGTTGATCTTTATGCTCATCGTTTTCCAGACCAGCCTCGATCGCGCGCTTCTTTTTACCGTATTATCCAACAGTTCACTCAGGAGGGAAGTGTGCACACAAACAAACGAAAATACCATCCGTTCCATGTTTCGTTGCATCAAGAACTTCACGGCAATGATTTCGATAATCGATTGACATTTTGCCGATGGTCGCTACAGAAAATACAAGAAGAACCCCATTTCTTTGCTCGAGTACTGTTTTCGGATGAATCCACTTTTACTAACCACGGCACCATTAATCGACACAACATGCATTATTGGAGTGTGGAAAACCCGCATTGGTTACGCCAAGTTGAACATCAGCGTCCGTGGAATGTAAATGTTTGGTGTGGGATAATTGGGGACAAACTTATTGGTCCACATTTTATCCATGGACATTTCAATGGGGAGAAATATCAACAACTCTTAGAGGACGTACTGCCAACATTGCTTGAAGACGTACCCTTAGACGTGCGACAAACAATGTGGTTTCAACATGACGGTTGTCCAGCACATTTTGCTGTAAGATCGCGGGAAGTGTTAGATCGTCTGTACAATCGTCGATGGATCGGAAGAGGAGGTCCAGTGCCGTGGCCTGCAAGATCACCAGATCTCACTTCGCCTGATTTTTTTTTATGGGGATACTTGAAGAATGAAGTTTACAGTGAAGTGCCAACAACGCCTGAAAACATGATTGAATGAATTACCAACGCTTGTCAAAAAATCACGCCGGATATGCTTCTTAGTTGCGTCGAATCATTCCAAGAGCGGGTAAATAAATGCATCGATGTCGGTGGTGATATTTTCGAGCACTTGCTTTAGAATTGTTGTTAGAAACAAACACGTGAGAGGCGAGGGGACTCACCAAAAACAAGCACCCCGATGGTGAGAGGCGAGGGGACTCACCAAAAACAAGCACCCCGATGGTGAGAGGCGAGGGGACTCACCAAAAACAAGCACCCCGATGGTGAGAGGCGAGGGGACTCACCAAAAACAAGCACCCCGATGGTGAGAGGCGAGGGGACTCACCTAAATCTAGCACCCCAAAGGGAACAGAAAATTACTACGTCCACGTCGTTGTTCCTGGGTAACGCAAAAAGTAATGTTTGACTTTCGCTATCTGCTAAAGAATTTGCATCAGTGCATTTTGAAATAATGTCCATTCCCATCCCTCAAGTTTGGAGGTGGGTGGTGTTATTGAATAGTTTTTGAAAAATATCAATCACATTAACTTGTATTTTGCTGATCTGATGTGTATTTCACGAGATATCCTCATTTTTAAATGAATTTTTGCTTATTTTGATTTTTGTCGATTGCAGCGCCATCTATCGACCAAAATGACTCGAATTGGGGGTGAAATAGGGGTAGTTTTTTCCGGGGAATCAGAATCTGCAATAAAAAATGGGGGTTCCTATTTAAGTTTTTTTTCTCCCCCTTCCCCCACCCCTAGGGGGTGGGGGTGGGGAGTCAAATTTGGTATCATCGGATGTCCCCCGTCGAGACGAACAATTTTTATTACCCACTTTTTTTGATCGGATTTGTAGTTTTCGAGATATTTAGTTGTCTCAAGATAAAAAACTCACCCGGTATATTGTGTTGTTTGTTTGTCAGCATTAGTGTTCTCTCATCGCATCCGTCCACTTTGGTATGTGGTGGGTTAATTTCCCTTTCTTTTCTTATTTATATCGCCTAGAAGCCGCTTCCATTTTCCTTAGTTGCATCATTGTTGAAATATTATGTCACATAATAAAAGTATGTAAATTAAGTTGTAATAAAATTTTAAAAAATCATGCTCACCAATTTCTGAGGATAAAATATTTGATACTACTGGGATTTGAACCCACGTTGAAAAATTAAGTGGCGGACACCTTACCTCTTACACCACACTTACTCTAACATTTAAGCGTACATGACCGTGTACACTTTGAAATATATGCAGGTGATTGAAATTCATTCTTAACATGTTTTATGGCCCCCACCTTAGTCAAGACCTTTAGTTAAATGCTTTCTTGTTTCCTCACTCATGTTTGTCCTGTTACAATGAGCAGATTGTAGCCTCGTGGTAAACGGTTCAACATAATGGCACAATGACACCATTTGGACACTGTTCTGCAGGGTAGAATATTCGGCCACCTTGAAGCAGGCCAGACACAGACTAAATTCTCAGTAGCCTCGAATGTGCCATAAAGTGTCATTTCCAGGCCTTGGAGACGATTCCGAGACACGGGAGATGTTCGTCGTAGGCCAGTACTAGGTCGACCAAGAGTAACCACCCCATAGCAGGACCACTATCTGGCCTTAAACTGCCCAACGAAACCAAAATGCACCTGCACGACAATTGGCTGCAGATCTTGCCTTGCATCTGACCTTGGGGTTGCAGTTTCCCACCAAACTGTGTACTGGAGGCTCTGAATGGCAGGCCTGTTTGCCAGACGCCCATCGATGTGCGTCCTGCTCACTCCAGCACAGAGACGGGCCCGGTTACAGTGGAGTCGGCAGCATCGAAACTGGACCATGAATGAATGGAGGAATGTGCTCTTCATAGATGAATCGTGCTTAAGCTTACAGAATGATTCCCGTTGCACATTAATCTGTAGAGAACCTGGTAGCCGATATGTCCACAGGAACATCATGGAAAGGGACCAGTACAGTGGTGGTGGCATCATGGTGAGGGGAGGCATTATGTGGAATGGCCGTACGGACCTGCACATAATCCTTGGTGGTCCAAAGAACACTGTTACGTCTCAGAGCTACAAGGATGAGGTACTGCGACCACATATTCGACTCTTTAGAGGTCTGGTTGATCCAGACTTCCTCTTTGTGGGTGATAATGCCCGTCTGCATCACACTGCTCTGGTGGATCATTTCTTAAAGAGAAAGATATTCATTGCATGGACAGGCCAGTGAGGTCTGTGGATATGAATCCTATTGAACATGCCTGGGATGTATTAGGGAGGCAAATTTCATCACGGCAGCCTCCACAACGATCGCCATGTGATTATTTCTTATGGGGCTACCTGAAAGCTCGAGTTTACATCAAAAAACCAAGGAGGACTTGTAAGGTACCCTTCGCTCTATTTTCGAGATTCCGTTAAAATCCGGCCAAGTTTGAGGTTAACTTCAGTACACGATACCACAGTTGAAATCGTGATAACAACACTTCGAGTACAGTAAAGTAAATAAATAGCACATAGCAACCATAAATAAGAAGTTTCAGGTAAAATATAAGCCATAAACTTACCTAAATGAGTGTAATCCGTAATTATCCATGAAGCAGAAAAATACAGGTTTGTTTACACCACCATAACCCTGATATTCCGCTACATTAAACACTGTAAAGCACTTTCATAATTAGAATTTCACCATTTGATATTAACTTCACTAATAACTCGCAGCTCCAGACCAATTTAAAGCAATAAATATGAAATTTAATGCATCTCCACATGGGAGTTAGTTCAACATTTAATTCCACCACATCTAAACAACTTCAAAGCTTTAAAAGTAAATGTAACCAAGTAAAATAGCCAGCCAGTAAATATTCCTTAAGTTTCCGGTAACCATCAACTAACAAATTGAAAGAATAAGTAAATAACAGCCAACCGGTAATGGCACCGTAAAATCGAAACTTTAAAATTTAATAACTCATAAACTAATATGTTTACCAGACTAAAAACTACTCTAAAATGCTTAAAATAAATAAAGGTTCAATTTAAATTTAGTTTCAGGACTCAACCGGCTTTAAATAAAAAGCAGAATATTTGGTTGAACAACGGAAAACAGGGAAATTTAGAAATTCCATAACTCCCGATAGAATTAACCGATTTGAAAGATTTTTACACCACTGAGCTCAGCAGGGCCTGGGAACGATTTGAAAATAGTATTAACTTCAGATTTTAAGGTCTCGAGGTGAACCATTTTTCCTATGACGTAGTATGTCGTTCAACATTACGCGATTCAAATATGCTTTTAAATTAACCAAATTCATTTTCACTGGTCTGGAAGCTCCAAAACCTTAACCAAACACTTCATGACACTTGTCTCGTTACGCTCTTCATTCTGTGAATTTCTGGTAGTACACAGTTAACAGGTTCTTTTTCCAGATAGACTATTGTCTCGGCCAGTAGGTCAGTTTGATAAAAGAGACAAGTCCGCCATTTTTAACACACTTGGATGAAATAGCTCGTGGTGATAGGATGTAATCTCTCGGTGAGCGAATTCAACGGCAGCGGCTCCGTGCACTGTGGATGATGGGAAGTTAGACGTCACGGCATTATGGCCGACGGAGCCATTTCTGACCGGCACCATTTTCAAAGTTTGGCACAACCTACATTCAGACTAACGGTTTTCGGCATGTGTAAATAGAAGATGTAAAGTTCCTTGGGGTTAGTGCGGTCTTGCTCTGTTTCATAATCTGTGATTTTCGGTGAACGATTTCTTCCCGATTGCCTTTGCTAACTGTGAACTTTTGTAATTAATGTGAAAATTTCAAGAATATAATTCAGTTATTCAACTTTGGACTTTCATTTCTACAATAGCACCTTTCTTACAGGAGGTAAAGCTGTAAGTGGCGACTGTGGTCCTTTTAACAGTTAGCATCCCACATGGTTTAACACGGTAATAGAACGTTTCAGAACCTTGATAATTTTTGGACGACTTCGAGTTCAGGTGATGAAGCCGATACCAACCCCGTATGCCGGTTTGCTCCCTGACAGACTCTAGAAGTTCTCTCGGATGTTATAACTCCAGAAATTCAAGCAATTCCACGCTGTATGCCTGGAAGGTGTATTGACAGTTTTTTCGCCCGCCTCTAACAAAGTCTGGACAAAACCGGTCCTCACTTGGATGACATCATTTTTCACACGTGAATTGCAATCTGTTATTGTTGTGCAATTATGTCTTAAATGGCATCATATATGTAAACTGTGGAGACAATAAAAATTTAAATTTGTTCAAAAACATCTGCATAACAATGTTTTGAAAAACATAACATCTCCCTGCTGGACCCTGTAGTTACGCATATCAGCATTATGATTTAAATGTTGAGGATTTTCCTCCACAAATGATAGAAGCGAATATATATACTGTGCTGGCAATGTAAGTACACCTAGATTAGTAAACACATTTTTTGCAAAATATCCATGGGCTTGTTATACAAATGATGAAGAGAAAAGATGAATAATCTACAAAAATTTAAAGTTGAAATTTGTAGAGGGTAAAAGTAAGTGAATACAGGAAAGGATAAAAATAGGTGTTTACGGAAATTGCCACTGGAGTGTATACTCCATCACAATTAAATTAAATTCTTGAAGCTATTTTCTGTGATGTTAATATCTACTGTGGTTATGACGAGTTTCCACAGACGGAGATGCCATAAGTGAGCAGGGAATTAAAATATGCAAAATATACCATTTAATTAATTTTATATCACCTATTCAATTAAAATAGTGCAGAATTAAGGTTAAAAAAAATAGGAGTTGCTGTATTTGTTGCTTCCACTTCAACTTATTATCTACACAAACACCCATAAATTTTGTGAAACTGCTTTTATTGATTGCTTTTCCTTCAAACATCACATTATAACTGTCCTTTGCTTTATTTTTCATAACAAACTGAAGTAACTGGGTCTACCCTGTTCTATGGTAAGTATTAATTTATTTGCATTGAACCATCTGTTAATTTTGTTTGGATATTACTTGCTTTTTTTTTTTAGATATTTTATTGACGGATGTTTCAATGATATGATACAATCATCTACAAACAGCACCACATATTCATTATTATCTAACACTCATGGAAGATCACTGAGGTAAATTAAGAACAGAACAGGGACAAGAATTGATCCCTGTGGTTCAATACATTTAACATTTCCCCTTTCTGAGTTTATAATTTCTCCTGTATAAATAGTCTTCAAGGAAATACAAGGTGTATTCAAAAAGTAACAGGAATTTTGAAATTTTGCGGTTTATATTAGTCCGATTGGCACGATTTTTTAATTGTGTTGGCAAACATGCCTTAAAAGTACCTGTCTATACATTTTGAGCTATACTGGATGTTTAGTCTCTTGCCAGCTATTAAAGGGATAACACGTGTTTTGATACAGTTGGCGATTTTTCGTAGGTATAAATCATGGATGAGAGAATTTGGATTAAATTTTGCTATAAAAATGGAATTAAGTGCAAAAAGTTTTAGAAATGTTAGATATTGCTTTTGGTGAATCTGCTATGAGTAAAATAAGGGTTTACGAATGGTATAAGCATTTTCAAGATGGCCAAAAAGACACTGAAGATGACAAGCATTCTGGTCATCCTAGCACGTCAATAACCGATGAAAATGTGGAAAATGACAGAAGAGATTATTAATTATCACAAATCATAATTAGAGAAGTTGCTGATGATGTTAGCATATCAACTGGCTCATGTCAAGAAATTTATTTGCCTGTTTTTGGTATGAAACTGCTGCAGCAAATTTTTTCCAAAATTGCTGAGTTTCGAACAAAAACAGCGGTGAATGGAAGTTGCACAGGAATCGCTAAATGAGGTCAACAACAATGTGGAACTATTGAAACATACATAGTAGGTGATAAACATGGGTTTATGGGTATGATGTTGAAACTAGGCTCAATGATCCCAGTGGAGGCATTCTGGATTGCCAAGACTGAACAAAGCTCAACAGGATCAGTCAAATGTGAAGGTTATGTTCATTGTGTTCTTCGATTTTAATGCAATAGTGCACCATGAGTTCTTGTCACAAGGTCAAACAATCAATTAGGAATACTACCTTCAAGTTCAATGATGTTTGTGTGAAACAGTCTAAAAAAAAAAAATTAAACCACCAACCGGATTTGTGGAAAAACAATTCATGGCTTTTGCATTACAATAATGCACCTACTCACACATTGCTGCTTGTTCATGAATTTTTGACAAAAAAACAACACTGTAATGATTCCCCAGCCTCCACATTCATCAGACATGGCACAATGTGACTTTCTTCTGTTCCCAAAAATAAAGAGAACCTTGAAAGGCCGTCACTATACAAGCATAGATGAGATTAAAAGTGCATCGCTGAAAAAGCTCAAAGCTATCCCAGAGACTGAGTTCCAGACATGTTTTGTGGATTGGAAGAAGCGCTGGCATATGTGTATAATATGTAATGGGGACTATTTTGAAGGGGGTTAACATTGATGTAGACAAATAAATAAAATTCTTTCCAAAAAAATGGAAATTTCCATTATTTTTGAACAAACTTTGAACATTGCTTTCTATTTTCTAGATATGATATTTCCCATTGTTACCTAGGAAAATCCAGAACTGAATTCATGTTTCTAAAAGATTACTGCACTAGAGCAACCACATGGTCCCAATGCCCAACAATCCCTTTCCTCAACATGTGTGACTAATGGTGGGTAAACGTCTTGCTGGTGGTCAGTGGAGGCAATTTAACCCTTTCGTGACCAAATTATTTACAGAAGTTGTGGAATTATTATGAGCACGTTATAGGGCTAAGGAACCACACTTGAAATCATAGTTTCATTTTTGAATGTGAATAATTGATTTATAGGTACAAAGAAATTAGTGGGAACTATTGTTCCCACTGAACTCTGAAATAACTCAAATCGGGAATTTGAAAAAAAGATTTATTTACTTTTAAGTGCAAAAAACATCAGAAATATTACTTTTATACAGGTATTAATTTGTATTGTGATTTGAGTTCACCATGGTGATGTACTATGGAATATAGAAAACCATGGTGTTATACACAAAGATACACCACAGCTGCTACACATTACTTTTGTTCTCTTTTCTTTGTCCTTTGTGCTACATTGATGGCATATTCTAATTGTTGCACCTTTTGTGGGCAAGTGGGACACAACGTTCTGAAGACGAACTTCATCTGGAACTCCAGACACACCTCTTTTCGGTGTTTGATAATACACGGGCCTTCCTCTTTGCTTACGACTTGAGCAGTTGATTATTCATCAGAATCTGAGTCATCATCATCATCTAGGACAGCTTCCAGCCACTGGCCAGGTCTGCTGGGAACAAAAGCCTCGCCAGCACTCCCTTTCTAACCACCATCTCTCTTCTTCCACTGCACCCAATTTCCTCCTCTTTCATCCACGCATTTCTTAACACCTTTAATCCATCTGTCCCTCGGTCTTCCTCTAGGCCTCTTCTGTTTCAGCTCCATGTCCAGCATCTTCCTTGGTAGCCTCTCCTCTCCCATTCTCTTTACATGCCCTTACCACTGTAGCCTAGATTTTTCAATTATTTGTTGTAGCGGTTCTTCCTTTATCATCTCCCTGATTCTGTCATTCCTTATTCTGTCTCTTCTTGTTACTCCCACTCTACTCCTCTGAAATTTCATTTCTACCGATTGTACCCTCCCTTTGTCTCTCTCCTTCATCACCCATGTTTCTGCTCCATATGTTAAAATTGGTACAAAATATGTTTTATATATTGCCTCTTTACTCTTTTGTGGGACATCCCTACTCCATACCAGGCTTCTAATACTTTTAAAAAATCCATCTGCACATCTTCCTCTTTCGTTTATTTCCATCCTGTTTCCTCCATTTTCTTCAATACAGCTTCCCAAATATTTAAAACATTCCACTCTATTTAGTTGCTCGCCTCTAAGTGATATGCCTATGTCTGTCCTGTTCTTCTTTCTTGTTGTTATCACCACTTCAATTTTTCTCGCAGAGAACTTCATACCATAGGCTGCAACTACTCTCTCCCACACATCCAGCTGATCCTGCACCTCTCTTTCATCCTCTCCCCAAACTAATAGGTCGCCTGCAAATACCATTGCTTTCATTTTTCCTTCCCCATTGCTCTGCACCACCTTCTTGAATATTTCATCCATAGCTACAATGAATAAGAGGGGTGATAGGGCACTTCCTTGTTTTAGTCCATTTTTCAAATGGAACCATCCAGTCTTAGCCGTTCCCAATTTGACACAGCTCTTACTACCCTCATACATATCCTTCACTCTTTGCACTATCTCCATTTTTACTGACTTTTTTCTCAGTCCTTCCCACACTTTGTTTCGGCTGAGGCTGTCATATGCCTTTTCAATGTCCAGAAAGGCCATCACCAGATCTTTCCCATACTCGTAGTGCCGTTCTTGTAGCTGTCTTATTGCAAATATAAGATCGATAGTTGACCTTCCTGGTCTAAATCCATACTGTTCTTCCCTTAGCTGCCTTTCAACCGCTCTTCTTATTCAGCTTTCGAAAACTTTCTCATATATCTTGGCACAGTGGCACATCAGGGTAATACCACGGTAGTTTTGGCAGACAGTCTTGTCCCCTTTCTTAAATATGGGTATTATTACCCCTTTCCTCCAGTCCTCTGGAATTTTTCCCACGTTCCACACAGCCCGCATCACCCTATAGAGCCAATGTGTGCCCATTACTCCAGCAGCTCGTATCATCTCCACGCTCATTTCATCCACTCCAGGTGCTTTACCTCCCTTCATTCTCTTTACCGCATCCTCCAATTCCTTCCATTTAATATCTTCCACTTCCTCTTGATACTGGTCTTGCTCTTCCTCTGTACTATCATTTTCATCACTGGGTCCTGAAGCATTCAACAGATCCTCAAAATACTCCCTACAGACTTCCTTTATGTCGTCTTTCCTGTTCACTAAGTTATCCTTTATACTACCTGCTTCCATTCTGTTCATCCTCCTACTTTTTACCATGGCATACAACACCTTCTTACTGCCCTCACTATCCTCTTTTAGCATTTCTGTCCGTTTTTCCATCCATTTCCTCTTTTCTTCCTGTATCACTGTTTTTGCTTCTTTCTTTTTGCAGCTGTACACTCTTTTGCTTTCCTCTGTTCTCCTTTGGAACCATTCCCTGAAGGCTTTATTCTTCTGTAGCACAGCATCCTTTGCCCTTTCATTCCACCATGGAGTTTCTCTTCTTCTACCAGCTGTCCTACCAAATACTGCTTCGGCTGTTTTCACCAAGGTGGTTTTAAAACGTTCCCATTCCTCCTCCGCTGACTGCAAGTCGTCCCTAGGTATTTTCTGCACAAGCTGCTCTTGGTACTCCCTCCTGCACTCCTCGTCCTTCAGTTTCAACACTCTTATTCTTCTCTCCTGATTTTCTGATGTTCTTGCTCCCTTTTTCTCTTTCAGACTGGCGATTAGAAGTCGATGGTCACCATCTAAGGCTTCTGATGGGATGACCTTTATATCCACAATGCTCTGTCTCAACTCTGCTTCGATTAGGAAATAGTCAACAATCAACTTCCGAGACAAGTCTGTACTATACCATGTTATCTTATGACTTTCCCTCTTCTTGAACCAGGAATTACCCACAGTCAAACCATTCCGTTTGCAGAACTCCAACAGCTTTCTTCCTTCTGCATTTCTGCTGCCCCATCCTTGTGTTCTAAGGACCTCTTCATACCCTTTCCTTGCAGTACCAACATGAGCATTAAGGTCCCCCATTATAATTTGGTTGCTCCTGCCAAGCTGCTGCTGCAGATCCTCTTCAAAACTTTCCTTTTCCTGCTCGGTGCACCCTACCTGAGGGGCTCAGAATCTGAGTCAGCATCGAAATCTGAATATCCTGCATCTTCTGGTAAGGAGTGCAAAATTCTTAGAATCTCTTCTGGCGTGAGCCCAGGCATTATAAACAATGGCAAACGTACAAAAAACACGATGCCGATTTTGCAGCTACATGGTTTGCACTTCCCACACAGTTCAGTGGGATAAATAGTTCCCACTAACTTATCTTGCAATATTTCTGTGGTTTTCAGTGAAATTTGCTAAATACAGACATATACTGTCTCCTTAGTAAATATGAAAGTAGACAAATATAAAACAAGTCACTTTACATACAACAGAAAAGCGCTGAATATAAATACAGTATAGCTATTGCCGTCGAATTATTGGATCCCTTATACTCAGAAACCGCACCGCTGCATTGATTGACTAAGAATGTTGACATACAATAGCTTCTGTGAGCCAGTTGATAAACTGCATGTAGTTAGCACACTATAACGGAGACGGCAGCACAAGTTAGACGTGGGAACAATTTTTTTTTTTAACTGCTTTACGTCTCTTTTTAACATCGAGGTCTTTAGAGACGGGAAAGGATGAGGGGCAAGGATGGAAGCAAGGAATGGGAAGGAATTTGGCCATGGCCTTTTGAAGGAAGCATCCCGGCATTTGCCTGGAGTGATTTGGGGAAACCATGGAAAACCCAAATCTGGATGCCCGGACGGGGATTCGAACCGCCGTCCTCCCGAATGCGAGGCGAGAACGCTAACCGTTACACCGCCCCGCTCGGTATTGTGGGAACAATGATTACCACTGAACTTACATGGAAAACAAAGAACTGGGAACTATAGTTCCCACTGGTCACGAAGGGGTTAAAGATGTTATCAAGGCTACCATCAAAATGTGGCACAATGACCATAACAAATGGAAAATGTCTGCCCTTTGCCACTCATTCTGGAGGTAATTTGAACATCATCAAACCATATTATTCAAATAAAATCACTGACAATCACAGAATGAGTACTTTCTTCTTCATTATGATGACTATTCATCTCGTGTGTAATTAACCATTACATGTTTTGCCTCTAAGGTCCTTCCACAATAGGGATTTGTCGAATAAGAGTAATAAGTAAAGGAAGCAAAATGAACAGATGAGGAATTGTGTTGTTCCCATAGTAGACTCAACAGTTACACCTTTGGATCCACAAATGAAGAGGCATTCTGCTCAGAAGACCAACCTGCTCAACTTGAAGTGTTTGCTATGATGATTGGCATATAAAAAATGATAACCCACATCCCAACAATTGATTACTATTTAGAAAAAGTTTTCTATCATTTATTTATTGATAAAGACACAGAAAAATTGTTTAAAAATCTGTGAAAATTATGAACAATTATAACAAGTAACAAACAATTATTTATTTCATCTACAAAGATGGCAGCCAGGGCATAAATTGATTAAACATAGACTAAGATATTTTCAGTCATATAACAATGTAAAGACATTCTGATGAGCATAAAGGAGAAAAAATGTATCCTTCATGCTACTCAAGTATATTATGGTTCCCTTTTGTGTTTTAATATACCTGTGTCCATAATTAAAATTAGTATTACGGAGCATTAAATTATAAACTACTTTAAAATTTATGTCGTAAATAATAAAATAGCCAACCCTGTTCCAATTGACAATTCATACAAAAATAGTCTTATGTGTAATGCCCAGTAGATGATGCTTTGAAGATATGAATTATAATTGTAATGGAAGTCATCTGACCATACCTCCCATGGACTCCACCTGAATGTTCGGGGCAAGCAGAGGCTAACGCAAATGATTGCCAGTAGCATCAGGAGAGGCAGGTTGGATGTGAACCCCATCCAAGTGGTAATTGGTGGTAGGACTCAGTCTTTTTTAGGCCAAATTTCAAGAGTAGGAAGTGTTATTTAAGAAATGTACATAATGACATTACAGTCAAAAATAAAGAGTGTCAGTCTAAAATAGCTTTGTTCCGTCAGAACATTAGGGGTATCGCCAGCAAACTTGATGAGTTGATAATATCTATAGAAGAAACCCAAAAATCATTGAATCTTAGCATAAATATCATATGTCTGACAGACATTACTATAATCACTGAGCATGGTCTAAATAAAGAAAATATCAAATTTTGCAAGATTAGAAATTACAAACTAATAGACTTCTTCAATAGGGCAGATCACAAGGGTGGAGGAGTTGTAATATATGCAAAAAATGGGCTGAAAGCAAACAAATTGAAAGGTGTTGATAAATTTTGCTGTGAAATGTCATTTGAGACTGCAGGGATAACTATATCAAAGGGCTATAGTAAACTAATTATTATTGGTATATATAGATCACCTAGTTCCAAAGTAAATGATTTTATTGAACAGATGGATTTGCTACTACAGAACACTGTTAGATGTAGTACAGATATTGTTTTAGCAGGAGATTTCAATATAAATGTTGACAAAGATGATATAGATTACATAAAGCTTACTGATCTCCTAAATATCTACAATATTAGAGACACCATTTTCTCCCCAACAAGAATTACTGCAAATAATTCAAGAACTATTGACCATATTGCTACCAATCTGAATGATAAATATATTCTACCTAATGTAATAAACAGTTATTTGTCTGACCATCAGGCTCAATACATTGATGTGCTAAGTTTCACAACAAAAAGTGCAATATATGAAAAAAAGGAATTCAGAAAAATAACAGATGAAAACACCAAAGAACTTAACAAACACCTGGCAAATCAGTCTTGGATAGATATATTTACTGCTGAGAGTGTAGATAGTAAAT
Source organism: Vandiemenella viatica (assembly GCA_031002005.1). Lineage (NCBI taxonomy): Eukaryota > Metazoa > Arthropoda > Insecta > Orthoptera > Morabidae > Vandiemenella > Vandiemenella viatica. Next base: position 93,663,230 of record CM061914.1, read on the forward strand.
GGGAGGCTTTTTACAAAATTTTTAATAAATCGTTTAACCACTTTTGTCCAATTGTAACTAAGAAAACACAGATAAACCATAAAACCAAAATTAAACTACCAGCAAACATTATAGCAATACAAGAAAAAATGAAAGATATGTACCATTTGAATCAGTCAACAGGTTTTGCTTATTACAAAAATATGTATAAATATTATAAGAAAATGTTTCAATGTGAACTGCAGAATTTGAAAGCGGGAATTTACGAGAAAAAAATCATTGATTCAAATAACATTGGGAAAACCACATGGGGTCTAATAAACGATGTGAGAAAGGACAAGCAGGAAATGGAAAACATAGAATTAAATACGAATGGAAAAATAGAAAAAGATCCCAGTAACATTAGCAACATGTTTAATGACTTCTTTCTAAATGTAGGAGAAGCCAAAAGTAGCAATAAAGTAAATGCAGATAATAGAATTAATTACTCCATCAATAAATCAATATTTTTGTATGAAACAACGGAAAAAGAATTAAGTTGTATTATAAATAATTTAAGAAATAAGAATTCTAGTGGGTGGGACAGCATAACTACATTTGTATTGAAACAATGTAAGGAAGCCCTCCTAAAGCCATTGACATTCCTGATAAATGAATCCATAGCAAAGGGAGAATTTCCAAATTGTCTGAAAATCAGCATAGTTAGACCTGTCTTTAAAAAAGGCAACAAGAGAGATATTGGAAACTACAGACCTATCACTCTGACCTCAGTTCTGAGCAAACTATTTGAAAAGGTTATCCTAGTGAGATTAAATAACTTCATATTAGAAAATAGCATCATTAATCCCTGCCAGTATGGTTTCCAGAAGGGTTTATCCACTACTACTGCTGTAACTCAGTTTATATATGAGGTTTTAGAAAAATTAGATGAAAAAAACAAAGTGGCTGGATTATTTCTAGACCTCTCAAAAGCATTTGATAGTGTTGATAACCACCTACTACTTCGCAAACTAGAAAATTATGGTATTAGGGGTTTAGCTAATAAACTACTATCAACCTACCTCCAAAATAGACCTCAATACACAGAAGTCTATTCTAGAAATGGTGAATCAGTAAGTAAAGTAAAATCAAAAATGGGTGTAGTTAAACGTGGTGTTCCTCAGGGATCTGTACTTGGTCCTTTATTATTTGTTCTGTACATAAATGATATTGTCATACCAAATAAAAGCAAAATAATAACATATGCAGATGACACTACAGCAATTTGTTGGGATAGTAATGATTTTATATTAGAGACAACTGCTAATGAGACCTCAAATGAGCTATCAAATTACTTCGGTGCAAATGGATTAATCTGCAATAAAAATAAAACATGTTTAATAAAGTTTGAATTAAGAACTCATGAAATAGACAATAAACTAAGATTAAACACTAGTGAAGGAAGTGTCTATGAAATAACAGAATACAAATTCCTAGGAATATATGTTGACAAGTTCCTAACATGGAAGGCACATGTAGACTTTGTTTGCAAAAAAGTGAGTAAGGGCATTTTCCTAATAAATCATTTATCAAAAGTCTTAGATAGCAGTATTCTGAAAATTGCATATTATGGAACAATCTTTCCACATATCATGTATGGTATTGAAGTCTGGGGATCCTGTTGTCATATGTATATGAATCGGTTGTTACTGTTGCAGAAAAGATGCATTAGAATAATATACAAGTTAGACAGAAAAGAATCTTGTAGAGAAATATTTAAACAGGAAAATATTCTAACTGTATTTTCACTATATGTATATAGGGTATTACTATTGATTCAAGGTAATCCCCAATTTAACCACACAAACAGTGAAATTCATAAATATAACACTCGTACTAAGTTAGATTTACATATCAAAAGACATAACTCTAAGGCAGCAGATAAGAGTGCATATCAAATGGGAGCTAGCCTATACAATAAGCTTCCAGCTCATCTAAAGTTACTAACTGGGAATAAATACAAAATTGGAATAAGATCTTATCTATGTAATAAGGCCCTATACAAACTTGATCAATTGTAAAAAATTATGTATGAATGTACCTATTGTATTGACTTTGCTAGAAACTTGTATCACAAGCATATTGGCAATAAAAATTATTATTATTATTATTATTATTATTATTATTAACATCATCTAAAGAATTCTGAAATATGTTTCCTCCCTTTTATTGGATATAGATTAGCTTCATGTTATTGCAGGTCAGAGATGAGAATGGGTGGTGCAGCAATATATGTAAGAGAAAATACTGAGACAAAATCGTTAGATGTAAGTAAATACTGTATAGAACAAGATTTTGAATGTTGTGCAATACAGCTAGAATTAGAAAACAAATATCTTATAGTACTGACAGTTTATAGGGCTCCCACAGGAGACTTCAGTAAATTTTGTAATAAACTTGAAGCGGTTCTAATAAATTTATCGCGAACTAAAAGGGAAATTATCCTCTGTGGAGACTTCAACATAAATTTTGCTGTAGAATGTAACCAAACAGATTATCTTCTAGGAATGCTTAGATCATTCAATCTCTATCAAACTGTAAATTTCCCAACTAGAACACAAAAAAATAGTAGTACCATTATTGATAACATTTTTGTAGAGCCCAATAAATTAGAAATACATGGAACAATCCCAATGGAAAATGGTTTGTCAGACCATAATGCTCAAATAATTACTTTGGATGTTGTGGGAAATGAAAATAACAAAAAGAAAGGATTTGTCAGAGTTAGGCCATTAAAGAACAATTCAATAAAAACATTAAATGATGAACTTCTCAATGAGGACTGGAGCACTGTTTATAAATTAAAAGGGGTATATAATAAATTCAATTACTTTCACCAAAGGTTTTTGGAAATTTACGAAAGGTGTCTCCCTACAAAACTAGCTCCTATTGGTCAAAAACAAGTAAACAAAAATTGGGTTACAGTTGGTATTAAAACATCTTGCAGACATAAAAGGGAATTATATGTAAAAGTTAGGAATACTGATAATAGGCTTCTCAAACAACATTACAAAACATACTGTAGAATTTTAACCAAAGTAATAAAAGAATCTAAACGTTTGGCCATAAATGATGAGATTAGTAGTTCAGATAATAAGATAAAAAGTGTTTGGAACATTATTAAAAGGGAAACAACTGTATCATCCCCTGAACACAAACCTATATCTATAAGCGTTAATGATAAACTTGTAAATGACCCCTCTGATGTAGGAAGTGCTTTCAATAACTACTTCTTAACAGTTGCTGAAAAAATAAAAGGAAAATATAATGGGAATATGGATGCTATAGCAATACTTAAATCCTTGTCACCAAAAACAGCACCTATGTCTCTATTTCCCACCAGTCAAAATGAAATTGAAAAAATTATTAAATCCCTCAAAAATAAAAAGTCATTTGGTTATGATGAGGTTTCAACCCATGTAGTGAAACAATGTAACACCAGCATTAGTAGAGTTATTAGTCATATTTGTAATAGTTCTTTTGAAGAAGGTATCTTCCCTTACTCACTCAAGACGTCAATAACCAAACCGCTTTATAAAAAGGGTGATACCTCAAAAATTGAGAATTACAGACCCATTTCACTTCTACCAGCATTTTCAAAAATCTTTGAAAAAGCAATGTACAGAAGGGTGTATGCACATCTACAAAAGAATGACCTACTCAGTAAAGTACAGTTTGGTTTTAGACAAGGCGTTTCAACAGATTCAGCAATTTTTGCTTTTGTAAACAACATACTGGAATCAATGCATAAAAAATTAAATTCCCTAGGTATATTCTGTGATCTTGCTAAGGCTTTTGACTGTGTTGATCATGAGATTCTACTAGGTAAATTAGACCACTATGGAGTTAGTGGTAAGCCAGGACTTTGGTTTAAATCTTATCTGGAAAATAGAAAGCAATGTGTATCACTGAAAGATGCTAATACAGGAAATATTATAAACTCAGAATGAGGTGTAGTTAAATGTGGTGTGCCTCAGGGCTCAATTCTTGGCCCTCTGCTGTTCTTAATCTATATAAATGATCTCCCACATATAATAGGTGATAATGAACACATGGTGCTCTTTGCAGATGATACCAGCATATCGTTGAAAGACCCATCAGCACAAAACCTCGAAAACACAGCAAATGATGCTATAAAGAAAATTAACAGGTGGTTTAGTGCCAACAAACTAATACTTAATGTAGAAAAGACACAGTTACTTCAGTTTGTTACAAAAAATAAAACAAAGGACAGCTATAATGTGATATCAGAAGGAAAAGCAATCAATGAAAGTAATTTCACAAAATTCCTGGGTGTATGTATAGATAACAAATTGAACTGGAAACAGCATATTCAACAACTTCTTAAAAAACTGAATTCTGCAACATTTTCACTTAGGGTAATATCTAGAATAGCTAATATAGAAACCAGAAAGTTAGTATATTTTGCATATTTTCATTCCCTGCTCACTTATGGCATCTCATTCTGGGGAAACTCGTCACAAGCACAGAGGGTATTTAAATTGCAAAAACGTGCTATAAGAACTATTTTTGGAGCAAGCCCACAGACATCGTGCAGAAATCTATTTAAAAACCTGGGTGTTCTAACAATGCCAGCACAATATGTATACTCTGTACTATCATTTGTAGTGGACAATCCTGAACACTTCAATCTTAATGCTGACATACATAGCCATAATACTAGGAATAAATATAATATTCACAAGGATTACAAATCACTGTCAATTGTACAGAAAGGGTTAACATTTACTGGAGCTTCCTTTTTCAATGTCTTACCAACAGAAATTAAATGTTATCTACAAAAACCCAACTACTTTAAGTCCAAACTGAAAGAGTTTCTGCTTCAGAATCAATTTTACTCTGTAAAAGAATTTTCTTCTTGGAATTTGGTAACTAAGAATGACTGATAAAATAGTATATATGGTGTATGGAAGGGAAAGGTGACAAAGTTGTCCACAATTACTAAAATGATATATGGTTTTTCTATCTGTTGAAACTTTTGACAAATGAAGTAATTACACTGTTTACAAAACTTCACTCATATATAGTAACTAACATGGGATAGCATGCACTTAAAAACTGCTGTAAAAAATTATGATACTAACAGGTTTTTAAGTAATTGACTGCTTATGAGTTGTGGTAACTGGTTGGCAAGAAAATAACTGGTTGTTAGTTGCTGGTAACAAGTTTATACACTGTTCGACATAATAAGTACTAACTAACTCGGGATTGTATTTGTAGATTACAGGAAATATTGGTTATACTAATGGGTCATAACTAACTTCTTGTCAATATATAATATTATCAATTATATAGTAATATTGACATTACTAATAAGTGTATGTACTGTTCCACATCCCCGAGATTATTCTCTCATGGGATCAAAGTGAACATATCTATCTATCTATCTTTGCGGATGCGGATGTTCATTGCTTGACATCCACGGATGTTTTTTGCGGAAGCAGGCGTGGAAGTGGAAAAATAAATGTATTATTATTTAGATTTTAATATTTTATTGAAAATAAACTTAAACTGAAAATAAGTATATTTTTTATGCCTAATTCTACATTATTTCAGATGCAACGTTTATTCCTATATAATACTGCCACAATGATTTATTTTTTGACTTGTCTTTCAACAAAAAAACATGGAATGATTTCACAAGTGAATTATATTATTTCAATAACTATGCATGTATCTAAAAAAAAACTATCTTTGTCATGTGAACTTTGTGGAGTTGCTCGACTAATTCAAGCGCCAAGCACAAGGCAACGCCGCCGCACATCTCCGTGCCCGCGACCTGCCTTTCCACCACACTAGCATCCCAATCACAGTACAACTTTTAGGACCTACGTTCATCCGATTTTCGATCAAGAATTCTTGATGGGCCGTGAAAGGGTACATGTAGGATGTGTTGGATTTTGAGACTCCCAAACAACACGGTTCTTTGCTGTCCAACAAGCTATAGTGTCGGATCATGAATGGAGAAAACATCCTGCGAGTGTGTGATAAGTACACAAGGCGTGCCACAAAAAGGTAGGAGTGGGAAGGATTGCTTGGAACATTTTGTTAGACCTCTTTTATTAGCGTGAATGGGTGAGCACATCCTATTGTAATTCTACACAGATGTCTTGTAAGTTGGACCGTGAAGAAGCCGCTTTACTTTGCATGCAAGTTCAAACATTCAGTTCTTGTTATTTTTATTGCAAGTTCATCAGAAATAAACAACCATGTTGTTGTTAGCTAAGCGATGATAGGAAGAATCTCGTATAAAGAGAAAGGAATAATATACAGTAAAAGTCCCGTTATCCGAGCAGCCGGGTTAACCAAGACAAATTTTTTTAAATATTCAGATTCACTAAAGAAAATAGTATCAGTGAAAGATGAAGTTTATTGATGAAGTTAAACAGGAAACACTTCAATGATCATGGAGAAAACTTTTTGGTATGTAAATGCCTAAAAAGGATGAACTAGATCAACAAGATGTCAATGAACTTACACAGTTAGCCAACTAACTTCTAGTTGTAAAAGAAATTAACAATGAAGATATACAAGAGTAGTTGTTGGATGACGATCAAAATCAGATGATGAAATTGTTAATATGGTTGTCAGCAGACAAGGAGAAGAAGATAAAAATAAATCTGTTCCAAAATTTTCTCATGCTGAAGGTTTAAAAAGAATAGAAGCAGCACTTGAGTATATGAGCAACAGGAAGAAAGCACAGCAGCCGACATAATGAGGCTACAGTGTTGGTGCTATACTTCTGCTAAGAAGAGAAACAAAATTATGACACAGAAGACAATTAAAGACTTTTTTGGCAAGTGACCGCAATTAATGTACAAAAAACAATTTTATTGCTTCACAAATCAGTTTTATACTATAAATAAATTGTATTACGTATTTCAGTTTCAATATGTTTTTTGATTCATTGTGACCTTTTTCCTTGACCTCCGGTTCTCCGAGTTTTTCGTTATCAGAGGTGGTCCCGGTCCCGTTTACCTAAGCTAATCGGACTTCTACTGTAAATTGCAATGTAAACAAAACATCCGCTAAAATATCTGCAATAAATATTGCAGATGCGGATGTAGGATTTCATGCGAAAGTTCTGCACTTGCAGATGTTGAGATCCGTTACGTCCCTAATATGAATGAAATGAATCTAATTTAAAATTGAGGATTTTTTTTGCAGATTATGTTAGAATTTTAAAATTATGTAACACAGCAGTCAAGAAACACTGCACTGATTATCTATTAGAGCTAACATTTTCTTCAGAAGGAAAAACTAATTTCATATAAATTAAGTGAATTTTACATAAATTAATACAAAAAATACACTCACCTGAGAAAGTGCAACAGTTGTACAAGTTTTGCGCCTAACTAGAAGGCCAAGCAAAGATTTGTTTTTAACAATGCAGTAAGGTACACCCATTTTACGACAAAGTGCTGGAAGAGTGATGACCAACTGCAAAACAAAAGAGTATGACAGTTTGATGATAAGGTTCTTGCCTGTAGAACCTGTCCTTATTCTATAAAAAGTGATTAAAATCCCCAATAAATGATATCCATGTGAAGAAATTTTTGGTATCATCATTAAACAAATTAAGAGCTCAAAAGTTAACAATTAGTCATCTACCTTAGAGTAATAAGTATCAAATTTTCACACAGCAGTGAAGTTTAAAGGAAATAATAATTGCTGGCATTTTAAAAAAGGTTATTTGACATGACCAACTCCTCCAGATATTCTTGTTAAATGTTTCTTTTACTCTCGTTAATAAGGAGTTGGCTGGAAAACAATGTATTGCTCCAGGACATGTAGCACCATCTTAAAGAACAAAAATGGTCTAAATTGCTCCAAGAAAAAGAGTGGGTAGATGCAATTGAGTGAACTTGGCGGACACACTGCCATGTGTCCAGATATTTTAACAATGAAAATAAGGATGGATGGGGACATAAACCCAAACATGATGCCAGCGATGATCACATATGGAGAAACAAAATTAACAATAATTTGGAATAAAACTTCTGATCCCTTGTCATGTGTCTTACCTCTGTACATGGATAGGTTTTATATTGAAACATTGTAAATTGTGTTCGTGACTGGCATTCAAGCTTCATGTGTAGCAAGTAATAGGTTCACGTTCATTATCCTTCCTTATTTTCTGAACCTAAATGCATTTTTATCCCAATTATTATAATAATAATAATAATTAATATTTAACTTGACAGACCTACCAAATCCAATAGTGACAATCTCACCATAATAACTGACAAGTAAAGGCTGGCAAATATTTTTCCAGTGGTAGGGTGATAGTAAATGAGCCAATGATGAGTGTTGTTATGGAACCAAGCTAGGATAAGTGAAAATTGAGCAGTGTACCCACCAATAAAGCGCAAATTAAAGGACTTTGCCTGGGTTACGTAATTTTTCAGACCTCTGGAGATAAATGAACGAATATTTTCAGCAAATGAATAAAGCAGCCTTGAGCCCAGAAATTAAATAATGTCTAGTCCTGTGATTACAAGTGATGCTTTTAATGCAGGCTTGAATGGAAAGTTATAAATGTATGCTTTTATTCTAAGAATTTCATGCAAAGAGCATAACAAATGCGGCTTCAGTTCACAAACAGTAACAGTAGCACCAATCGTTATGTTAAAAAAAATTTCAACATTTTACAGACCCCCCATTAAGTGAAACGAATCGGGTGACCGAGACCTAAGTGAGGGGATGTCCTTTAATTATGTAGGTGTGAAGGACAAGAAGTCAGCTGGATTAGGTACCGGCTGCTATCTTTGGCTGCAGCAAGGGTGTGACGAAGTGATGACAACACGTCATCATGTTAGCTGTCCCAGCTGACAATGATCAAGTGGTAACACATGCCAAAAAAACTCTGTTCGTTACAAAAATAACTTTTCATGTTCTACCATCCTTTAAATTCATAACTAGCCAAGAATTAATTGTTGTTTAATGTCAACAAAACAGTAATTTGATTTGTTGAAATTAAGGTAAATATGGCTCTGAGCAATTGTTTGTAAATTATATTAAATGAGTTTTTTCCTCGTGTTCTTCCCAGAACAATTATCCTTTCATATCATTGTTCATATTATTAACAAGTACATAAAGAAGGAATTTTTTCTGAATATTAATTTAATTATCTGCAGAAAGTAAAATCCTAACCATTTCAGTGCCAAAGAAGCAACTAATGTGGGGCCTGTCCTACACGTCCATGCCTTCATAGCAAGATGTTCTAGGGTAGCTCTGCAATTGTGACATAAGCTGAGTGTACCAAAATGCTGGATAGCGGCAGACAGCATTTTGCTTCCAGCCCATTCTAACAGCTCCCCTGCTTTATTGGCATGACTCCAGTTATGGCTACCTTTGCCAACAGACCCAGAGAGCTTCACAGTAAAAGTTCACAGGTTCTTGGACTGTTTATAATTCACTGATTTTTATATAGATGTAAACACCAGGACTCAATCAATCAAAATACAACTGAGATTTGAAGGAAGAAAATTTGTTTTACATTTATTAGAATTACAACTAAAAACAAATAAACTGACTAAATGTAAAACATTTAATTACTAAACAAAACACACTTTTGAGTACAAGCAACTTATGAGAGAGATTTCTGGAAATGAAGTGTCCACACTGACACGTGTGATGGAAATTTGCACATAATAAAAATGATCCTGATCAAAGAATTGGTGAACAAATGGGTAGAAGACGCACTGTTTGCAAACAAACTTGTCAGTAGTTAAATAACTCAGTTAATTAGCACAATAAAAACTACAGTTCACCTGAAAAATTTGCAAATTGTTATTAAGGGTCGTAGTATGTTGACAAATGTTTAACTTTGCGCATCCTTCGGGGCTATTATTTCTTTCTTAATGAAATTGTTGCTGGTGATATTTACATAATATCCATCAGTCAATCCATCAAAAAGATGTTTGGAAATCAAGAGGTACATTTCGTGCAAGATGGAGCAACTCTGCACTACTTGCACAGTGTAAGGTTCTGGATCAACCCAACACAAGATTGGCATGAAGCAGTACAAATGAATGAGGATACTTCAGACAAAAAGGTTACGGTGCAATAATAAGCAGCTGTTGATAAGATGGTAGAGGAAACTTTAAGGTAAATTAATGAAATAATTTTTTTTAACAATGGTTTAAGAAGACATTAGTAGCAGTGGTTAAAGCTATTATTAAGCTCTCTCTGAAATGGTGCAAATACAAATATGTGTGCTTCTTTATGGTATTGTGCTTTGGAGGATAATATGCATCTTCTTATGTGATTACGAAGTTCGATTCTGCCTTTTAAATATTTTCAACAAGTATAATCTGATATCAGCTCTTACTTCCTAAAAGTTTCAGAATATATTCAAATTAGTAATTATTGCGAATTTCTTTCATTTATGTATGACCTGTTTTCTGTTACAGGGTAAACTGATAGCTTGGCAGCCAGTTTAAGGAACTATAGCATGTTTGAGAAAAGGTATCAGTTACACAGGCAACATGATCAAGTTAATGTTGCATAACCCCAATGCACATTTTCTCATTACACTTTGTAGCTCTTTTCGCAATGGCCTTTTCCCTGTTGTAATCAATTTTGTATTCTTTTGGCTTACTAATGTGTACTTCTTGAGTGCATTTTTATAATTTTGGAAATAACTTTGTTCCAGTGCCTCAGAACTTCCTTTTTTACCCATTTCTATTTAACCCCAATACGATTAAAATCATATTTAAGTTAGTGAATATGGCATTTACTGACATTAAAAGTTTAAATATATCTTTTCTGCAACTTCTGTGACAAGCATGATGCAACGGTGATTAATTACCACACAGTCAATTAAATGAAAAGGCTTTACATTGTTGGTGCAAACAAAAGACAAATCAGATTTTATACATACCTCCAGTGGATCTACATCATGTGCAATGACAACAAGTTTCGCCTTTTTACTTTCAACCAATCTCACAACATCATTAACACCCTGACGAATTCGGACTGGTTTCTTTGTTGGGACAATTCCCTTCTTTTCAACAGCAGCTGCTGCTAAAGCCAACAGGCGTATTTTCTCTGCTTTCTATCTTCAGGTCTATACTTTTCAAGAAGCTTGAATAAGTTCTTTGCTGAAAGTAAAGTTAAGCACTCATAACTAAAACAAAAGATAAAGTTATTTGAATCATACTAGAGGTTTTTGGTTACGTGAAATAATTTTTTCTTCAGAAAAAACGTTAGGTATATAACCTGAAGAAAAGATGCAAAGTGCCTTGGAGATTAAACAGACATCACATTAACTACTTTAATACTTTATTATCCAAGTACATGTCTGCAAGGACTGAAAATGAATATAGCATACATTCATAATCTACTTTTGAATCATTTTGAAATGTATTTTTTAGTTCGTACAAGGCAGCAAAGAGTACTGAACAATTTAAATGGCAGGATTGACCCTATGATTATATTATTAACAAAGAGAAGTGCCTGTTATAAAAATAAAAAAAAAAAGATAAACAAAAAACACCAGCATTTGACTATGGCTTTAAAATATACAAATTTTTGACAGAGTTATGTTGAATAAAGAGAAAATAATGAATACATTAGCTCCATGCAAATAAAATGAAAACATCTTAATTAGTGCAAAAAAATGGTAATCTAGGAAGAGTAATAGAAACACTAAGCAGCATATAATAAAATCAATGATGAGTAAACTGCAGACAAAGAAAAATTAAAACTTTAAATTTACAAAAATAAATGATCACCAAGATTTAAATAGACAAGTGTCAGCAAAACTGAAATTTGAAAAATAAAATGTTTATGGGAGTTTTGCAACAAAATTATGTTAAATGGAACAAAGATATTGACTAATTTGGAGACACTGAGTATAACCGGCAACTCAGTTAGGATCCTGAACAACTGCTGTACTAATGACTGCCTGCAAGGATTTTGCTTACATCCATTCTGTGCTTAAACATGGTTGATATGATGCAAAAAAATAAATAAAGTTCTTCAGAAAATAGGCGCCAAATCATGGAAAGAGTTAATTGTAGAACCTCGTGTAAACCAATCTCTATATTTAGATGATATCTTTCCTTTTTCCTAAAATTAATGGAAGTAAGATTAATTTGGAAGAAAGATAAATTAGATCATTCACTTATAAAAGTTGAAGGAAGCAGGGTTGCAGATTTTTTCCCCCACTGTTATTTCATAAGGGTTGGGTTGTTGAGATAAAATAATATTGTCAAAAATGAAAAGTTTGGGAATTAAAAAATATCATAGTTAAATAAGAAACATGTAAGCAGTGAAAAACTATTGAAACCCCTGTACAATAAAAAACAAATAAAAATAAATCATATTTGTAAGTGAAGTGTTTACCAAAGTGGATTGGTGAAAAGGAAAATAAGTATTATCTGAAACTGAAACTCAGGGGGTAACTGATGTCCAGAATGTACCAATAGGGCAATTCCCACCAACATACTTGAAATGGGGCTATGGTTTCAGGAAACTCTGATGGCTACAACCATGAAACAATGTAATTATGAGGTATATAGTCCTTCAGCAGAAAAACATCACACAAACATGGCTGGTGTTACAAGCCAATTGTTGCACACTATGGCAATTAAGTAGAGGGAATGTTCAAAAATGAAAAAAAAAAAAAATTGGGGGTAATGATTTGAAAGGATTATACTCGAGCTTAGTAAATAATTCATAAAAACATATAACTGATGGGGAAAAAAAATAGTTAATAGCAAATATTATAAAATTCGTTTTGGAATGAATGGCAACTGTCAAAGTACAGATATTGCTGCAAATTAGTCAATTTGATGTGGACAGAGGTGTGAAGGGCACCCTGTCGTAGGACAATGTACATGTTGATGGAATAGTTATTGTTAAGGGAATCGAGCAAATTTGAAGAGTTGGGTTCAGATCATAAGCATATCATTTATGTATCTAAACCATGCAAAATGTTTAAAGGAGATTTGGTTTAAGAAATTCCTCCAGACAAACCAGGAATAGACTGAAATAGGATGAGGTCTTGTAGATACTCATGGCGGTGTTGGTGATAAACTTTAGAATTAAAGTTTTTGGAGAGAATAAGATGAGCCAAGAATTTAATGAAAGATGTACTGGGAAGTTCCTGAATGTGGGGAATTTCTGTATAGAGCAAGTTATATCAATGGAAAAGAGTTAGTCAGTAGAGGAATATGGACTATGGACCAACACTCAAGGAAGTGAGGAGTGTCTTTGACAAAGGAAGTAAGATTCTATACACAGGGTTGGAGATGTTGATCCAACAGGATTGAAATTTGTTCAGCCGGCAACCCATATGCTGCAACTACAGGTCAACCAGAATTGACAGCTTAATAATTTTTTCGGAGAATGTACAGGATTGATGTGTGGGCACTCTGAGGAATTAGTAGGGAAATGGACTGAGAAGATAGGACTTGTAAGGTCAAGGAAAGTTCTCATTTCCTGGCATAGTGAGTGAATGATAGATACTGGTATTGGGTCTAAGTCTTATAGTCATTGTGGTCCATAACAATAGTGGTTGAGTCCTAGTCAGCCAGGAGGATGATGATGTTAAGGTATCTGGACAGCTCTCTTAAGGCTTCCACAGAGCTGAGGTTGTCAAGGATATGGAATGGAGTTTAGAAAAGAGGGTAGAGTGGAAGCAAGGCAGGGTTTCCACTCATTTAGCAAAAGAAAAATTAAGGCCTTTTTAAGGCAATTTTCATATTTTTTAAGGCTATATTTAACATATATTAAAATGATATGAAAAAACTAATATGCAACTTACAGCAAAGAAATTAGCTTTAATCGAGTTTATAAATTAATAAATAATAAATTTCTAATAAATTTACTTTTGTTTTCACACAATACAGTGAAACTTTCTCTTTTCATATATTAAACATAAAATAAAAAAAAACTACTATACCCCAGAAAACTGATACAAGGGCAAAAAGAAACATTGCCATCTTAGTAATAAGAATTACTAACATATAAATATATATTTTAACTCAATTTGTTTTTATACATTATAGCACATTAACAGTTACATCAGAGAAAGACTGCCAAATTGTCAGCTCAATTACTTATTAGATTTCAGGTATAATGTTGAATGAGAAAGACTCACCCCCCCCCCTTTTCCTATTTTTTGAAAGCTACATGTAAAAGACCCGTAAAAGATTAAACATTTTCCACAGGTTTAAGAAATAGGATAGTGAAATTTATTACACCGTATCTTGGTGTTAAAAAAAATCAGGCTTTTTCAAAGATTTTAAGACTTTTGAGCAAATTTTAGGGCCTTTTAGGGGCCCTTAAAAATCAGAATGATAATTAAGGCCTTTTTAAGGCCCATGGGAACCCTGCAAGGAACTCATGAAATAGAAGTAGGCGTTGTGATGAAATGTTGGCTGGCATGTGTTTAAGATTGTTTATTCTGATTTTTTAATCCTATTACACTGCCAACCATTTACCGCAAACTCAATGTTCTTGACTGTAAGAGTTATCAAAGATACAGTACTGGTGAACTGTGCAAATTTAAAATGAAAGTTTGTGAAGATACATAGTATTAAACAGTTTAGCAATAACAATTCGAATCACAACATGGCCACCAACCCTTACACAGGGAATTTTCTGCTCACTGCATTAATTGTTCATATAAATGATCATGGGTTACTTCATAAAGAAATTGACAAAGTTCAATGAATTCGGAAGGAAATTGTTTAATCACAGCTTTCAACAAAAATGTCTGGTACCAGTCATGTTACACATCACTCGAAATAACAGTTAACAGTTAGCTGCCAGCCTCCATCAGGCAGCTACCTCCTTTCTCTCTCTAGCAAGAGAGTAGAGAATGGATTTACAAAAAAAAAAGATAGCGAAATGAACCACCAATTACCTTAGATGATGGTTTAATGGGGTCAACACATAAAAAAGCACAAGAACAGGAAAAACAATGAATATTTAGGGACTTGGCCCTTTGTTGATAGGAGACCATAGGGTGGTGGAGGAGACCATCTCACAGAATGACTGTTAGTCAGGAACATGGTGGGGGTTAATTTTAAACAGAGGACAGGGAGAGGGGGACGGTGAATTGGAGCTAGTACCCGAGCAATGCAAAATGTTGCAAAAAGTGCAGAATAATACATTAAAATGTTCATAACATAAATTTGAGAAAGTAAAAATAAATAAGTAAACAAAAAATAATAATAAAAATAAAAGAATCTATGCAGTTAAACATCACCTCTGGCATGTGGTGGTTCAATATAGACAGTAATCATGGAGGCAAGGAGAGGATAGAGGAAGACCAGGCATAATCAATTATCGATATAGTATTTGCGCTTCCCCTCTTTCCTATACTATCACCTATGCCAGCCATGTCATTCAACCTCCATTTCCCAGACGGCTGTCTTTTTGTGTACGTCTGGCTCTGCCTGGTGTCTCACTTTTAGCAAGAGTAAGGTTAACCACTGAAATGATGCGTGTTTCTTTTGTATGTTCAACATTCCCAGCTGCCTTCATCTGTGGTAGTGTTGGGTTGTATTTCCCTATTCTTCCGTAGTTTTAAGTATATATAAGACTTCCTGGAGATGAAAGGTGGCCGGGAATGATGAACATAGGAAAAGAAGATAATATTTTGGCAGTTAACCTTATTCTTTCCAGGAGCAAGACATCAGGCAGGGCATGACGTGCACACACTGAAGGCTATCTGTTGTTGTGCGGCAGACCAGCATAGATGAAGATATAGGAGAGGGGAATAGTTTCCTTCTTCACCATAATTTACTCCAACCACCTTGACTTCCCCATCCCATTTTCCATGCAGTAGATAGTCATGCAATAGGCTGTGGTGTGTGCACACTCCTCCTTGCCAAATGCCCAAGCCTACGTACATGAAAAAAGTTCTAAATCAAAATATTCTAAAGTGAATTTTTGTGTTCGTCTGACCCTTCTGCCTTCATATGTGCTAAGTGATGGATTATTTTCCCTTTCCTTCTTCAGTTTCACTGCCTAAAGCATTTTCATAGTCACCACTATCTACAAGTTACAACAAACACAACATAATGAACACATATACAGTAATCCTTTCACTGTGGCTCTAATAAAATTATACTTTACTGTAATGGATTGTTTCTAACCTGTTTGCTTGTCCAGAGTCTGTGAAAACTGATTCACTGTAGGTGGAATTTTAAGCCGTTTCATCAAAACAGCTTTTTGCCGTTGCAGCCGAACAAGTTTTGGCCATCTGACAAATCGACTCAAGTCACGTGGTGGTTGAATATCTCCCCCTGCATCAAAAAATTTATCTGCTATAATACTTTTAAGAAGTTTCTTAAAAAAGAAACCATATAAAACTAAGAATGTTAGTGAAATAAAACAAACAGTATGATTACAAGTCAGAAAAGTGAAATGTAAAAAATAGGAGAGTTTGTGCTGTGTTACACATTTATATATTGTTTCTCTATTTCTTACTACCCCGCTGTTCATAACAAACAGGTGCAGTCATGTGGTAAACTTTTATTTTAATAGAGGCATCTGTGTCACATAAAGTATATACCATTATACAACATACTGTACAATTAAAGCTTCAAAATCAGTTAGAAGTGTGTGAAACAGATTAGCCGAATCAAATCATATCACCTATAAAGAAATTTCTGCTCCTTTTCTCAAAAAGTGGATTTGTTTTCTTCTTATGCTCTTTTCTTGCTTGTTGCTTCACAATTGCAGGAAGCTCTGCAACTTTCTTCCCCACATGCTTCTTGGGCTGAAAATACAAATACAACAGATATTTTAAACTCACTAAGTGTAGTTGAGACAAGTCAGTTCAAATAAGGGAGCATCCATAAACTACATGGCTCCATTTCAGGGCTTGCTTGAATCTTTGAATCTCCCTCTTCCCCACATAGTCTGACGTGGCTTTTACCTTGACATCTCCCCTCCCCGCCCCATGTGGCATGTAGCTTTTTTCCTAATAATTCCTAAATATTTTGCACTCTTTTTTTTTTTTTTTTTTTTTTTTTTAAAAAAAAAAAAAAAAGGGGAAAAGAAAAAAGACTTTCTATCTTTACAATTATTGCGTAAATAATTAACACAATCGATATTTGTGTTATTTACTTTTCTATAAATATGAAAAATCTAATTGAGATACTGACTCTGGCCAATCCTGCAAATGACCAATTATCGGGAAAATCCTCTTTCTCAGGTACAGTCAAGACATCCTTCTCTTCTTGATGTGTTACTAAACCCATTCTCCTTATCTCATTCCTCATTGTCCATTAACTGATAAAATGGAACAAAATATATCTTCCACGTAAGAAAACTAAGGAGAGCTGCATTTTTTGTTTCCTTTTGCTATAGTTCTGTCTCATTTCTTTCTACCAGGGAATGATTCTTTGATCTGCATAAAAGATTTCTGTAACTCATTGGGTGGTGAAAAATAGTTATAAAAACATTTTCTATTAGCCTTGTAAACTTTATCGTACAGCGCCACTTCACACCACGTTATAAACTTGAAATAATACTTCAGTGAGCACTGTAATTAAAGTAGCACTGAAAGTCACTTGACAGAACAATACCGTATTAGAATTATTTTATCAATGAGCAGTGTGGTCACAGGTGGGTTATTCGAATCAAAACAGCTTTATTTCAAAACATCAAAACAATAAGAACAGTTACTGCCTTGGAAAATTCCACGGGTAATCTCTATAAGTAAATCTGAGTCTAGGTACGGCATGTCTTTATTTTTTTTTTAATCATAATGCTTGGGCACATATTGGCTACCGGTAGTTCTTAATGTGCTGACTGTGTGGAGTTTAACACTGTGACTTCAAATCACAGGCATGCAGGCACTGTCAGTATTTAGGATTTTTACATTACAGTAGAACTCAAATTATCTGAATCAATTGGGACCGGACACCATTCGTATAATAAAAAATTGGGATGGTTGGATTTTTTTCTGAAAAAGGGTCTATTTTAATTAATTCCTGTATGTATGTTGAAAATGGGAGAAAAAACTGTTTTTAAAGAAAAAGAGTTTTAATTAATTAAATGAAAAGGCAACACTTTTACAAGCTAAGCGCACTTAAAAATGCTGTACATTGGTACAGTATGTATCTACCGTACTGTAAATAAAAGTCATTGCTTGCTGAACATCTCGGTCAAAGTAATCTGTTTGACTGTATTCATCTATTTTCGGGCAGTCAAGTCGCGCATCCACTTGGCAATGAGAAGTTGCATGTGGTCGAACTCGGACTGACGCTCCATCCAATTTAACGCAGTTTCAAGGCTGTAAAATGCTTGACTAGCTGATGGTCCCGAGTCTGACACTTTCTTCTCTTACACTTTTAATAAGTTCATCATCATTTAGAATTTCATACCCCTCTCCTAAATATTCAGCACTAACTTCTGAACATCCAGGAATTCTCAGAAGAACGTTTCTGAATTCCTCAAGTGACACGTCATCCCCATCTTCTTCTGTCTCTTCCTTTCCTTTTCTTGAGTTTCTTTTCCCCTTTTCTCATTTTCCTTCTCTTCTTCAGTTGATATGCGTTTCAACATGTTCCACGCACGTCTTAATGTGACTGCCTTAAGCTATTCGGATAATCGGAGTTCGGATAATTGGAGTTCTACTGTACAGTTAATTAAATGACGGAAATAAATATCCACATGCTGTTGTGTGTTCTGTACCTTATTTTAACCATGACAAACAATATGAACAAAATGCTGTGTAGCTTGTCTTGGACCCTCACCCTGCTCCCAATTGCCCAGCGTACTCCACAGCTCCTAGACTGAGCAACATAGTTCATGGACACTCCCTAATTAATAACCAGTTTAAAAATTCATTGACATAATCTTTTTATTTCGGTCACCTTTCACCAAAGGAAATTACTCCCAAATAGAGAATCACTAATAATAATTTCAATTTAAATATTAGTTTTTCTGGTTATGAGTGCACATAAGCATATTCAAGCTTTATTTTTTTAAAGGTATGGTATTAGGCTTTACCGAAGTTTAGCCCCAAGATGTGAGATTCACATTCTTTTAAAAGACTCAAGGCTAGTGACTGCTTACTCCCCAGGATTCAGCCCTTGTCAGGAAATAGTTCGAAGTGCGGGTTAACACTAACAGTTTAGTCTGAACTACGACTATTGTCTATGGATAATAGATTGCTTGTTAATGAGTCAGTCGCCACCTAATTTGATAACCTCAATCACGAAAGGTATGTTAAAATTAAAGTCACTGTAGCCTCAAATAAATTTCATCACTGAATTCTGTTAGAAAAATTTAACAAGTTTGTTAAAAAATCTATAGGCATTGGAAGTCTTCTCCTAAATAAATGTTGCAGGGACTGATAAATGAAGCAAGCCAGGTCAACCCTCACAAACCCCTAACTGATTACAGCTACATGAGTATCTTGCTACTAAGTCACATACGCCCAAAAATTTGTAAGATGGCTGCCGAACTGGAGGTACTTCCGCATATCGCCTCATTGCCTACGCCAGCAAGTAATGCCAGACTTTGGGCCGAACCGACGTGGTGACTGCCCAAGCGATCACAATCAACTGCCAACTTCCCCCACCAACAAAATTTAGGTTTTTTACACCCTCCCCCCCCCCCTCAAAAAAAACCTCACTTAACAGCAGCATGACCAGGGCTGGGGAGGGTTGTTTGGTATATTCACTTTTGAAAAAAAAAAAATAATTCTGAAGTCTGAACCACAGCCATTTAGTCCACATATAGTCATTCTAGTTAGTGAAATATGAAGCAATACATTTATTAAACATCTTCACATGAACAAATATGTTAAAATCATATTAACAAACCTATGAACATTTGACATGTATTTGAAAAATGTGCATTTATGGTTCATTAAGAAGCCATTATAGCACATGCTTTAATAACAGCAATAAACAAAATACACATTGAAATACAATTTCTGAAATTTATATGCCAGTAAGAAGAATGGGTGCAAACGTTATGAAAACAATATGTCTCCAGCAATAAGATGAGGATTAAAAAAGAAAAATGAATGGACATCAAACAATGATAAAATCTTCTTGTAAAAGCAATTTTATATCAAACAAACTCAGACTTGAAATAAAAGATCCCTCCCAGTTTATTTCCTACTGACTTCATCATTCTTATCTTTTCTCTTGGTGTAAGGGTCACTCACTGGTTAGAACACTGCTCTGCCCTGCTTTCAAGAGATTTTTGGCAATTCAGTTGGCAGAGTCTCATCCATGTAAACAGGATACTTCATATGAAAAGTTGGAATTTGTTATGCTAGCGAATTTGAATATAAATCATTTCAGTTAATAGTCTGACTGCCTTTATAGTGTTTGTTTTTATTTATATAAAACCAAATGCCCATTTCAATAAGGAATATTTTGTAATATATTAATCACAACATATGTATGTCAAGATTTCTTATTAATTTTTTTTTTAGTTTTTTTCTTTTCTACCGTGATCACCTATATCATTTAAAAATCTTCATAATTTTGTATAATTCAAGGCATCAGGTAACATTAGTTAGAAAGAGGCTAAAATAACTCATGTTATAAATTATCTTTCATTTTTCTTTTAGCAGTAATGGGTCTAAACATTTTTAATGAAGTATCTTTGCAACATTTACTGTAAATTAGATTTCACAACAACAATTGTTAAATGAAGCCTTGCCAGGCATTGCCAGCAGACCTACACAACCATTAGAACTGCTGAAGATGCTTCAGAGAATGAAGTGAAATATATTCAGAAAAATAAATAAGAAATAAACAAATTCAACTGCAATATTAATTAGTTACTGTTTGCTTCGCAATTGAGGAAATGGTCTACACCATCGAGTTGGTAAATTCAATTATTTTGTTACGCTTATTGGAGTATTAATCTTTGATGTAATGTATTCTAATGTACTATATTTAAGAAAACCCAAGAAAAAGTAATGAATATTAAGTGTGTGTGCTGTCGTCGGTCTTTAGACTGGTTTGATGCAATCCTCCATCCCTTCCTATCTTGTGCTAACCTTTTCGTTTCTACATACCCCTTACAACCCACGTCCTCAATTATCTGCTTCATATATTCTAATCTCTGTCTACCTCTACAGTTCTTACCTTCGACTGTTCCCTCTACTAACAAATTAACCAATCCAGCATGTCTCAAAATATGACCTACCAGCCTGTCTCTTCTTTCTGTAAGCTTCTTCCATAAACTTCTTTTCTCACCCATCATTTCCAAAACTCGTTCATTTCTTACTTTGTCTGTCCACCTAATTTTTAGCATTCTTCTGTAGCACCACATTTCAAATGCTTCAAGTTTCTTTCTTTCCGGTATTCCTAAAGTCCATGTTTCGCTACCGTAAAGTGCAGTGCTCCACACATAGAGTTTTAAAAAGTTCTTTCTAATTCCTAGATCAATATTTGAAACTAAAAGGTTTCTCTTTTTCATGAAGGCTCTTTTTGCTAGCGCTATTCTGCTTTTAACATCATTCCTGCTTCGGCCATCGGTTGTAATTTTGCTTCCCAAGTAACAGAACTCACTCACTTCTCCTATAGCATCCGATCCTATTTTTATATTTAATCTGCTACTATTGGTATCATTTCTGCTACATTTCATCACTTTTGTCTTACTTTGATTTATATTCAGTCCAAAATCTTCCTTCAGTATTTTGTTCATGCCATTCAATAACTTCTCAATATCCTCAGCCCTCTCTGCTAACAAGACAATGTCATCAGCAAATCGTAGCATACTGATTTTTTCTCCCTGAAAACTTATGCCGCATGGAAATTTTTCTTTGACTTTCTTCATTGCTTCTTCTACATACAAGTTGAATATTAACGGGGATAGACTACAACCTTGTCTCACACCCTTTTTAACCGATGCATGTCTCTCGTGATTCTCTACTTTTATTACAGCCACTTGATTCTTATATAGTTTATAGAGTATTCTTCGATCTCGATACTTTAGACCTGACTTCTTTAGAATTTTGAACATCTTCTCCCACCTAACATTATCAAAAGCTTTTTCTAAATCAACAAATGCCATAAAAGTATCTTTGTTTTTCTTGATCCGCCCTTCAAGTATTAATCTTAAAGACAGAATTGCTTCCCTTGTACCGCGATTTTTCCTAAACCCAAACTGATCTTCACCTACTATCTCTTCTACTACCCTTTCCATCCTTCTGTATATTATTCTAGTCAGTAATTTTGAAGCATGTGATGTTAGACTAATGGTGCGATAATTCTCACATTTGTCAGCTTGTGCTTTCTTTGGAAGTGTGAAGATGATATTTTTATTAAAATCAGTTGGAATTTCTCCTGTTTCATAACTTTTTGATATCAGCTTGAATAATCTTTCGATTCCTTCCTCTCCTAGAGATTTAAGAAGTTCTGCAGGGATCTCATCAAATCCAACTGCCTTATTTGCTTTCAAGTCATTCAGAGCTTTATTAAATTCTGTTCTCAAAACAGGATCTCCTAAGTCATCAATGTCGACATCGCCTTCCTTTTCCAATACAATATTGTTCAAGTCGTCCCCATCATACAGTTTCTCAATGTATTCCTTCCATCGGTTAGCTCTATCTTCTGAGCTTAAAAGAGGTTTCCCATCGGCAGCTTTAATGTTCATACCTCTTTTCTTCATTTCTCCAAAATTCTGTTTGATCTTTCTATATGCAACATCTACTTTTCCTACGACCATTTCCTTTTCTACTTCTTCACACTTTTCTTGTAGCCATTTTTCTTTTGCTATTTTGCATTTCCTATTTATTTGATTTCTAAGTTGCCTGTACTGCTCTCTTCCTGCTTCATCCTGAGCATTTTTGTACCTTCTCCTCTGATCCATCAGCTCCAAAATTTCTTCTGTGATCCAAGGTTTTCGGGCAGCTTGTTCCCTAAAGCCTAATGTTTCTTTGCCAGCTTTCATTATTTCGGTCTTTAATGCATTCCATTCGTCCTCGGTTGAGCTCCTTTCACAGTTACTTCTTAGACGTAAGTCTGCCATTTCTGCAAATTTTTCTCTTGTGCTAGATTGTTTCAGCTTATTCACCGCCAATCTGTTCTGCTTATGCTGCTTCCTTATTCGCTTGAATTTCAGCCTGCACTTCATTACTATCAAATTATGGTCCGAGTCTATGTCTGCTCCTGTGTACGCTTTACAGACTAGAACTTGATTCCTGAATCTCTGTTTGACCATGATATAATCTAGTTGATATCTGCCTGTATCCCCAGGACGTTTCCAGGTGTATATTCTTCTTGCATGGATCTTAAACAGTGTGTTCGCCACTACTAGCTTATATCTTTCACAAAATTCTAGCAACCTGCTTCCTCGCTCATTCTT